>VZQC01007595.1:159687-303103 GCA_009823505.1 Rhizomys pruinosus
TGGAGAACCCTTGGAAGACTTGGAATGAATTTGCCACCTGACCCAGCCATACCACTCCTGGGTATGTACCCACAAAACTCATCTTTCCACAGAGATACATGCACAGCCATATTTACTGCTGCTCTCTTCACAATAGCAAGGAGTTGGAACCAACCTAAGTGCCCCTCAACTGATGAGTGGATACAGAAAATGTGGTACATCTACACAATGGAGTTCTATGCAGCAGTAAAGAAAGATGACATCATGAACTTTGCAGGTAAATGGTTGGAGCTAGAAGATATCACACTGAGTGAAGTAACACAGTCCCAGAAAAACAAATGACATGATGAATAATATCCCTCATCTGTGGATGCTAACACCAATTACCTAATTGTATGGCAAACTGAGCAAAGTCAATGTGATCTGAAAACAACTGTGCTCTTATATTGTAGAATCCCTTAAAAAATAAACAAATAAAGAAAAATGCAAATTACAACAAAAAAGTACAAACAAACAAAAATAATGTAATAAAAAAAGAGAAGATGATGGAAGAACAGCCAATTAAGGCCAAACTAAGTTCATCAAATCAACAGAATGGTTAGTCACTGTAATTGCTACCCCTTTTAAGAAACTGAAGTGTGGGAAAATTACATAACTTCCCCAGGGTCACCCATCTACTAAACATTCACCTAGGAATTCAGTCTGGAAACCTAGCTCCAGATCGTGTGCATTCAACTGCTGCAGGAAGCCATGAGGAAAGGTTGTCTCCATAGAATGATGACTGATATGGATTGCTGACTTACAGAATCTAGAGTCCCTGAAAAGACCTCTGGTGTTTTGTGAAGGATAATGTAGATTTGGTTAATTGAGGTGGGAAGACCCACTCTAAATGTGGGCTGACTCCCAGACTGAATCAAAAGAAGAAAGTGAGCTGATCAAAAGCATTTATTACTCTGCTTCCTTCCAGGAGAACTCCAGTTCCAGGGGAATCCAACACCCTCTTCTGACCTCCACGGCATTGCACGACACGGGTGCACAAACTTGCATGCAGACAGTACATTCATACACATACAGAAATAATAAAAGAAAAAAAATTTTAATTAAAAACAATTTTATTGATACTTTGAGAATTTCATACAATGTATTTTTATCATATTCAGTTCCTCTCCACTGCCTCCCCTGAAATACATCCCATGTCCATTTCCTTTACCCCGTTTCACTATTAGGCTTTTTTTAATTATTATTTTTTTGAGATAGAGTGTCCCTATAGCCCAGCTGGCCTGGAACTCACTCTGTAGACCAGGCTGGCCTTGAACTCATAGAGATCTGCCTGCCTCTGCCTCCCAAGTGCTAGGATTAAACGTTTGCACCACCATGCCCAGCTTAAAAGCGGTTCTTAGCCACCGTGTGGGTGCTAGGAATTGAACCCAGGTCCTCTGCAAGAGCAGTGGGCACTCTTGACCACTGAGCCATCTCTCCAGCCCTCATTATTGGGCATTTATTTATTTATTTATTTATTTATTTATTATTTGTTTATTTATTTTTGTATGTGTATGAGTGTACTGTCTGCATGTAGGTTTGTGCACCCATGTCGTGCAATGCCGCGGAGGTCAGAAGAGGGTCTCGGATTCCCCTGGAACTGGAGTTCTCCTAGAATTGGAGTTACAGACGGTTCTCAGCCACCATATGGGCTTTTAAAGCTGATCAAGTCCAATTTGTGTTCTCCAAATACTCTTGGCTTTAGGTGCATTCCTGGGAGCATAGTCAGCCTACCTGGGTTTACACCCTTGAAGAAAATGGGCTCTTCCTCTCTCAGAAGTTATCAATCGGAAATAGTTCCTCAGCTAGGGGTGGAGCTTCATGCTCACCTCCTCCCTCCATGCTGGGATTTTTGTCTGGCTGGGGCTTGCAGAAGTCTTTTGCATGTTCTCATAAAGGCTTGGTATTCATGTGTTGTATCTGCAAAAGCTCTAACAATCTCTCCATCCCTTCTTCCTCCACTTCTGGTTACGAGTTGGGCTGAGCTCTATGCAATCTCTTATTTTCCGCGTGTTGACCAGTTGTGTATCTCTGTGTTAGTCAGTATCTCCTACAAAAGAAGCTTGTCTAATGAGAGTTGAGACATGACCAACTACTCCTGCTCTGTAGCCACAAACCTGCCTTGCCAGGATGTACTTGATCCTATGAAATTGAAAGCCAAAGTGACCCTTTCCCTCAAGTCCTTCCTGTCAGGTGCTCTGTCATGGCAACAAGTAACTAATGCAAGGCAGAGGAACCAGGAAGCCCTTCTAGTACTCAGAAAAGAGAGAAAACTGTATCGGCTGATGGAATCAAGAAAGAGTTCTTGGTGGCTGTGGTAGACAGGGGACTCATAGAGCACTGAGGGGTCAAGGGACAGGCTGCAGGAGAGATACGAGCTGAGTTCCAGATGTGGGATTGCACGCAGGAGGCTCAGAGCAGAAGTGTCCCTGGTTACCTAGAAGGATCAGCACTGAGCAACAGAGAGGAATGAGATAAAAGGGCGACAAGAACGTAGAAGTTAATTAGGCATTTAAAACTAGGTTTCCCCTCTAATAAAGACTTTGAGCAGATTTAAGAACAATTGGTAAGATATTTTTAGATGGACTCACTCACTCAGTACCAATGTTTGAGGAGAGTCCTACCCACTTCACCTTGCCCTCTCAAAGTGTCCAAGAATCCTGTATGTGTTTCCTCAGGAAAAACAACACAAAATTGTTCTCTTGTAGCTCTTCAGGCTGGGAAGTCCAATATCAAGGCATATTTGCTATCTGCTGAGGACCCAACTTCCCGTTTATCAGTGGCATCTTCTTACTGTATCTTGACATGATGGAAGGGACATAGAGCTTTCTGGAGTCTATTCATAATGGCACTAATCCCATTCATGAAGACTGCATCCTAATGATGTAATCACTCTAATTTCTAATATCACACAGGGAATTGTTTCAATGAATGATTGCTCATGGAAACACACAAACGTTCAGACCACAGCAGTTGTCATACAAATAAATCTCAGAAATGCAAAGGAGGGTATCTACCGTGGAACCCCAACGATCTTCCTAAGAAGATGTCTAGGTCAAGACGGTGTCATAAGCTCAGATGTTTAAGGAGATCTTGGTGAAGGTAATGTTTACAACATAGAATACAGTAAACTCACAGAGGGTGCTGAGGCACACCAAAGGGCTAGAGACATGGGAACTATTAACCGCCACAGGCTTGAGGGAGTAAGGGGAGCTGGCTGTTCAGAAACCAGGGAGGGTCCAGACCTTGGGAGAACAGAGCAGACTGACACACTCACTAATCATGTTCACTTTTGTAAGGCTCGGAGACTTTGAGAACTAAAATCTAAACAACGTTGTGTCCTTCTCCCCACCAGTTATGGCGTATGCTAGTCTGCTGCCCTGAGTGTGGTGATTTGGACCAATCCCAAACAAGGCTAATCTTTCCTGGAGATCACCTTTGGAACATCGTGTGCTGTGAACTCCTCACTTCAGCCAGAAGCAGCAACTAAGGGACCTTTTAGCAGCCTGCTGTTTCCCAGAGCTCTGTGTTCCTGTGACGTGCACTGGAGAAGATGAGCGCAGTCACAAAGAGAGATGGTTCTCCCTCGTGGCCTGTCCTGTCTGAAACACAGATCCGCGACCTAGGCCTTGAGACTCAATACTGCCTTCCGCTAAAGATAAGCCTTCAGTTTAACGGCAGGGAGAAGCCTGGCTATACCCAAGGCCAGCAAACATTTCTTGCAGGGTTTGGCCTCCTTGAAGATAACCCTGAAAAGTGACAGAGAAGTTTCTACCAGGAAACACTTTTGAAAAGGGAATCCATGGCTAGAGAGATGGCCTAGCGGTTAAGAGCGCCGACTGCTCTTACAGAGGACCCGGGTTTGATCCCCAGCACCCACATGATGGCTGAGAGCCGTCTGAAACTCCAATTCCAGGAGAACTCCAGTTCCAGGGGAATCCGAAGCCTTCTTCTGACCTCCGCTGCATTGCTCGACACGGGTGCACAAACCTACATGCAGACAGTACATTCATACACATACAGAAATAAATAAAAATTTAAAAAATTAAAAAAAAGAAAAGGGAATCCATATAATCTCACTATGAGATGCAAAGGCTAACATATTTTTTACTGTCATTCTTACAACTTTTGCCAAAACTCATAGAAGAAAATCATCATCTATAAGCTTTACAACTGAACAATTTTTCCAGCTTTTCAATTCCTTCCATCAGGCTCAAAATCAGTAATTACAGAAACAAATGAAACCCTTCCTGTGATCCAAAAGTTTTGAATGAGCTCCTTACACATTGGGCAGCCAGTTTCTCTGGGAAGCATTTGTCCAGAGCCATATCTGAATAACCTGGAAACTTACAGCTTTAACTCTGGCTTTGGAACATATAGTGTGATAAATTATCAGAATGTGGTCTATAATTAAGGCCACAGTTTCTCAATAATAATACTTAAATGTGCATAGACTTGTTTGCTAATTGGCTTCTGGAATAGAGTCGGAGATAGTCAAGGGGTGGTCTGGGGTAACGGAGGCTACAGCGACTGTAATGAGCAAATTCTAGATTGTCATTGTCTCCCTCACACACCCCCGTCAGCATCTAAGTTGCCAGCACTACTTTCTTGCCCTTAAGCTTTTTTTTTTTTAGGTTTTTTTTTTATTAATTTTATTTATTTCTGTATGTGTGAATGTACTGTGCACCCGTGTCGTGCAATGCCGCAGAGGTCAAAAGAGGACGTCGGATTCCCCTGGAACTGTAGTTCTCCTGGAATTGGAGTTTCAGACGGTTCTCAGCCGCCATGTGGGTGCTGGGGATCGAACCCGGGTCCTCTGCAAGAGCGGTCGGCGCTCTTAACCGCTAGGCCATCTCTCCAGCCCCGCCCTTGCTTTTATTATGTGACCCCATTAGCTTGACCACAGCAAATGGGATCAGGAATTGAAGTCTCAGTCCTTGACTAGATGAGAGACTGACTGCAATATGAATCCACAGCTCATGAGTTGTTCAGCCCAAGAATGCCACAGAGATGGTCTGCACCAAAGAGTGTAAAGAGCATCAAACTAATGTAATTAACTCTGTCTCTAGAGAAACCTCAATTGGAGCAGAAGCCAGGCCGCAGAAGCATCTAGGAATAGGCACAAGCTGTGATCTAGGATGGGCGAGAATTGTGAAAGGGGCGGTGGGAAGTGGCAGAGAAGCTGTAGCTTGGCATCAAGTAGCGTAATGAAGGCTGAAGCCCTGGAATCATGGTGCGTTTGGAATAGAGAGCAGGGAGTGCTAGCTGCTGGATCCTAGCAAGGCTGCTGTAGCAGCCTGAGCAGCTGTGAAAGACACTTCAGCACCTAGTGCCTGGCTGTGACACAGCAGTTCCCTCTGAATCGATTAAAACTCTGTCATTGAGGTAGCTTATGCATGTCTCCGTGCAACTGATACAACAACAGAGATGAATAGAGATTTTTGTGTTGGATCCACATGTTCACATAGAAGTCACTACTATCAAGAACCTTCCTTTGGATCACAGAGGGCAATCTAACATGAAAGCAAACACCACTGCATTCCAACTCTACCACAGCACCCTGAGTACCTGCCCTGTGTCAGAAATGCCACTAGGACAAAACTGGTCGTAGCTGGGGTAAATTGTTACAGATAACTTAGAGGAGGTATGAACTGCCGTGATTTTAGTTTCTACTTAGTATAATGTTACACTATCCATACCAACACAGCTGCATTGTCTTAGAACTGTTTACACCTCTGCATGGCCTCAGGGACATACTGGAATGTGTTCTGTTGGCTATCATTTCTTCTTTAGATAGAACCAGCCAAGGAATGGCCATAGGTATATGATGAGCTACAAAATGTAACATCTACCTACCGATTTTCTTGGTAGGATCAACAGTGGCGTTTTCAGTCCTCACTTCTCAGAAGGCTGTCGTCTGGTTGTCTGACCATGCAAATGGCAGTGAATTCTGGTGAATTCCCCAACAGCACAAGGTCTGATCCTCAGCTTTATAGACGCAAATAGGTAGATGAACATCTAGAAACTAGAATGCAACTTATTAATTCACATAAACAATATGACCACCAGGTGGCAGACGTGCACATCAGCCTGAGCCTAGTTTCCCAACTGGAGAGGCACCTGGAAAACCATTTAACAGGAAGAAGCTTAGAGCAAACATATCAAAGTCAGGGGAGCAGGCTTATGTGTTGTGTGCCAACTGTTTTGTCGTCTTGAGCCATCCATCTCTACATTGGGCAAGTTTCTTCTAAGGCCCACATGATATTTTTCTAAGACAACTTAGACAAGCACTGCTCCCCTGTTCTGGCCTTTCCTGTTCCCTGCATTTGTAACCGATCCTGGAATTATTAATGCTGCTGGCCACTAACGTATGGGAAGCTTGTTGAAACTCTAGGTTCTCAGAGTGATATTTTCACATGTACCTAATAGTGCACAAAAGTCAAATGGAAACCAATTACAACAGTTCCATCCAATACCTTAAGACGCCCCCTGCAGCCTGACTTGTGCATAGTCCTTGTCCTAGACAGGAATAATAAAATTGATTGGGCTTCCCCTTACTGAATTAAACTCAGATTTCAGCATGACCTCTTTGAGATTATTTCTGGATTGCTTTCGTAAATTTCTACCTTGTCTGTCACACAATCACAATTTCTTGCTCATTCCAATATATTGCACAAGTACACAGTCAATAAAATAAGTAATTTTTTCCATCTCTAAGTCCTAACAAGATTTCTCACTATTGTTCTCAAGAACTATCTATTGTACAGTTAAGAACTATTAAGAAGTAATGTCCTTGTATGATTTGGAGAATGATCTACAATAGCCATATTTTCAGTTTTGAATGAGTGAGTTTCTAAAGCATACAGCAAGCCAAAATAGATGAATAAATGATGGATCAATCAATAGAGAGATGCTCACATACAGACAAATTGACTGGGGAAGTTGAGGCAATCAACTGGAGTTCTCAGTTGAACTTTCTCTCTGTGCTAAACTTCCAGTGACTGAACTTCTAGCTTCTCTTTCTCCTCTATACACATTTATAGCATGGAATAAAAAATAGTAATAAAAACTGTTGAGAACAGTTTACCTTCTAGTTGTTCTCAAGGCTATTTTGCTGTATTCTCCTTTCTGCCACAGAGTTAGGGGGGCTAGCTCATTCTCAGACAAGGGGCCTTGGAGGACACTTTGAGACAAACATGTTTAGGTCCAAAATGAGGGGGTAACCCTGATTCCAGTGAACTCAGTTAGCTCATGTAAATTTGCCTATATACTGTACATTACACAATGAATCGCAGAAGAAAATGAACAGTGAAATCCCTTCATTTTAGTTTGCCTAATATTTGCTAAACATTATGCATTGAACACCAGCTAGAGGGTCCCTCTCTATTCTCTCCAGTATCTGGAGGTAGAAAGCTTCGTTGTAAGTCAATCTCATCTCCCAGGAGACTCTAGGCAAATAACCTAACTCTCTGGGCTTCAATTTCCTTCTGTGTAAAATATGTAAAAGAGCAAGCATACCTCTGGAGGTTGGTGCGAATGAGGTAATCAAATAATGCATGCAAAAGTGCTATGTATTAACAAATAGGGCACTGGAAAATAGAAACACCTAAATAATTTGCACATTTATCACACCTAAATTCTACTCTTGTTAATGTTGAGTGAGCTCAATCCTTTCCCCAACATTATTCAAGGTTAGAAGCACCAGGATTATATCTATAGTCAATGTATCCTGTAAGTTATTCTAAATAAATATTAAAATATAATTTGGAGGTGGAGAGATAGCTCAGTCAATAAAATGGCTGCCTTGCAATTATGAGGACCTGTATTTAATCATTAGAACCCACATTTTAAAAGTCGGGCATGGTGGCATGTGTTTGTCATTCCTCACATCACAGGGGAGGCAGAGACAGGGAGATCCCTGGAGCTCACTGGCAGATGGGAGAGGCAGACAATAGCTATGGAATGGTACTCGATGCTTCCACATGCATAAACACATGCACTTGCACATATCATGAAGATGTGTACAAACACAAATATGTTTATATGTAATTCATATTATTAGAACAGCTGTCCTAGTAGGATAGCTTTGCTCAGAAAACCACTGGGAGTGGTGACCTCCAGGATGTTTAACTTCCTTCTGTTGACTAGAAACAGGCTCCTATCCCTAGGGATGGTTGGGCAGAAGCCTGCCACATTTGCTAGGAGCATCGTTCTGCATGACCTGCATTGGAGGAAGCCAACAGCACCCACTCTTGCTTCTTTACAGATTCCCTAATCAGGACTTCTGGAATAATCTGCCCACTGCCACTCTACCAGGCCGGCATGAAACTTTCTCTGTTAATTCATTCGTTCAGATGACCTCCTTGCTCAGTCTGCTGGTGTGTTGGAGGGTCACAAGCTTCACCCACATGGAAGCAAGAAGCAAAATGGCCCTGCAGAGCTTCTTCCCATAATGGCTGAGCATACAGGAGCTAAGCACAGATTCATCTCTGAATCCTAATCCTATCATCTTGGGGCGGATCCTCAGCCTTTTCCTGTGTTCTCACTGATTTTTATTTTCCACAAGAAAAAAAAGTTTCCTCTTTCTTCCTCTCTCCAAAGCCTGAGGAAACTTATGATCAGAAGGATGAAACTTACTGAGCTGCCGAATTTACTGGAGGTGACCATTCTGATTTGCTTTCTTGAAGGGGATGGACTAGGTAGACTCAGAATGGCACCCTGATTTTTGCATCAGGATATGAGTATCATCTTCCTTGAATGTCCTAGAAGAGGAAGAAGAGTTAAGACCTGCTGGCCTGACACATCAAATGATGTGCTTGCCATAACTGTGAGAATATTAACAAGAATATCGCGCCATGGCTCCTGTCCTTCTAATGAAGTTGGCAGGGTGATTTGCACGTCTCTGAGACACCCATATGAATAATGTATGTCAGGGAGCTCAGATGTGGGACTTGGGTGAAGGACGGGAAAGCAGATAGAACTCACTGTGGAATGGCTTCCTGTCAGTCTGGAGCACTTCCTGTCAGTCTGGAGCATTTTGCATAAATTGGACTTTGAGGTCTGAGGTTTCAGCTAAGCTACACCTTAGCAATGAGTAACAGAAAAAAGAACATTGGAGGGGTGGGGTTCCTCCCAAATGAGAGGCTGCCCACAGCTGCTATAAGGACGTTTGAGGAGCTTTCCACGTGTCCCAGCAGTTCATCCGCAGCTATAGCTCTCATCAGGGCAATTCTCAAATCCATCCGTGCCCCCAATTTTTCATTCGCAGCTCTCCACTCTGACCTAGCATTGAACTGGGGCTCTTCCTGCCTTTGTTCCTGACTACCTCACATTGTCCTCTGTGGAATGACCCTTCAGCCCCACCGCTTGCTCTTTGCCACTCTGCATCCCCTGCCCCAAACACTCACCTTCTTGGCATTTTATGAGTATAAAACAATCCCCATATGCTCCCGTGTCTTTTCACTTCCCAACATCTCACCTGCCACCCACCCACCTATTGTCAGAAAACTGACTGAAATGGTGACTCCGGAAGGGAGGGAGGGGTGGGAGAGGGACACGGTGTATATTCTATTGGTGCATATTTAATTGACGTGAGTTCAACAAGTATCCAGTTTTGCCCAGACTCCGTCTACAGGATACATGGTGTTTTAGGACTTAGTAAAAGTAAATATGTGTATATTAAACAACATTGGTTTAAAGGCTGATAAAAAGGTAATGCATCTGAGTTAATTGGTGATATAAATTGCTGTTGTCCACATTAGCTTTAATTAAAAACTGTATAACAATTACTTTGGGATTGGTATAAACAAATATTCTCTATAATTTTGCTGTCATATAGTATCACCTGGTAGCAATCTCTTTCACCTATAGGATGATTTAATTTAAAAATAAAGTTTGTTGCCCAGGTAAGCACCTCCGTCACCACCACCCCTGGGTGAACTTGCTGAAATCTGTGCCTTGATTCCACCCTATAGGTATATATAATACAACTGCTTTTTTTGAGACTCATGGGTCAAAAAAAAAACCTAAAATAAAAAAGGGGGATATAGAAGAACGAAAACTTTTTGTCAAAAACCTTGCATCCAATCTCTAAACTTAAACTATCTACGGGAAAGGATTTGATGTTCCAACAGCCAGAGTATCACCAACTTAATGGCTGAGAAAGAAAATGCAGCTTTCAGTGAGTAGGATGTACCAGAAAGTGCCAGCAGAAGGATTGACTCCTCTGGGCATTGAAGGGAAAAAATGCCTCAGATTGCTGCAGACATCAAGCCCCCTCTCTGGATCCTACTAGTAACAACGATTTTTAATTAATTCCTAACGAAGCTACCTTCTAGTGCCGCAAAGGTTTTAAATAAAAGAGACTTTCTTAACTCCCCCCCCATAGAATAAGGAGAAATATGATGATGATGAGGTTGTCTCTCCGAGCTGTAGATTGGAGCCAGCTGTTATAGAAGTGATTCTCTTGCAAAATCGAGTAAAACTGCCTTCTTTAATTGACTAATGGGCATAGAAGAACTGTGAAAAGGATAATTCTCTATTCAGAACCAAATATAATGCTAAAGTCTCCTTAAGCTATGCACTTAAGCAACATATATTAATACAGTAGCTCTGACATCAACAATGGATTATTCTACCAAGGAGATGTTGGCCAGGGGATCCAGCACCCCACAAAAGGTAAAGGCTCCTTGCCTCCAAACCGGGATATACTGCAGGAAGAGAGGGATAGGCCCTGCTGTTGAAACCTAATATAAACATGGGAAATGTATGGAGACCAACACTTGCAAGTATACAGATGTCTCTGGAATGCCAGAGAGTGTTACCACAAGGCCACTAAACCAATAAAGCAAATATAGGTTCCCTTGAGTCAAGCAAGACTCCTCCTGTCTAGCACCAGCTACACCTCATCTGCCTGAGAAATTACTGTGCAGCAGTGGCAGCCATATGTCTGTATATCCCAAATCTTATTGGCTATGGCTCGTCTCTTGGCAGGAAAACCCATGGCCAATGCCACAAACTTACATCCTCATATGGTTATGAGATGTTTATAAGCCACAAGTGCCCCTTATTATTACAGAAGAAAAATAATTCATGGATTCCAACATACCACCAAACATCTTGTTCATACCAAAGTAACCTACCAAACAATAGTAGTACTGTTTAACATACCTATCATATCTAATTGCGGTGTGTTCATTAGTAGATCGAAAGGCTATATATTATCGTTTTAACATACCTATATTCTATTGCAGGTGCTTCATTAGTGGAATCAAAAGGTTATGCCCTGGGACAAGCTGTCCAGCCCATGAAAGAAAAACAGCCAGAATTGACTAGAGATCAAGACAACAGCTCTAGAGAAAGTGACTGTGTTTGCTTTCGCATCCACCTGTGGTTCCCTTTTCTAAGCCTAGGGCCAACATCTGCGGAAGCGGGGGCGCAGTGAATGTAAGGGCTGCGATTGGGGTGAATGGTGGAAACTACAACAAAAACTGGACACTCATTATCAACTTGATTACATACAAGCCCCCCCCCCCCGCGGAGGTGGGACCCATAAAGCTGTGTGGGTTTGGGCAAACTGCTCGCAAATTGGTTTTACATAGGAAGATGCTTGTACTCACAGAATTATCACTTATTGTAAAAAAAACATGCCCAAAACAACAACAAAACAAAAAAACAAGATGAAAGATGCAGAAAAGTTCATGCAGGACAATGCTAATCGGGAGGGTAGGGGTAGGTGGGGGGGAAGGAAGGGGATATATGCCTCGAACGGAATTGGAAAATGAATGTTTGAAATACACAAATCAGAAATAAAAAAAAAAAAAAAGAAAGGCAAGGTTATGTTTGTGGGGAATGAGGTAGAAAGTGTATTTACACTTTCTTTACACTTCCTTTACACTTCCAGAAAACAAATATGATTCAAGTGGCTTAACAAGGATGGTTGGAAAGTTTTACTCAAGACATATAGGAGAGAGATAAAGAGCCCAGCTATGAAAGCATCACACCAATCCTATACTGGTGAAATATATGAGAAGTAAAGTGATAGTTTGCCAGGCATGGTGGTGCTCGCCTTTAATCTTAGCACTCAGGAAGCAGAGGCAGGCGAATCTTTGTGAGTTCAAGGCCAGCCTGGTCTACAGAGAGAGTGCTAGGACAGCTGGGGCTACAGGGAAACCCTGTCTCAAAAAGACCAAAAAAAAAAAAAAACATAAAGTGGTAGTAAACATATCTTACATGTACTCAGCACTAGCAATATGGCAAACATGTCTTCCTGCTTCCTTCTCCTAAGTACCTGGGACCATAAGCATGTACCACTGTGCCCAGCTAACACTTTCAAGTTTAAGATATAAACCAGTATTGTTTTCAGAGTTTGTCCTTTAGATGTTTCTATCCAGAAAATGAAAGTCAGTCTTGTACAGGTGAGTATCTCTAAATGGAGCAAACAATAAAGTACAGAAAATTGAAAATTTGAATTTATTTTGCTGATATGATAAAATAAAATATGCTGAAATGGTTGTCAACATGAATTTTAGATTGAAGTAATTAGCGAGAATGTCTCTCTGTTTTGCCTTATTTCCCCACAATTTATTTGTTTGGAGAAAAAGAAGAAGAAAGAACTTCTAGCAGTTCTTAGCAAAATTACTTCAATAGACAGGTGATACTCTCAGAGACAGCTTCAGAGGAAGGTTTGGGTTTTCCACACAGGATTAAGAGACACATAGCAGCTATTTCCGGAGCTGAAAACAGGGGCCATTTACACATTTTAGATAGTTTTTCCCTTGAGAAATTGTGCCAGGTACACATTTTATATTTTCACCTACTGCAAAAATGAGTGTCTTAAAACATGAGAGCTCATTTAACACCAGTGCTATATGCTAACAAATCTCCATCACTCACATCATATGAAGGTTCCAAAAGTTAGGGGAAATAAAGTTTTGAATATATACATATATATGTCTATATCTTCATTATATATGTCCAAGGGAGAGACTATCTCCAGCAAAAGATGGAACCTAATGAACTAGAATATAATTTATAAAGGAAATGAAAAGATTTTATGTAGAACTAAATCTGGACTCATATCGCATTGCAAGGCTGCTCCCAATTCTGTACAGAAGTGGATCCCTTAATCTGTCATAACTAGGGAACTGGAGAGATGGCTCAGTGAAGGAATATAAATCCATCTATTGTCTACAAATGTCTAGCTTGTCTATTGAGAACAATGAAATTCAAACCCTGAAAAAAGAACAACATTAAAAGATAACTGAATCTCAAGTTAAGAGAGAAAAGTAAAAGGTATTTGGTCTCAGTAAGTATTACCAAACTGTCCGACTAACACCTATCACAGAATACAAAAGTAATGTGCTCGTTTAATTAGGGACTCATATGTATTACTAGTGAGAAAGCATAAAGAAATATAAAAGATTCTTAAGACAGAAGAAAATATTTCTCCCTTTCAAATGTTGAGCCCTAAAAGCTACCACAAAATTAAGTTCATATCAAGCAGAATCCCTATATGGCACATGACTTAATGATATTCCAGAATGCCTATATGGCACATGACTTAATGATATTCCAGAATCCCTGTATGGCACATGACTTAATGATATTCCAGAAAGAAGGAGGAGGTTCCAAAGACCCAAATGAGAACACTAAGGGGAAAAATGTGTCTAACTAGTGGGCAGTTATGAGATTTGTAATAGATTCCATGGTAAAACATTTTAAATGTTTCTCAAGAAACAACTGTGTTAAATAACACTCTCTGTAGACAGTTGAAAAATGCTAAGTATTGGTAACAATCTGCCAAGAAGGAGGTCCCTGTGGTTTTGTATCTGGTCTTGTTCTTTTCTTTTCTTTTTTTAAATTTTTAAATTTTTTTTTTCTTTTCTACAATGTGTTCAATGATATGAATAAACACATAGAAGGAAGCTCAGGATCAGTCACAAGTTCATTGAAGAATAAAAATTTCAGTGGATTTTACTCTTTTCCTCTTGGACTAAGGGGAAAAACTGTGTCTAAAATAAGATAAAACTGTAAAATGAAAATAAGAAAGTTTATGTTGCTCCAAAACCACATCTAGGAGGCTCTTCTCAGTTCATCTTTAGAAATGACCTGAGGAGAAATAGATATTATACATGCCATGCTACAGATGATAAAATTGAGTTGCCAAGTTAATAACTCTCCCAAGCCAGGCAGTAATGCTTTGCTTTGATTATTATATCTCAATGTGGTCTGGTCCTCTTCTCTCCCTTATAAAAAGCTTTGTGATGATATCAGTCCTATTTCTATGCATTGAATATTTGCGTTCTCCTCTCCAAACTCACAGGATACAATTTCCAGTATCATGATATTAATAAAGGGGGCCTTTGAGCCTGGAGAGCTGGCTCAGGGGTTAACAGCACTGGCTGCTTTTCCAGAGAACATGGGTCCAATTTCCAGTACTCACGTGGTAGTTAACGACCATCTGTATTTCCAGTTCCAAAGGACCTGATGTTCTTTTCTGGGCTCCAGAAGCATTCCATGGCATGGTGTACTTACATACATGCAGGCAAAACACTCAAATACATATAATAAAATAAATGAATAGGCAGCCATGGTAGCACATGCCTTTAATCCCAGCACTTGGGAAGCAGAGGCAGGTGGATAAACCCCAGCACTTGGGAAGCAGAGGCAAGCGGATCTCTGAGTTCAAGGCCAGCATGGTCTACATAGTGAGCTCCAGGCCAACTGGTACTAAAGGCCAAAAAAATGAATAAATTTTTAAAAAATAAATAGGGACTTTGGGAAACAAGCAGGTCACTAGGGCAGAGCCCTCCAGATGGGACTGTTGCCTTTCTAAGAAGAGACATGAAGAAATTTATTTTCGTTTTTCTTCTTATGAACATACAATAAGAAAGCAACCACACAAATAAGGAAGATGCCCTTGCTAGCTATCTTTTGCTTTCTGTTGCTGTGATAAAATACCATGACCAAAACCAACTTACAGAAGAAAGAGTCTGGCTTATGGCTCCAAGGGGAGAGTCTGTAACAGCAACAGTTAATTAGAATGGGAACTTGAGATCACATCTTTGACCATAAACACAGAAGAGATGGGGGGGTTGTAAACTCTCAAAGCCCACCCCTAGGAATGTACTTCCTCCAGGGACGCTCCACCGCCTAAAAGCCCTATCACCTCCACAAACAGCACCGCCAGCTGGGGACAAGTGTTCAAATACCTTAACCTATGGAGGACATTTCTCATTTAAACTGCTACAGTGTCAATCCTTTCAGCACCTCTCGCTCTCAAACTTTCCAGTGTCCAGAACTGTGAGAAATATATTTCTGTTATTTAAGCCAATCAGTTTATGGTATTCTGCCATACCAGCCCAACCAAACATGCCAAGACACCCACCTGGATATTCCAAGTGATTTTTCCATCTCAAAATCTTTATCTTCATCCTATCTGCAAAGTCTCTCTTGCTATGTAAGATTAACAATATCAGATTCCAGGACTTCAGACATGGACATCTTTAGAGCACATTATTCTGCCACTCACACTAGTAAGAGGGGGACAGTCATTGTAAATAAGTTCAGAGAGATGGCTGAGAACTCTGCTGCATGGGCCTTCATGAAAGTCCATTACAAGAGTATCTAAGACTTTACCATGACTTAACTATTACACTATGTTAAGAGGTGACATAATAGAAATTGTGTTTATAAATCACTGCATTGGCCTCTGTAGTGAGAGGAGACTAAAGAGAGGCATGGCCAATGTGGGGTTCCAGGACAGTGAGAAGACACCTAGGGACACCTAGGCGAGACCAGGGAAACATACCAGAGTGGTGTCTGTGGAGTCAGAAGTGGTTGGATTTCGGAGAGATGTTGAAGAGTAGAGCCCAAACATGTCCTGACAGAGTCAATGTTCCCAGAGGAAAGGGAATCAATAATAATTTCTTTTTTATCTGAGCAACCAGAAGAATGGAATTTCTATCAACTCAAATGAAAACTATAGAAGTAACTTGAAGGAGGTTGTTAGGTTGGAATCGTGCACTCTGTTGGAATATGTTAATCTTTTTTTAAATTTTATTTATTTTTTTAAATATAAAGCATTTTATTATTAAATATTTATAAAAATATAGGTACATGAATAAAAACAATAACATATTTATGCTTTTCAACATTTTCACAGTAAATTTTTTTTTCTTAGGTATTTTTTTAATTTTTTTTTAAGGGATTCTACAATAAAATGACACAGTTGTTTGCAGATAACATTGATGTTACTCAGTATGTCATACAATTAGGTAATTGGTGCATTTTGCAAGTATCTATGTCCAAATTTTGAACAACCCAAGGTTCCCATAGACCAGTTGGAGAAGCTTGTATGCACAGGCATGTTGATCAATCAGGAGTCCAGACTATATTCCTGTAGTCTCATGATTCACCCCTATCTCTCCACAGCCCTTACAATCTTTATTCTTTATGTGTATGAATGTACTGTCTGCATGTAGGTTTGTGCACCGTGTCATTGAGTGCTGCGGAGTCAGAAGAGGGCCAAAAATTTCGGATTCCCCTAGAACTGGATTTATGGATGGTTCTCAGCCGCATGTGTGTGCTGAGGATCGAACCCGGTTCCTCTTCAAGGCAATTGGGCGGGGGGGACTGGAGGGATGGTCTAGCGGTAAGAGCGCTGACCGCTCTTGAGCGGACCCTTGGTTCGATTCCCAGCCCCCACATGGCGGCTGGAGAACCGTCTGTGACTCCAGTTCCAGGAGGAACTCCAGTTCCAGGGGGAATCTGATAACCCTTTCTGACCTCCGCGGCCATGCACGGGGACACGCTGCGACGATGTGTCATTTTTATGTGTATGAATGTATTGTCTGCATGCAGACCTGCATGCAGACAATACATTCATACACATAAAAATAAAAAAATAATAATAAATTAAAAAAAAAAAAGAGCAGTTGGTGCTCTTAACCGCTAGGCCATCTCTCCAGCTCCGAAATATGTTAATTTTATCATGACTATTAGGCCTCCAAGTAGAGACGCTGAATAGGACACTAGGTTTAGGAATGTGAAGCTTAGGAGAATTTTCTGAGCTAGAAACAGAAATGAGGCAGCATAAGAACTGTCAGCATTTTGATGGTAGTTTCAGCTATGAGGTTGGGTGGGAGCAACAAGGACACAAATGGAAAATAAATAAGAGGTGACCAAGAGCTAAATTCTGCAGCATACCCATGGTAAAGAAGGAAAGGGAGAAGCGAGGGGACTCGGAGGACAAGCTCGTCTGCGAGCAGTGTGCTAGGAAGGACATGAGAGAGTGTGTTGAGAAAGGGGAATTATCAGCTGTGACACATAAGGACTGGGAACTGACAGGAAAACCTTAGGATCAGGGGTAGTCTGGTCATTGCTAATAGCCAGGAGAGCTTTGCCACACCTCTATCCTGGGACAAAGCAGCCAGTGAGCAACACAGTCTGTGTGTGATAGACTTATCTCATCTATAACTTCCATGTATTGATACCAATGGTGATTTCTAGCTTTTATCTTATTTAGAGTCTCAGTAAGCTAGACTCCAGTAGACCTCTGTAACCTTGTATGACTCTGACATTCTTTTATTGAATAACTGTGGTTTGGGGGAGTTATTAGGGAATTTTAAACAAAGGAATAATATAACAATATTTTAAACTTTGAAAGATTTGCTCTAAAGGTATGTTGAGCCCTACATAAGTGTGAAAATGTAGGAAGGTCTCAGGGAAATGACTGAAGGAGGAAATCAAATGATAGAGTCAGATGAAAAGAAAAGCAGTGGGTGAGCGTGCATAGGAAGTAAAATGCTCTAGTTCAGACAACCAATTACATGAAAGGAAATGAAAGAAGTGGCTTTAGAAGTATTTAAAAATATTTAAATAGGTATAGATGGCAGTTTTTTTTCACTGGAAATAATTTTCAAGACATCTCATAACTAAGTTCTATTTTCATAGATTTGGGTCCATAGCTTAGCAACTATGCAGGTTTTGAGAACAGAGCCTGGGTCCTCTACAAGAGCAGTCAGTGCTCTTAACCACTGAGCCATCTCTCCAGCCCCCCTCTCTTGAGGAATTTTACTGAGTTCCTACAAATTGTTACAACTCTGCTAGCTCATGGAGTGGAGATGGATGAATGAAAACAAAATTGACCAGTACCTGTGCTACAGACCAGCACAGGGACAGACATGCAAAGTCATCATTACGCATTCAGAAGCGCTTTAAGAAAAGCAAAATTGACCAGTACCTGTGCTACAGACCAGCACAGGGACAGACATGCAAAGTCATCATTACGCATTCAGAAGCACTTTAAGAAAAGCAAAATTGACCAGTACCTGTGCTACAGACCAGCACAGGGACAGACATCATTACGCATTCAGAAGCGCTTTAAGAAAAGCAAAAGGCCCCATGAGAATACAGGACTCGGGAGCTAGATCCAGTTCAGAAGATTACGAAAAGACGAACAGGAGGCATCATGTGAGCTGAAACCAGGATGCCCAGTCATGAACTGGGGAGTTAAGTCAGCAAGAAGATAAGAGTGCAGCAAACAAGAAGACAGGAGAACTGCAGCAGGATGCCTGGAAGTCAGAGGGAAAGTCAGGAGAGCTGCAGCAGGATGCCTAGAAGGCAGAGGGAAAGTCAGGAGCTGCAGCAGGATGCCTAGAAGTCAGAGGGAAAGTCAGGAGAGCTGCAGCAGGATGCCTAGAAGTCAGAGGGAAAGTCAGGAGATGCAGCAGGATGCCTAGAAGTCAGAGGGAAAGTCAGGAGCTGCAGCAGGATGCCTAGAAGTCAGAGGGAAAGTCAGGAGATGCAGCAGGATGCCTAGACGTCAGAGGGAAAGTCAGGAGAGCTGCAGGATGCCTAGAAGTCACAGGGAAAGTCAGGAGATGCAGCAGGATGCCTAGATGTCAAAGGGAAAGTCAGGAGATGCAGCAGGATGCCTAGAAGTCAGAGGGAAAGTCAGGAGCTGCAGCAGGATGCCTAGAAGTCAGAGGGAAAGTCAGGAGATGTAGCAGGATGCCTAGAAGTCAGAGGGAAAGTCAGGAGCTGCAGCAGGATGCCTAGAAGTCAGAGGGAAAGTCAGGCAGCAGAAAGGAAGAGGCAGGAGAGAATGATATCTTGGAACCTGCAGGAGAATATGAGAAGAAGGGAAGGAATGGTCAGCTGTCCAGCCATAAGGAGAGTCCAGTGAAGTGGGAATGAAGAGTGATCTTATGCTGTTGTGGGTTCTCAGGAGAGGCTGTGGGGAGTAGACACTGGGAGGGTCACTTCTGAAACTGTGTGATTTCAAATCCAGCCTCCACCACCTATTAACGGTAAGTCCTTTTGGTGTTTTCTACCTATCTATAAAATCCAGGGCAGTAAGGGACCTTCTTGAACAGATATTTTTTATTTGACTTGTCCATTGCCATATCTATTGAAGATGATCAATAATTTATTGGTTGAATGAATAAGAATAGTAATAGTACTCCCTCACATTATTGTAAGTGTCAAGAAAGTTGATAAATGTAAGTTATTTACAGAAACAATTTCCAAGTTTGGCTACCTTAGGAATAATCTGAGAATCTTTATATAATATAGTGATACCCAACTCCCTTCCCAGACATTCTAAGATTTCCAATAACTTATAAGTAAATCTAGTGTCTTGCACAACATGGAACAAAGTATTTTAGAACAATGTTTGCCCTATACAAAACATTTTCATTATAAACTCAATTGAAAACTAGAAGAGAGCTGGGGTAGAGGGGGATATAGGTTACTTTTCATGCTATTGTAAAATATCTGACTACAGAAACCTAAGGATGGAGGAGTTTATTTTGGCTCATGGTTTGAAGGGATGCAGTCCATAATGGCGGGAAGGTAGGAGTGCTGTGCAGTGCTGCATCACATCACTCCATAGCCAGGGAGCACAGAGATGAACTGCTGTTCCACTAACTTTCACCTTTTTATTCAGTCCAGGACCTCAGCCCATGGGATGGTCCTGCCCACATTCAGCGCATTCAGGGTAGGTTTTGTTCTTCAGTTTAATTTCTACGAAACTCCGTCAGAGACATACCAAAAGGTGCATCTCCCAGGTGGTTCCAAATCCAGTCAAGTTGACAAAAGATTAACCATCCCAGGGTAAGCTATGCAGTTGATAAATTGCATGTATGGGGGTAATTGTAAACTGAGTGGTCATTATTTAAGGGTTACTGCTACAAATATAAATGAATGCTTTTTCTCATTTGGTACTTACTTTGCCCAAACTAAGCACATATATATTTCTGCTCAGGAGCTTTTGAAAAGAAACATAAAAAAAAAAAGTGTCTCTAAGATAAAGCTCATAACCCTGACTGATGGACTAGGCCCAATTACCCAGACTGTGGGAAAAGCCAGTGATAGAATCCCAGCTGTTCTGTGTAGGAGTCTTCCAAGCAGTTCTGAATTTTGTCTCCACCATCACATCAGACCAAGTGAAGAATTCAGGCCACAGACTGGTTTTATTTCTTCTGAAGCTAATATAACCCTATTCAGAGGGGTTTTCTCCTGCCTAGAAATCTTACAGCTGTGAGTTTAATGCCAAGTTGTGTGTTTCAACAGCAGTTCAATAAAGAAGGCTAACTCAGATAACAAGAAGCTCTGCAAAATTCTTTATACAACAGCTGTTAAAATTCTGGCTGGATATTTAATGCTTTCATTTAATTCAGAAAAACACTTAGGGCACTCAGGGAAACACTGGATTGATCTTCAGTTTGAGAATCCCGTGTCCACAGAACAACTCAGAAACAGCTCCATAAAATTTTGCAACCAAATTTTCTGCTCCAGCAGGCTGCTAAAATAGAGATAGAAATAAGAGTGTGCCCATGATGGACTAAAGAGTTCACACCCAAGAAATATGTGGACACAATCCACAAGGGATCCAGACGGGAGTGTCCAGAATAAGACAGAGGAGGGCTCCAAGTCCAGAGAAAGTGGCCCCAGGCTAGGAATGTGGGTGAAATTTGTAAAAGACCAGGAACAGGAAGAGACAGAGTGAGAGAGGTCCTTGATCAGAGAGAAAAGATACAAAAATAAAATAAGAACTAATTACTGGAAAAGAGTAAGAAGTAAAGGAAACAAAGAAGAGGTTCCCAAATAAAGAAGAAAGAGTAAGAAGGCCGAGGGCTACGGGGATCTTGAAGACAGGAAAAGGAGATGCAAACATGAACGGGATGACAGGGGTACTTGGGTCAGGAGCCTGGGAGAGCACCGGTGTGTTCTGATTTGCCAGAGGGAGAACTGAACTCACTGTTTTCTGCCAGATTGACCACTTATTAAAGTTTTACGGCAAAAAAGTAGAATGAAGACTGTTTGTAAATGACAGGATTAAAGTAGCAATGACTAATCTATTAGTGATAATTTACTTTCTTGTCGTGGTTTTTGAATATTTTAATTCTTTGAAAAATCCTTATATTTATAGACCATATAATGATCATGTCTCTCAACTGCTCCTTTCCTCCAACTCGTCCTTGTGCCCCCACCCAACTTCCTCCACATTTTATGTCTTCCTTTCATTTTGTCTGTCCATGGAGCCATGAACAGCTCGTCAGTGATCACATCCCCAAAGAAGAGTGACTATCTTTCCCTCAGCAGCCATCAATTATTGACAGTTCTTCTGATGGGGGTGGGGCTTCCAGGGGCCCTTCCTTGACCCACACTGGAATTTTGACTGGCTTGATCTTGTGCAGGTATCCACAGCTGGAGTGAGTTATGGTGCACCAGAATGTCATGTCCGGAAGTCAGCACGTCACAGCTCTCCTCCCCATCCACCCACCAGCTCTTACATTCTTTCCATCCATCTCCTTTGAAGTTCCCCTAGTCTTGGCTAACAGGAGGGTGATACTGATGACCTGTCCACAGCTGAGCACTCAGAGTTATTCACACTCAGCACTTTGACCAACTATGAGCCTTTGCATTAATCACTATCCATTGCAAAAAGAAACTTCTCTGACCAAAGCTGAAAGCTGCACAAATCTGTGGGTATAAACATAAGTATTTAGAATGCAATTTGATAGCATGACCACTTAGCAAAACTTCAACGGGAAGTTCACCAGTTTATCACTCCCAAGTCATAAACTTTTGAGCAGGTTTAGATCACTAGGCATTAGATCCCTCCCATGGAGCAGGCCTTGTACAATTGGAAGGGAAGTGGTTTTTATTCCCATAACTGTCAAGAAACTATTGCACATCTCTCCATCAGGTCATCCCTGTAGCACGCAGGTCATCGCTGTAGCACGCAGGTCCAGCTCTGTGATGACCACTCGTGTATCTTTCCTCTAGCAGCCCGCATAGCACCTTCTGGCAATGTGTAAAAGCCAGCAAGAAGTTTCCTTGTCAGTCAAAGATTGACTTGTCTACATCCTATATCCAAAGTGAGTGGAGTCATCAGCAATAGGTTCTTACCATCTAGTTATGGTGGACAACAGAGGGCAATGGATGTAGCTGTATTGTTTGGGATGCCTCTGGGCCCTCCATGCCCAATAGCCTAGAGGGTGGTATTTTGTCCCTGGCACTAAGATTTTCACTTAATAACCCATAAATTCTGGAGCATTATTATCCACTCATACATACTGGACTCTCATACATAGTGGAACTATGATCAAACTCTCTTTTTTAAATAAAATGTGTTTTTTTTTTTATTATCTTACAAGCTAGTGGATTTCCATAAGGTTTCTTCATGCAGCCCTTAGTTACTTGATAACCACTGAACCTCTCCTCTCTGAAGTCATTTATCCCCATTTAAACCTTTAACCCCTAGTATACCTCCCTCTCCTTTTGTGTCATCAGTGTTCTACTATCTCTAATTGAATTCTTCCCTTGGGGAACAGGATCTTGGATTTCCATATAGCTTTGTCCTATACCCTTCACTTTGGTTAAACTTTCTACCACTTGATTTTTCCATTCTCCACTCCCCTCCATTAGTGATACTTTTCAAATGTAAAGATATGGCAAGAGCTCAAAACAAGAAAAAGCCAACCAACAAGCAAACTTTTCGGCATGAAAAACAAGATAATAAAATCATTCCAGAACTGTGTTTATAAAGACTATAAATGAGGGCTGAAGAGATGACTCAGCAATTAAGAGCGCTGGCTTTTCTTTTTTTTTTTCTTTTTTTAAATATATATTACTCTTATTAAACTTTTTCATACATCATTTGTCAGTCCAATTTAGACTCATTTCCCTTTCCATGACCCCCACCCCACCCAAGTTCATGCTTTCTGCCATTCATGTCTTGCATCTTTTTCTGAGTCTTTCCGAAGTTTTTCAAAGCAGAGGACTATTGTTTGGGGGAGAACTTCACTGTTTCAGTTGTTTTTCTTGTCCCAGTTCTTTTGTTGTTGTTCCCTCCAACTTGTGTGTGTGTGTGTGTGTGTGTATGTCTAACCTATACTAAAATTATGTCATCTTAAAATTGTATGTTATTTCAAAATCATATTTCAGGATTCACATTTTTCTCTTTAGAATTTATATTACTCTAAAATATGCATACATATCTTCCAGCATAAACAAAAATTCCAAAGTCTGAAAATAAATGGTAGGTTGATTCTAGAGCCTATTAAGGGATTCACATTATAACAGCATAGTTGCTTTCAGATAAGGAGGAACATAACATTAACATTTCTCAGTTTGCCTTACAACTAGGTGCTTGGTGCTAGCATCCACAGATGAGGGACACCATCTGTCATTTGTTTTTCTGGGACTGTGTTACTTCCCTTAACATGATATCTTCTAGGTCCATCATCTTTCTTTACCGTTGTATAGAATGCCAGTGTACAGATGTAGCACATTTTCTCTATCCACTCATTTGTTGGGGGCACTTGGGTTGGTTCCAGGTCTTCAATATTGTGAAGAGAGCTACAATAAACATGGTTGTGCATGTATCTCTGCAATAGGATGAGTCTTGTGGGTATATACCCAGGAGTGGCATGACTGGGTCAGGTGGTAGGCTCATTTTGAGTCTTTTAAGGGTTCTCCACACTGCTTTCCATAGAGTTTACATTCCCACCAGCAATGGATTAGTGTTCCCCCTTCCCCACAACCTCTCCAGCATTTGGTATCATTTATTTTCTTGATCCTAGCCAGTCTTATTGGAGTGAGATGATATCTTAAAGGGGTTTTAATTTGCATTTCTTTAATTATTAGTGATAATTGAACACTTTTTAAATTTTTTTAATTTAATTTTATTTATTTATGTGTATGAATGTACTATTTGCATGTAGGTCTGTGCACCCGTGTCATGCAATGCCACGGAGGTCAGAAGAGGGAGTTGGATTCCCCTGGAACTGGAGTTCTCCTGGAATTGGAGTTACAGACGGTTCTCAGCCGCCATGTGGGTGCTGGGGATTGAACCCGGGTCCTCTGCAAGAGTGGTCAGTGCTCTTAACCGCTAGGCCATCTCTCCAGCCCCAATTGAACACTTTTAAGATGTTTCTCAGCCATCTCTATTTCCTCACTTGTGAAGTCTCTGCCCAGCTCTTTACTCCATCTTTTGAGTGAGTCCTTTGTTTTCTTAGTTCTTTGTTTTTTGAGTAGTTTATGTATTCTGGAAGTTAATGTACTGTCAGATGTATCAGGTGTTAAGGTTTCCTCCCACTCTGTGGGCTTTCTCTTCACTTCCCTGATTGTTTCTTTCACTGTACAGAAACTTTTGAGTTTAATGAAGTCCCACTTGTCAATTGTCAACCTCATTTCCTGCATAGCTGCTGTCTGATTTAGAAAGTCTTCTCCTATTCCCTGTAACTTTATATTACTCTAAAATATGAATACATATCTTAAAAGACTGAGAGAAAGGTGATGCAGGACATGTATGGCAGAATGCATGAACTGGGGTGGGGTGGGGTGGGGGGAAGGGAAAGGGGAATATGTCTAAATTGAACTTTAAAATGATGTATGAAATACACAAAATATCAATAAAAGTATTATATTTTTTAAAAGAAAGTCTCCTACACCTATGTCTTGTAGGTTGGTGCCAATGTTTTCTTCTATCACCTTCAGAGTTTTGGGTTTCATGTTGAGGTTTTGATCCATTTGGAGTTGATTTTTGCACAGGGTGAGAGGTAGGGGTTTAATTTTATTCTTCTACAAGTGGTGATCCAGTTTTGCCAGCACCATTTGCTGAAGATGCTGTCTTTCCTCCATTGAGTCTTCTTGGCCCCTTTGTCAAATATGAAGTGGCTGAAATTGGATGGAGCACTGGCTTTTCTGGCAGAAGACTCAGGTTCGAATCCCAGCACCCACATGGCAGCTAACAACTGTCCATAATTCCAGTTCCAGGGGACCTGATGCCCTCTTCTGTCCTCTGTGATCGTCATACAACATGAATTCACTTACACTTGTGCAGGCATAACATATAAAATTTAGGAAAATAATAAAAAAAAACTTTTTAAAAGACTATAAATAAAGGGGCTAGAGAGATGGCTCAGCAGTTAAGGACACTAACTGCTCTTGCAGAGGACCTGGGTTCAGTTCCCAGAACCCATATGGCAGCTAAAAACCATCTGTAACTCCAGTTCCGGCAGATCTGATGCCCTCTTCTGACCTCCATGTGGACTGCATGATACAGGGGCACTTATATATATTCAGGCAATATTCTCATACACATAAAATAAAAATAATACATGAAGTATTTTAAAGACTATAAATAAATCTCTTTACAAAGAACTGAGTGAATATTATATTTTAAGTTATTAAATGAAGGTTCTTTTGCAGAGAAAATATTTGGTTTATAACATCACAGTTCTGAACTTTAATACCTACAACATACCAACAATACACAAAGCATATGCTAATACTATTGTAAGGTAATAAGCAAGGAGTTTTGGTAAGTACAGTCTAGATATCAGCATCTTTTTCAAACTCCATTCAGGTGTCTGAGACACATCCCCAACTAAAAGCTCATTGTCTATAATACACTGAATATAAATTATGTGGCCAAAAACCTAAATAACAATGGAAATTTATGACTACTAACTCTTCACCTAAATGCCCCCTTCAAGATTCAGGCTGACATTTCACTGCCATTGTGGTGGCATTAAGTGCTAGAACCATCAAGAAGTGTGCAGGCTGTGAAGATTCCAGCCTCATGAACTGATGAATGCCATTAAAGCAGAAGTGGATAAGTCATCCTGATAGTAGGTTCCTAATGAAAAGATAGGGCTCAGCACCCTTGCTGCTTTGGTGTCCTCTTACTCTTCTCTGTCAGGGCTGACACAGCACAAAGCCTTGACAGCTGAGGGTGCTGTGCTCCTGGACTTCAGAATCTTGCATCAAATAAATCTCAAGTAGGAATAAATTACCCAGACTCAGGTATTCTGTTATAGCAATATTAAATGAACTAAGATATTATGGATGTCCAATATCATCAGGCAGACCAGCACCAAGACACTTAGAAAGATAAACATATTGATACTAGGAGCATTGAAAATTCTCAGAATTTCCCATACAGGCTGCAATGCCTGTGCTATTTATACTAATATTTTACTCATAAGACTCTCACCTGGGAAGATTATCTTGACAACCCATGCAATGTATCAACAGGAAAATGGATTTTTTGACTAATTATTTCTAGTACTTGGTGAAAGAAAAAAATCACTGTGATTTTCTGAGGACCCTCTGGTAAATCACAAACACAGTTTTAGCAGCAAATAAATTAGTTTTAATGCAAAATATATCCTGGAAGTTTTACCTAATGTTTTTATAATTGAATGTCTAATTTGGGG
This sequence comes from Rhizomys pruinosus, assembly GCA_009823505.1. Taxonomy (NCBI): domain Eukaryota; kingdom Metazoa; phylum Chordata; class Mammalia; order Rodentia; family Spalacidae; genus Rhizomys; species Rhizomys pruinosus. Next base: position 186,441 of record VZQC01007595.1, read on the forward strand.
AGGGTAAATTACACATGCACATGAACACACACACAAACACACACACACACACACACACACATATCAGAATAAATTTAGGGTCTTGCCTAAGATCAGATCATGGGTGCCAGAGAAACAATATTTGTTACCTATACAATTGAAGCAATAGCATTTTTAAAGTAACCAGAAAAGGTAACAATTGTAAAAATGTTAGGTCTTGTGGAAATGAGGATTCTTTGTTCTCTGTCGTCTTCTTAAATAATTGAGGATATAATAAAGTCAGTTTAAACCACAGAAACTCAGTGATAAGACACAGAACCTTTGTTATATAGGCAGATGACACAGAAAGATTAACCCTTCCTATTGGGAGGGGAAGCACCCCGCAGTAAATCAAGGAAGGAAGCGCAATTCTGAGCAAACTTTGCTGAGCTTTAAACATTCCACAGCTCTTCAGATACAGGATTATAAACCAAGGCAAATAAAATTTGCATTCCAAGCTTTGCCATCCAATGTGCTGCTTAATATTCCTGAACAAGCTTGCGCTTTGGGACAGACCTCACAAGATCAGCACAAGAACTAGAATCCACAAGTCTATGATTATAGTGTACAATTCTGCACCACCGCTGCCTTCAAACAAGACAATACATTATCAAATGTTCTGTTTCAATTCCCAATAGAGTCAATATCAGTAGCAAAAATTCACATTAAAAAGAAGCCCCCTTAAATTGTAATCGTGTAAGCAGATCTGAAGAATAAAGGGAGGAAAGGGAGGAGGAGGAGGAGGAAGAGGAGGAGGAGGAGGAAGAGGAGGAGGAGGAGGAGGAGGAAGAGGAGGAGGAGGAAGGAAGAAGACATTTATCCTAGGAGAAAACACCTGAGAAACAGGAGCACAAGACTAGTGGTGTGGCTCACTTGATCGAGTGCATTCCTAGGATGCATGAGGTCCTTGGGTTCCATGCCCAGCACCACACAAACTGAGCACTGTAGAGCACATCTGTAATCCCAGCACTTGGGAGATGACAGAGGAGCAGCAATAGTTCAGGGTCATCCTCTGCACAGGGAGTTCAAGGCCAAACTAGGCTACATGAGACCCTGTCTCAATAAAAGAAAAAATAATCATAAATATACAAAAGACCCAAGATGTATAAAGAATCAATATTTTTGGTCTGGTTAATATTGTTCCTATATCATGGGGGGGCTGGGGAAATAAGAAGCTTAAGAAAGGGAGGATCAGCCTAGCGGTTAAGAGCGCCGACCGCTCTTGCAGAGGAACCGGGTTCGATCCCCAGCACCCACATGGCGGCCGAGAACCGTCTGAAACTCCAATTCCAGGAGAACTCCAGTTCCAGGGGAATCCGAGACCCTCTTCTGACCTCCGCGGCATTGCACGACACGCGTGCACACACCTGCATGCAGACAGTACATTCATACACATACCGAAATAAATAAAATTAATAAAAAAAATGTAAAAAAGGGAGGATCATAGGAAACAGGTATTACGAGGGGAGAAATGGGGAAAATGGGGTCCCTTAGCTGGGAGGGAGGAGGGAGGATTAGAAAGGGAGGAGAGTTAAATAATGCTAAGGTAGCACGAAAACCAGAGGTAGATGTAGTAGTTCAAAAGCCCACTGAAAGCCAAACGTAGAATATCTGTACGTGAGTCCATATGTATTGCTGAGGGCTGTAGAATGAGAAACAAAGTCCCAGACAGGAGAAACCTCCCTTCAAGTTGTTAGGGCAGTCCGAGAGACTCAAAAATTGACACAGGCTATTGACACAGCCCTTGGTTATCTCCCAGAACATGAATGGAAGACTCCGTTGCTAAAGAAAAGACATATTTCAGAAACAGAACTTGGAACAATGGTAATGAAACTCACCTGGAAGCTCTCCACTAAAGACCAGTTCTCACAGCTTTAGAAGACACTGTGCAAGCTGCTAAGGAAAAACAGCAATGGTCCAACCTCAGTTTTAAAGCCTAACAACCACAACAGTGACCAATACAGCAAACTGCATTGGGGTAGTAAATAATACTCTTATCTTGGAAGTAATCAAGAGATACCTAATTGTACTTAAAACCCATTTAATGGGAGGAAACTCTTGTGGAGCATTGTAAACATAGCCAAATATATGTGGCTGGAGAGGTTACAGATCCTAGAGAAAACCCTATCTCAATCATATCCCTAGACAAATGTAATTTCTATGTGCTAAATACGGATCCTTATAGTTACAGACAACTATACCAGTCACCACTCATCAAGGAAGCCCGTTTTGCAGCAGAGGAAGATTATTATAGAGTCCCACAACTGGTCACACACACAAAAAAGTGTCTGTGAGATGCTCAACCCTAAGTGAAGCATATACAATAGAACTTGTATTCCTAAACCTCATGGAATATAGTAGAACAAGGGATAGAGAGAATGCTAATGCATATCTCAATTCTCATCAGCAGAGCTTCCACATAGAAGATAAGGATCACAAAAGGCCACAACTACCCAAAGAGTAGAGAATAAGAGACTGAAGAGTGTGGGTCCCTGGAGGGGACTACTATATTAAATGTCACCCATGCAGGGCTCAGGGCCCATTTCAGAAGAGAGGGCAGAATGATTGTAAGAACCAGGAGAGAAGGTACATGACCATAAAGAAACAGTCTTACAGGGTCCCGGGACCTCGATCATATGAACTAACACCAATGGGGACAGCATGCACAAGACCATGCACATGCAATGAGACAAAACAAACAGACACAAACCAGCACAGAACTGGGGAAATGCACAGGAGGCCACAACTTTGGCAAGGAACTATTGGCAGTGATCCCTGCTGGGCGAGGGAGAGTTGATCTTCTTTTAGGGAGTGATGCTAGGCAGGCTGAACAGACTCCAGTTAATGAACTTATACCAAGATACATCTGAGTACACAAACTTAATAGGCCTATATGACAAAAAATGCCTGAAATCCTGTCGGCAGGCTATGAAAGGGTGCAGATAGGGAAAGGGGGAGCCTAAATATGATTAAGATGTATTGTATGAAATCCACAAAAATTCAATAAAAATATTTTTAGATATCATTCCCATAACAGTATCAACTTCTACTATTATTCACAATTTTTAACTCTTAAACTTATTATAACTAACTTCTACCATACAGAGAATGCCTGGAGGTGGGTAGTGGAGAACTCACTGTCCATCACAACTGAACATTTGACAGACAGGCAGAACTTACAAGTGCCCTCAGCACAACTGTCCCCAGTCACATACTTGCCATGGAGCCTTAAATGCTGTCTAAAATTAACAAAATTTAATCAAGAATATAGCCCTTCCATAGCACACATGACTCAGGAGCATATTTAAATTTATGCTTAATAATTAATGTTCTATGTTTCTAGTGTAGCCACAAAGCTTTGCAAATATCACGAACATTCCAGAGCATTTCTATTATCTCAGAGAGAAATTTCTTATCGACTAGCAGTCATTGGTCCATCTTCTCTTTCCCCCTCCCTCACTGGCTATGAATTTACTTTCTGTTTGTATCTATTTTAAACATCTCATAGAAATAGAACTGATGTGCCATTTATGTCTGGTCCCCTTCAGCATTTCTTCCTGGTCCTTGCAACAAGTATCACTACTTCATTTCTTTTTATGACCAAATAATATTCCACTCTAAACCATATTTACTTTATTCACTTTATGGGCATTAACACATTGTTCCTACTCTTTGGCTATTATAAATAATGCAACCAAGTGTGGAGGTGAACATGTACTTTGAATACTCTTGGTGGAAGCCAGGCATAGAGCTTCTGGATCATGTGTTAACTGTTAAATAATAATAAAACCATTTTCCACTGCAGCTCTGTTATTTCACAAGCATATCACCAATTTCTGACATTTGTAATTGTTCTACATTCTTGCTAGCACCATTTTCCATCTTTTATATTGTATTCATCCTTGAGTGTGTGAAATGGTATCATTGTGGTTTCTTTTCACATTTTCTTAATGATGAATTTTGTTGTTGAGCATATGTTGTTTGTTGTCTTTGCAGAAATGCACATTCACATTTTTTTGCCCATTTCTAATTGAGGTACTTTTCTTTTTATTATTAAATTACTTATAGAAAAAAAATAAATTACTTATAGAGGTTTTAGAAACTATCACCAAGCGAACACATTTATACAATGTCTTAGCAAAATAAAGTATTTGTCATAGTGATGATTTCATTATTGTACATAGAGTTACACTTTCAAAATCAATCACAGTTCACCTGAAAGTTTAGGGAACATGCGCAAATAGAATTTTTAAAGTTCTAATACAATTTTTTTTGTTTTTTTGTTTTTTTCTTTTTTTTTTCTAATACAATTTTTTTTGGTCTTCTCAAGACAGGGTCTCCCTGTAGCCCCAGCTGTCCTGGAACTTACTCTGTAGACCAGGCTGGTCTTGAACTCACAAAGATCTGCCTGCCTCTGCCTCCCGAGTGCTAGGATTAAAGGCGTGAGCCACTATGTCCAGCTGACAATTTTTAACATTGACAAGTCAATGGGAGTATTATTTTATTGTGCTAAAATTATTAAATTATCTTTATTTACAAAATGATTTACATTAATTATGTAAAATAAGACAAAATATTTCTAAGTTTGGTTTTCTGCAAGAGAAGTCTTAAAATTATAGAACAAAAACATCATTGGTTCAAGTTCTTTATCTTACTGATATACAATATACACTAATTTATCTCTTAAGCTATCTAGAAAGAACCCTTTGATTAGACTCTTTTAAATATCATTTATTAGCACCTTCTGGAGGGAGCAAAATATTACACACTCACAATGAAAGGTAAGGTCCTTTCTAGATGATCGATGTGCAGTCCACAAATACCTTATAGTTTCAATTTTACCATTTTTAGTCATAAATTAAAAGCATGGGGCTGGAGAGATGGCTTAGCGGTTAAGAGCGCCGACCGCTCTTGCAGAGGACCCGGGTTCGATCCCCGGCACCCACATGGCGGTCGAAAACCGTCTGAAACTCCAATTCCAGGAGAACTCCAGTTCCAGGGGAATCCGAGACCCTCTTCTGACCTCCGCGGCATTGCACGACACGGGTGCACAGACCTGCATGCAGACAGGACATTCATACACATACAGAAATAAATAAAATTAAATTAAAAACAAATAAAAGCATGTACAGCATCACAAAATCTCAATAGTGCAGATATCAAACAGCTGTTTTTTGTAGGCATGAATTTTGAAATGATTTGAACTCAAAATACTCAAGAAATAGACAAAGAGAAACAATGGAAGCAACAACCTTCGAGAGAGCAGAGTGTTCATACACCATGCATTCATGGAGAGATCATCAAACAGTAGATCAGAAACCCAAGTACCAAAGTCACAGTCACTACTACCATCAATGGGCTTCAGATGAGTTGAATTCAGCACAGGTGACTGAGTACTAAATAATGTACAAATCTAGTAGCCCTCGGTGCTGCAAGAGGCTCAGAGAGCTCCTTCCTTAACCAGCGTGGGCAGGCATCCTTTATGGACAGAAAATAGAAGTGGACTAAGAAAGACTTTGATTGGTCACATTTTAGTGGCTTCGCACCTTACTTGAATATGGTTTGACCATCTGGCCACTGAACAGTAGTAGAAGCTCAGCCACTGTGATTGGCTGAGACTCATCTCTTAGAGAAGTATCATCCCCTTAGGCTTCCAGGTAGTTCACATCCTGTGAGGCCTTCTCAGATCAAATTCAGTTTAACACAGAGCAAGAAAATATAAGAAGTATTATGGAAAGGAAAACTCCAATTAGAAGACTGAGCTGATAGATAAGTTTATAGTTACATCAGGTCCACCTCTGTAAACTATAAAGGCTTGACTGGGGGAGCAACGGCTGTGGGAACATCAGCAGAGGCAGCCTGTATATCCCAAATCTAATTGGCTATTGGGAACATCACTTCTAATGACAACATTTATCCAACTTCATTAGAGTCAGTCATCTCTGTGGGAGTTAACATATAATTATTCAAAATAAAGGCTGTCATATAAACATAAGTAGGCATCAAAGATGCTACCTGACTAGTCATTAAATGAGTTATCTGGGAAAGAAACCATTGCTAGTTAGTTTGAAGGAGAAATCAAAGAACTACAAGCTTATATGTTAAAGATGTAGTAGAATTATTTTACAAATGGGGGATGGATTCAATTTCCACAGGTCAGGGTGAAGGTCATCCTTCTACCAATTGGAAGCTATTTGGATCTCTGTAAAAAACATGAATATAAAACAAACAAACAAAAAAAAGAAGTATTAAAAACACAAGTCACTCCTGTGCTTGTCCATTTACCCCTTGTATAGGGCTAGAGGTGTAGCTCAGTAGTAGACTCATTTCTGTATTATGACCAAGGCATTAGTTTCTATCCTCAGCAAACCCTCCAAGAAAACCCACAAGTTTTTTCATCTACAAAGACAAGGGCTTGGTGGCGGGAGGATGGGGAAGCCTGCTGGATTTCTTCTATCACTATTAAAACATTTGGTTCTTGGTGGCAAACGAGACCACCTATCTGCCTGTATACCTTGTATGAAGTCATTGTGTGGTTCCATTAATCTTTTCTCTTCATTTGAAACTTTAGGAAACTTAATCATCTCTTCCTATAAGCATTTTTGATTTCAACATTATAGGACTAAGTTTTCTACAAGCCATGCCATTCCTTCCATTGCTACTTTCAAAAAAATTAATCCTATTTTTTTTGCTTGTTTATACTTAATAGAACCATGATCTCCAGCTTCTAAAACCCTTATGTTGGATATAAACACATTCCTTTAAGTGTTGACTCTTATCAATTTATTCTTTGTCCAAAGCCAACACATTGTATTAAAAGATTTATTTTTTGGTTTCTCATTAAAATTCTTCATTAAAGTTCTCCTTGGGATAATTTTGAGCCAATTATTTTTCAGTTCACTTTCTGAAATATTGAGAAAAATTCTATTTTCATCTTTCTGTGAACACTTTCTCTGTCCTTTCTGCACCAAGAGAATATTCTCCTCCCTGCACCTTTCCCACTGTCTATCAAAATCTCTTGGGAGGAGCCACTATTAGCTGCCCTCAGTCCTGAGACTGGCTGGTGGGGTGGAAGGGGGTGGTGGTGAGATAATTTTGCTGTCTAACCCAGGCTGAGTTCAAATTTGAGATCCTGCTGAGGCAGGAAAATAGAGAGTGAGGTCTGGAAGGCCATGTGTAAAGGCTTACAAAATTAGCATGAAAGAATTCAGAAAGAAATATTGTTGGAAAAGAGGAAGTCTTTTTTTTATTTTATTTATTTCTGTATGTGTATGAATGTACTGTCTGCATGCAGGTTTGTGCACCCATGTCGTGCAATGCCGCGGAGGTCAGAAGAGGGTCTCAGATTCCCCTGGAACTGGAGTTCTCCTGGAATTGGAGTTTCAGACGGTTTTCGGCCACCATGTGGGTGCTGGGGATCAAACCTGGGTCCTCTGTAAGAGCGGTCGGCGCTCTTAACCGCTAGGCCATCCCTCCAGTCCCTAAGAGGAAGTCTTGAAACCGGTCCTCCACCCCAGGCTATTGTAAAGAGCCTGTGCCTCAGGTAGGGCTGCTGAGGTGTACCAAATGGCCAATAGTAGCCTGGGATGCGTTAGAACACTAAAACACACCCCTGGGTGCAAGTTCAAAATGCTTATGAGATATGGGACCTATGAAGTTGTATGTAGAATATATATGTTAGGACATGTTAAGGAAAACCCAAGCTATGCAAATGAGCCCCCCAAAACCCACACTAGGGTAATATAACCCCAACTCTACGCAGTAAGGCCATTGAGCTGTCATCCCACCTGCTTCTTCTCTTGAAAGTGTGTTTTTAATTAATCAGTTTCAGCCGTAGTGGCACGCACCTTTAATCCCAGCACTCGGAGGTAGAGGTAGACAGATCTCTGTGAGTTCAAGGCCAGCCTGGTCTTCAAATAGAGCTCCAGGACAGCTGGTACTAAAAGGGAGAACCTGCCTCAAAAATACCAAAAAAAGAAAAAATAATAATTAATCACTTTCTTGCTACTATGCATGTACCTCCATCCAAGTCCTTGTTTCAGGACACAAGAATGCAGGACTCTCTGGAGATCCCCCCAAATGCTGACATCTGATGCTGCCCCAGCCTTCTGAGCTGGTGTGTGCACCATCATGTTACCAGCTATACTATGAACTTTTTTTGTCCTTGTTATATCTGCTGTTTTTTTTTTTTGCTACTACTTTGTTTTTGCCCCCAGCCACTGAGTTGCTTCCCATGTCCCTAGGTAGCTAGGCAGCAGGTGTGACAGCACTTCCTCCACTTCCTGCCTTTGATACTACTTTTTGCTGTTCTTTTTTGTTCACTCGTTTGTTTCGAGACAGGGTCTATCTGTATCTCCAGCTGGCCTAGAACTCACTATATAGACCAAGCTGGCCTTAATTCACAGAGATTCACCTTCCTCTGCCTCCTGAATGCTGTAATTAAAGGCATGCACCACCCCATGGCCGGCCCTACTTTGGGCTATTCTAACCAAACTTTCGGGGGTTTCTCTCTCCTACTCCCTTTGAAATTTCTCTTTTTATTAAAGCACTTATTTTACTGTCATGTGCATCTCTTCCCTGCCACTGGAAATGGTAGTTTTTAAAGAATCTTTATCTGCTATGTTGTCTTATTTTATTTTTTCCTAGGATCAAGTGTCAGGAAAGAAGGAAAAGCAGAAATGTAACTGGGAGAATAAGGTTCCAGGGTACGCACAGAACCTGCTCTCATTAGTACAAAAGACAAGAGCCAGTTAAGAGAAGAGGGTTTGTTTACACTTTTGGCAAGAACTGTGAAGAGAAAAATCCCCTAAATGTCTCTGTCTTTTCTGAAGCAGTTTTATAATGTTTATTTTAAACAGCTGAAACAAAACCCATGTATAGACTTTGTTGAGAGCTTATTAGTCCGTCTGGGGACAGAAGCTTTCTCTGCTATATCCATGTCCCCACAGCAGTGTGGCAGCTGTGTTACAAGATCACAGATGGGAAAATGGGAGAGAGAAAAGGAAGAAAGGAAAAAGAAAGACAAGGAGACGGAAGACAGAAGTCTCCTGCTACTTTGAACTCATCTGTATCTTCCTATGTTAAAGTACCCTGGTTTATGCAGTCTATAAAACACTTTTGTAACCCGATTACAAGGACCTAAGATATAATAACAGGTTTGTTCATCATTAAGACCTGCTTTTCACATTGTTTTTCATCTGTCTAAGCAGGTCTGTTCTTTTGAGACACCCAGTTGAATACAAGGATGCAGCCTGGAGCTCTGGATTTGAGTCCCTTAATAGCTAAGTTCCTGAGAGCACCAGGCTGAAAACCAAGATGCTCTGTGGATGTTTCCTGTGTGCCCCGCACTGCTGTGGGCACCGTGGAACAGGACCCACTGTACATATACAATGTCTGCTCTCAAGACGTTTACAGGAAATGGTACTACTGAGTTCATTTTCAACACACGAATGTGTTAGGATGGTTTCATGGAGAATAAGGGTGGGCCCTAAAGGGACAGAAGGATTCGGATGGATGAAGGTGCTCAGTGTTAACAAGGAAGCACTGTCAACAAACACAGAAGAAGGAAAAGACTGAGCATTCAGTCAACATTGAAGAAGCTTTCCAGAGCCTTGCATGCCAGGATGAGTCCCAGTGGCTCTTCATCCCTTGGGGATTTAAGAAGGACAGTAAACTCTGAGTGGGTCTCCTTTGCACACGCCCTCCCTGTGCCTGCAACGCTCTTCTCTCCACCCTGTCTCACTCCTTTCACTCCACCAGATCCCCCTGGGCCTGTCTTCTTGCCATACTTGGTTCAAACATCTACTTCCTCAGTAGAGTCTATGTCATTAACACCTTCCCCTTCAACTCTCCTTCTCAGTATTTATGGTTAATCTCTTTATAATTTGTTGGACTATCGAGCATGAAAGTATAGTAATTTATCAGCCCAGCCCTTCCGCCAGCACCAATTATCATAAAGTCAGAGACCCTGTTTGCTGTGATGTTGACGAAGAAGAGAACAGACACAGACCACAGAAAACATTAACACTATAGGCAGGAGAAGACAGCACCCCAGATGCCAAGGGGGCGCTTCAAACAGAGGGCATTGAATAGCCTCTGAAGTCAGAAAAGTGGATCGAGGTGAGAATTGGTGTTCACTTAGAGGTCCTGGTGATCTTTAAGAATGCTGGAAATGGAAAGCCAATCATCGAGGCTCGAGCCTGTGCTTCTGAGAAGTGGAAGGGAAAAGCAAGGAAGAACAAGGGCTTGTGTTTGGAGAACAGGAAGTATAGGGATTGTTGGCAAGAGGAAGATCAGGGATACAGGAGAAACAGCGCTTCTGGCGGTCTCAGGGTCAGAGGCTGGCCCAGGGAGTCCTAACAAGCAAGGCTCAGCATGCCAATTAAAAGAACAAGTAATGGTGAAAAGCAAAGAAAGTTTTTCAATATCGCTTAATTAGAAAGAAGAAAATAAATAAATAAAGGGATCCAGTGACCTCCAGGTTCACCTTCAGGATCTTGACATGCGCTTCAAGTCCAAAGGGAGGGCAAGAGCTCTGGTTAACGTACAGTCTTACCCATCACTAACCCATGGCTCTAGTCTCTCCTGCAAAGCAGTCTAAGGAAATTCAAAACTCCATGAAAGCTCTTCCTGGGAGAGAAGTTCCTCCTTGGTTGCAGCAGGCTTCAGCCAGAGCTTTCTGGGGGAATTCCAAGGGGTGGGGAACATTGTCTCAATAGTCTGATAGCCAAAGGGAGAAACGGGGTTTCTTTAAAAGATGTTCATTCCTGGGCTGGAGAGATAGCCTAGCGGTTAAGAGCGCCGACCTCTCTTACAGAGGACCCGGGTTCGATCCCCGGCACCCACATGGCGCCTGAGAACCATCTGAAACTCTAATTCCAGGAGAACTCCAGTTCCAGGGGAATCTGAGACCCTCTTCTGACCTCCGCGGCATTGCACGACACGGGTGCACAGACTTGCATGCAGACAGTACATTCATACACATACAGAAATAAATAAAATTTAAAAAAAAATTAAAAAAAAAAAAGATGTTCATTCCTTCCACACAGAAGGGAAGTTGGTAGGACTGAAAGTTGGGAAGGAATCCTTTGTAATGTTACTAAAGGAAGCTTCTGAGTATTCTTCAAGCAACTGCCAAGAAGCAAGGGGCAGCGCCTAACTCACACTCCTCTTTCCTCAGGCTAAAACAGTGGCAGAAAGCTATAAAGAGACGTGGCAGGCAGCAAGTATGCCACGAAGTCACTGAGAGCTGAGTGTAAACCTGACCACGCAGCCTGGCATGGCCGCAGTACTGGGCCCAACCATCCCTTTATCTTCCCCAGATTTTTACCAAATCAAATCTATTTGCTCTTATGAAAATGCTTAAGAAAAAGCTTAGAAACAACCTCCACCCAGGACCAAGAAGGGACATTAAAGATTATCTAATGATCAACAATGGTCCCAAATCAGCAAAGACATCTTCTTTTCCTAAATGTTTTTTTTTTTCCTTCTCTGCATGGTGACTTTTCTTTTAATAAAGTTCATGCCTTCACTAAAATATGACAAAGAAATGTTCAATAAATAGCATTTCTCATCTCCCTATTTCCAAATCCTCCACTGGGTTAATAATTCACTGCCTCCCAGTTCCTTAAAATTGGAGCTTTTATCTTTGAATCCATCTATGAAGCGGCTCTGTCTTCTCCTCCCACTTTCTAAATGGTCTTCGTTTATCACTCATTTTATGGGAGCTTATCTACCCCAAGAGAAGTTTGATCAGATAACCTGGTCCTTAAGAAAGCAGAGGAACATTGCAAGGAATGACTTCCATTGTTTAAGATCTCTCTTTGATCTGAAAAATTTTAGGGAAGTTATAGGATGTCTCCTGGGTCTGTGCATTTTTGATGGTTCAAAGAAATGATTATCTTGGCCTCAGTCTGGAGAGGAGCCTTGTGTAGAACATGCTTGCTGAATCTGATCCTCCAGGATGGTTGGAGATGAGCTTGATCCCTAGTCAGAGAGAGCATTCCTAGTTTAATGCTGTGATATAATACGACAGATTTATACATGGTTCTGACATAATGAACTGCAGAGAGACGAAGTACTTTGTTTACACAGTAACCTCTTATTTCAACAGGTCACGGGCTGTTGTATAGGCGTTCTTGGCCTCATCAAGAAAGCCTCAAGTACCCCTACGAACCTTGAAAAGCACTCCCCCAGGCCCCAGCTTAAAAAGACCAAAGCATTAAGCACTGAAGTCCAAGAGGAAGGAAAGAACAATCTAAACAAAGACAGCCAGGAGACAGGGAGATTGTGGGGACCTTCCAGTTCTCAAAGGCATTTCTGCAGCCTAGGTGATCTTTCCTCTACCTAGATACAAGACAGGCTGAGCAAATGTTTGTTGAATGAATCTCTTTCCAGGTTCATCATTCGCTCAGCAAACACTGTCACTCATCCTTCTGTGAAATCTGCTTCCCTCCAGACCAAGTGTACGGAACTTTATGTACACAACAAAGGAGGCAGAGCTCTGCTCTTAAAGAAAAATGGCTTTATAAAGCACCAGAGAAAAAGATTAAGTCAACATAGGGAACCCCATAGCAAAACTGCAATATTTTAAGGAAAAAAGCACAAAGGAGAGATTAATTCAACTGATGCTGGGAGACTTGAAAATCACAGTAACTGTCATGGACCTGAAATTGACCCTTTCAGAGGGGCTTGGTTAAACTCCCTAGGAAGAGAAGATGGGAAAGGACTGTGCTCTCCCTGCCCCCCATAGGTACCCAGGCTGACCCACTAGAGGGTACAGGAGTCTTAGTCACACCTTTTCTTTCTTTTGCCTCTTTTATATATATTAGCTATGTATTCTAATGTACCTGTGTCCTGGTGTTTGACAATAGAATTGGTGAACAGGAAGTCGCTACTTGGCCGTGACTCTTAGAGAAACTGGACAAGTGTGTGAAAGAGTTCGGCAAAGTCCTGCTAGCTCACTCTCCCTTGCAGAGTTCCACAAGACTTGGCAAGGAGGCATCCTGGCACCTTTTTTAATAGAGAAAGCATACCCCAAAGTGGGTTTCTGGTGAGAGTGGAAGCAAGCTGATGCAAAAGAATCCATCCATACCTTCTTTGATCACCAATATGGGAAATTTCCAGCAGGAACTGGCTTGCTCCGAGGTGGCTTGTTTTGTTTTCATCTCCTTTGCCAGGATAGAGACAAAACAAACAAACAAAAACCAACCAACCAAACAAACAAACAAACAGGGATTGTTCCAAGGTCGAGGCTTGCTACTCAAAGTGTGGCTGAAGGAGCGGCCCATGGAAACTCCTTCAGAGGCAGGCAGGCAGATCTCTGTGAGTTTAAGGCCAGCCTGGTCTACCTGGTCTATGTACCAAGCTCCAGGCCAGCTGGGACTCAAGGAAGACCCTGTCTCAAAAAGAAAAAAAAAAAAAATGCAGAATTTCCCACTGCAAAGGCAATGGCCTCAGGTCTGGTATAACAAGATCCCCATGTGACTTACATGCACTTGAAGCATAAGAAACCCTGCTCCAGACAAGCTTGGTGACCTGAGCATTGGAATCATTGAAGAGGCTTGGTGTGTGTGATGCATGCATAAGTGCGTGCACATGTATGTGCACACACCCTCACCGGGCAAGTACATGCTGGCCAGTGGTCAATGTTGGGAATCCTCCTCCATGGCCTCCACCTCACTCTCTGAGATAGTCTGTCACTCAGGAGCCCCCTGTTTCAACCCAGAATCCACCTGTCTCCTCCCATACCCTCACAGACATTGGCTGAGGTGTCTGGCTTTTGCATAGATGTTGGAGATCGAAACCAGGTCCTAAAGCTTGCCCAACAAGCCCTCCATCCACTCAGCCATCCCCACAACCCTTGGGGGAGCTATGTCAATGATGGATCCCAGCCTTCAGGATTCTGATTTAAATGTTCAGCCTCCCTAAGTGATTCCAAATGTGCAGTGAAGGTTGCAACGTTCTGGGAGGCCCCTTACCCCCTGGGGAAACTGCAAGAGTGCAGATTTGGGTGCTGTTCCTGCAGGATAAATATTGAGAGCTCACTGGGGCCCAATAAAGCCTATGTGGTCCAGGTACAGTCAGGAGCCAGAGAAAAGGCAGCTTCTGGGCCCAGGGGCTGCAGTCTCCTCCTGCACATGTGTTCACCACATCCTTTCACCGTGCGTTTCAGTCTGTGAAACCTGTGTGGAAATCTGTCATGTGAAAGCAAAACACTAAGCCAGGAATGTTCTCTGCCCCCTCGTTGGACTCATCCTCACGCATATTGTTGGCAGTTAGGATAAGGTCCCTAGGCTATAAGGGTGACAGGAAAGAAAGGAAGGTTGTACAAAAAAAAGTTAGGGGTCTCAAATATGCAACACAAAGACGTCAAAACCAGAGAAGGGTTACCACAGGCTGCAGCACCCAGCGCCCCCCTGCCACGAGTTGGCCCAGGGAGGCCCAGCCTCTTTCTAGGGGAGCCTGATTAAGGATCAGCCCCTGCTCCTGGGCTGGGCTGGGCTCCTTCTCCTCCCAAGGCCAACTCCCCTTCTCCTCCCGCTGCCTAAACTTTTTTTTTCAACCTTGGCTGGAAAGAAGTGTCACATTTTGCTCATTCCCAAGCCTTCTCTCCCACCCCCTTCCCAGATAACTTGCGTGGTGAGGAGGGGGTGTTGTGAGCCACCTCCAGCCTCCTCCTCCTCCGGTGACTGCGGCAAGTAACTTTCAACTCCTCTCATTACACGACTATGAAGTTCCTCGGGAAGCCCAGGACCCGGACAGCTGCTTTGCTGCCTCTTTGCTGCCTCTTTTGGAAGATTCTGCAGCCGGGACACTGTCACCTTTACAACAACCGCTATGCTGGGTAAGTGGGCTGACTTTCATGCCCTCTAGGCTTTCCGACTTGGGTGAGGGCGCTGATTTTGCTCCTGTGTGTCTTGCTTGTTTTGGTTTGTGTGAATCTGCAGGAATTATAGTCCCCCCTATAAAAAGTATACGTAGCGGCCAGCATTCGTTTTTAGGTGACTGAGAAAGTGCTGTGGATGACAGACAGTGCTGTGTACAGCATTTGCTTTAGTTGACTGAGAAAAGTGCTATAGGCGAGTCTGGCTTTCACACTGTTGAGATTGTGCCAGCCTCGGTGGTGGCCCAGGTGTTGAATGGGATACTGCCTCTGGGGTGTGGTTCTGGTATCAGCAGTATTCGCCTTGGTTGGAGCTCCTTGTGAAGGATGCTCTTGCACCACGTGAATTATGACCTGAAAATTCAAGCGTCTCCTTTAAAACTGGGAGCACTAGCGGTTGGCTGAAATTCACCAGTGATTAAAGTAAGAACTGAGCCTGTTTGTTTTCTTAAATTGTTAGTATTCAGAATAGTTGTTAGATGTTCAGATCTGAGCAGTTCAAATAATTTAATTCAAAATAAGCAGAAATTTTTTATAGCAGGATAAAAGTAGTCAACTGTAAAATTATGGGTATTTTTTTCTGAAGGAAAAAAACAGAACAAAAACCATTTTCTCCTCCACCCCTATAGGTTAGCAGGCTCTGCTATGGTGTTCTTAAGGGAGGCTCAGGGCTGTATATAAAGCAATGTATTACTATTCATGTTCTTATTATCCTGAAGGCTTGCTGGGTAGGGACAGCATGTGCTTGGCTCCAATTTGCAGGGGGCTGTTCTTGGAATCTGGAAATTACGGCATGCCTGCATTTTAGAAAGGAGCTGTAAATAGAACGTCTAGTTCAGTTGCTTAAAGCAGAGGAGGAAAACTAGTGTCAAGACTTGAAGTCATCTACTCTATCACCCAGTAATCACCAGTTCAATAAAGTTTACCATCCCGAAGAAAAGTTGTTCTTTTTAGAAATAGGACACAGCTTCTGAGTGTCTAAAACACAGAATTGTGCTTACCTTTCTTCCCCATGGAACTGGGCATTGCTTTCAGTGATCCTCCACACAGAGGACTTACAAGGAGGAGGGAGGTGGATTCACAAACATGTTCTTAATTTTAGAAAATACAGAATGAAGGTGTTAGTTCAGGCATGGGAATAGAAACTTGGCTTTTCCTACCCTGGTGTTTGGGGGGAAGCATAGAGAAAAGTGAACATCTGAAGGCTTCCTCCTAGTCCCCTGAACACACAGAGCTCAACTTTACATCTTGGGCTTTGCCGCACGCGCGTGCGCGCACACACACACACAATTTCTTTGGAGATATGGGTAAGGAAATCCGTGCTTAAAGACTGATCTGCAGCATAATGCTGCACAGGACTTAATTTGGACTCCAGCTGATGGCAGGCCATATGATAAACATATCACCAATTTCGATATGCTTCTGTAATTCAGGACGTCCCTCGTCCACTCAGCTGTGGCCCTGGCCATAATGATGACTTCAGTGTGTGCAGCACCTCAATAACAAGTCCCCAGGCCTGCTGCAGCCGAGCAGGTGTGCACCTCTCCCTGTGCACTCCTTGGTAGAGGACGTGGCCAGTGGCAACATCTTTTCCAGATAGAATTTTTAGCAACTAGAGCTCTGCTGGAGGAGATTATCCTGCCCTCTCTGTTACTCTCATTGAAGGTACTAATGGCCATTTTCTCTTTGGCTGCTACATAATAAGGTAGTCCCAAATGTATAAATTACCACGTCTGGAAGTAGAAAGGGGGGAAAAAATGATTAAATAATGAGAAGCTGAAGAATTGAGCCTTACCTGTCCATCATAACAGAAGCCTACAGACTCCTTAAAGCCAGATGAGTATCCTCACCTCTGAAATGGAAGATTTTAACTTCTCTTCAAGAGACAGGAGTCATTCTTTCATCACCAATCACAAATGCTGCTCACATCTGGGGTGTCGTCCTTTGTTTACTTAGGAACTACTTTGTCAATGTTTGGCATTTTTAGGGGATAAGAATCTGATCAGAAGACAGGGTAAAATAGCTTTCAGCATCTTTGTGCTTATTCAAAGTTGTTGTAAACAGCCTCCTTTTATCCTTTCATAGGTACTCTTTGTTTATGTTCTTGTTAATAATTATGGGGCAGCCTTACTCCTTGGATTCTTGGAAAGATATTTGGTAGGTCTTGGTCAAATGCAATAATACATAACTATCATTTGCAGAACACTGAGCATCAATAAAAATTACAATATTCAGGGGAAACCAGCCTGGCTGACAGGTCATAGGTTCTCCCTGTTGGCAAACAGCTTAGCTGAGCAAGGCTTATATGCTTATATGCAGTAGAGGCTTCCTACACCATAATTGTAACTGTCTCAGGAAACAAACAAACAACCTCACACACACACACACAAAAAAAAAAAAAAAAAAACAGGAGTAGAGACTACGAGGCTATAGGGGAAATCCAAAGAAAAGAGCTGAGAGCTTTTTGGATAATTAAATCAAGTTACACATTTATAAGAGGAGTTTTAAAAGACATAGAAAAGAAACAAAGCAAAGCACAGACAACAACTTGACTTGGAATAATATCACTCTACTGACACTCAGCCATTGGAGAGCTTCAGGGGCTACGAATGCCAAGTCAACATTTTAGTGCTAAACAAAGGGCCCCCAGTCAACGAGACTCCCACAGAAGCAAACATCACTCTGTGTTCTTCTCTTCCTTCATCTTGTTTTCCTGGAAGCAGACCTAGGTATTTACTGCACTGTGAAATTAGAGCAAACAAGTGTTCAGGATCACAGTGTGTGTGTGTGTGTGTGTGTGTGTGTGTGTGTGTGTGTGTGCACAATAATAAAAGACAACTAAGAAAATAAAACAATAAATTATGTCCACCCTGTGCCACTAGCCTCGGTAGTTTCTGAGAATTACTTGTTATTTCTCCTTCCTACCATTCGATGTCTCATACATCCTGAAATACAACTTTTAGTTACTTTTCCCATTGTTGTGAAACAAAATACCTGACTAAAACACTGTAAGGTAGCCTGGAGAGTGGTTAACAGCACTGGTTGCTCTTACAGAAGACGCAGGTTCGATTCCCAGCACCCACATGGTGACTAACAACCATCCTTAACTCCAGTTCCAGGAGGATCTGATGCCCTCTTCTGACCTTTTCAGGCATTACAAAACACAGACAGCTACACACATGCAGGGAATACGATCATACACATAAAATGAAAATAATAAAATAAAATATTTTTTAAAAACAGAGGAAGGAAGGAAGGGTTCATTTGAGCTTCTAGTTTAAGGCTACATTCTCTCATTGCAGAGAAGCCGGGATGACAGAGGAGAATGAGATAGCCCATCACATTTCATCCAGTTGGGAAACAGAGAGGCGAAGACTAGCACTGTGTTCACTTTCTCTTTTTTATTCACTCTGGGACCCCTGAACTTGGAGTGGAGCTGTCTACATTCCGGGTGTGGCTTCCTTCTTCAGCTGCACCTTTCTGGAGACACCCTTACAGACATGTGCAGAAGTTTGTTTCCTAGGAAATTCTAAATCCAGACAAGTTGACAGCCAAGAGGAACCATCACACTGGCTTTCCATTTCTATGTTCTCACACTCCACAGCTCTATTATATTGTGTTAGATCCTTCACCTTTCTGAGGTTATCTCCTCATCCTAAGAAAAGGGAGCTAATATAAACTTCCCCACCGAGTTGTGGTGAGAATTGAAGAATAGCATAAATATTGCAAGGTCTTTGGCACCTAGTAAGTACTCCCTACAGTAAGAGGGCTAATACTTACCACTACTTAAACATTTACAAAAGTGTTAGTTCTCTCAACAACCTTATGTCATTGGTAGCTTCTATTTTACAGACAAGCAAAATTACGTACAGACTAGATAACTCAAGTTCAAGGCTAACTCACTTAAGGCCACTGCAAGGACAGTCTCATCCAGCTCTGCCTAGCTCCACCGACAGTGCCTCTCAATCTAACATTCATTCAGAAAAGAAAATGGTTGTTTGATCTCGTTTGGGAAAATTATAGTTTCATGACAATAAAGGAAAAGCATAGATTATGAAGGTGAAATTGGGAGTTTAATATTGGTCACATCTGTGGGGTGGATGAATCGCTGATGTGGGATTGTTGGGAAGACAAGTGGAGCCCATAAAGAATAGACAACAGATCATGATGGAACTTTAGATGTCTCCTCAAAGAAAAGTAGTGTTGAGAATGGCTGTGGAGGGAGGGGGGGGTCCCACCTCAAGAGGGAGAGCTACAGACAATCGATGGATACCAAGGGAGGGAGAATCGGGTTTTTTTCCAGGGACCAGGTCCCTGAGAGGTTATCTAATCCCAAGTGGACAGCCCTAAATACAGGTGGTACACACAAACACTACTAAATGGACTTAGCACATTGTGTGTGTGTATGTGTGTCATAATAATAATCAAAAAACAGGACAAAAATTGAGAGGGAGTGTGGAGACATGGGAGAAGTTGGTGGGGAACAGATGAAAATAATGCAAAAACAACATTCATGCATGAAATTCTTAAAAATAAAAAAAATTGAAGAAAAAGAAACTGGCTGTGGACATATCCCTTCATGCTTATAAAAAATATTGAGTGTTCATTGTGTGCCATGGATTTAGATGGAGTGAATGTTCTCTAAGGTTACTAAAGGAACCCACGCATACTCATATATGTATTCAGTGTGGAAAGGCTGCACAGGATAAGCAAGCTCTCATGAGCAGTGATAGGTGTCCTCAGGCACCAAGATAAAGGGTTGGAACCTTGGCTCAGCCCATTCTGATCCTGCTGTGCTTGGCTGTTGGCACAGAGAACTGGGTTCCTACCATACTGCTTCTTCTCCCTTGCACCTACTAGTTTGGGGTCTGCTGTGAAGCCCTCCAGGCAATTTCCTCTTCCTCCTCCAGTCCTGCATTATTGTAGCCTCCTGTCACATTCAGTGAGGCTTTTTCTGCTCCTCTTTTCTTTCTCATGACACTGGTGACACTGCCTTTTCCTATGTGACTTAGGTATGTATATTCAAGCCTGGTGACAGCAGCTGTCCAGCCAGCTGGTGTGTTCTGATGAGTCAGTGTCTGTGCTGAAGCCCCTAAAACACACTCCTTTACTCATGGATATTTATCCACAAGTTCTGTAACCATCTGTGAAAACGGGATATGGAGGTTGCAAGAAGAAAGTAAGATTATTTTAAGTGGTATGGTCCTCAGACTCCTGTGAGGCCTGGAGATGGGCTGTGGCCTATCAAAGAGAAGAGTGCGGGAAACACAGTGACCCCAGAGAGCAGGCTGCCTTGGGGACATGGCGCAGCACAGTGACCCCGGACAGCAAACTGCCTGCCCTGGGGATACGGTCCCTGTTTCCCACCTTTACTCTCCAGCAACTCTCAGTGTCTCTCGACAGCTGTTTTTCTTTCTGTGAATGCCCTGACTTATAGAAACCTAGGACTAGAGGACAAGAAGCCATTAGAATCTGAAAATCACTTCTATGTTGGTGGCTAAAAGTCTTTTCAGATTGGATAGTCATAAGTCTTCTCTTCTCCAAAACTGACCCAAGTGATCAGGACTATCCCATTTGTACCTCCTGTTTAAATCATTTCTTGACAGTGCCCTCTTTCTGTCTGAGTAGAGTCTGGACCTCGATGGTTCACTATGGGTTTGGATCTCTTTTTTTTTTTTTTTTTTTTTGCTTTTTGAGACAGGGTCTCCCTGTAGCCCAGCTGTCCTGGAATTCACTCTGTAGACCAGGCGCTGGCCTTGAACTCACAAAAGATCTGCCTGCCTCTGCCTCCTGAGTGCTAGGATTAAAGGCGTGCACTACCACACCTGGCTTTTGATCTCTTTTTTACTGTTGGCTTCTTCCATGAAATTTCTTGCATTTCTTCTAGTACTTTCCTTTACTGCATTTCTTTTTTTCTTTCTTTTTTTTTTTTTTTTTTTTTTTTGCGGTCTTTTTCAAGATAGGGAGCCCCAGCTGTCCTAAAATTGGCTCTGTAGACCAGGCTGGCCTTGAACTCACAAAGATCTGCCTGCCTCTACCTCCCGAGTGCTAGGATTAAAGGCGTGCCCCACCATGCCTGGCTTTCTTATTGCATTTCTAAAGAACAAATGTCTGTCATCCCAGTCTGGTGAAAAGTATCTCAGTTGTGCTCCTCACTTTACCCCCTTGGAAGGGCCAGGCTATTTCCAGGACTTCTTTGCCTCCACTTTCTTCTCAACTTGAATGCCTTTCCCACAAGGCAGTGTGTAGTTATTCTCCAGTGATTTCTAGAAACTCCTTTTAGTCTCCTTCTCTCTCTATTAATGGTATGTTTAGTCTTCCTTATGCACAAGCTTAAAGTAGAGCCTCTAAGTTCTCATTGCTTATCAGCTTCTTATAGCAAAAACTTTCTTCTCTGTAGTGTGCTATGCTTGGGAGTCTTGCCCTTTGCTTGCTAAAGACACACAAGGCCACTGGGGCTGAGGAATGGCTCCTGTTAAGAACACTAGCTAAGGTAGAGGACCTGGGTTCGATTCTCAGCACCTACTTGGCAGCTAATAACCATCCTTAAATCCAGTTCCAAGGGATCCAACACCCTATCTGACCTCTGCAGACATTGCATGACACAGGTGCACTTACATACATGCAATCCAACACAAAAAAATGAAAAATAATAATTTATTTTTTAAATATAAGAGGTTCGAGCTGTCTTTCCTTTCACCTGAACTCAGAGGCAGACAGTCCTCTGTTCTCAGGAGGCTCAGCTCTCTCTCTTCACTCACTGAGCTAGTGGAAAGAAAAATGCTTCAAATGTTCCCAGACCTCTTTCTCCTCGGAGCCCAATCTGATAATAGATCCTTTATTTTTATGGCGCCAGGATCTCTTCTGGATGATTCCATTAAGCATAATCACTTCCACCTCTTAAAAAGCAGCAAAAAAGTCAGTTTTATAACTTCACAGTTTAGCTTGTGCCATAAAGGCATCTGATGGTTTTTTTCTGTTTTTATAAATGGAATTACAGTAGAGAAACTAGAAGAAATTCTTTTGGTGATTTGTTTTCAAGTCTTCATTACAATCAATAAGTGCATAACTAGTTTACTGAGTTAGCATTTGCTTTGCTAAATCATTGATATTCCATTCTGCCTGTAAGCATCTGATTTTTTATGGTAAAATAAACTACAGAAGATGGGGCTTCTGGAGTATACCATGGGCACTGTCACGAGTTTTCTAAAAATCACTCAATAAAAGACAAACTAAACTTCTAACTGGGTTCCTTCAACAAAATTGCCATCTTTACCCTTTTTTCAATGTATCTTGAAAATGGCAAAACATTTTCTTTTTAATATCCATTTTTTGATATCTTGTGTTGTTTTGCTTTTGTCCAGGTTTTTGTTTGTTTGTTTGTTTGTTTGTTTTTCTTATTGTAAAGAATTCCTAACCTCAGTGGCCTAAATAAACTTCTTTGCCACACATCTAAAAGTCCAGAACAACTATGGTTAGTCCACAGTAACAAAGATTGAGACTTCTGTGTTCCTGTGGTTTTGCCCTGCTCAATACCTAATTCCCAACAGTCCAGCTAACAGAATGGAAAGGAAAGGCCGAAGCCCAGAAGTACAAACACTACTTATGAACTAGAATTAGGCAGATGCTTCAGGTGCAAGGAAGGCTATAAAATTTGTCGTTAGCCAAGGGCCAGATCTGTGAGAATTTGTTCAGAGATAACTAGCTTTCAATAGTCACATTGACATCCAGTGACCACAGCCCATTCTTTCACTTGTTTCACCTGAGGGAACAACCTCTCCAAATGCAGATTTTTACACTTTAAGTTAATTGAAATACACATTTTTTAATTTTATAAATGCTCTTTTAAAAGTCATAGAATGCCAGAACTAAAGGAGAAAAAAGAATCCTAGCCTGATCTTGTTTAAAACATGAGAAAGCAGAACTCTAAAAAGATAAAAAGATTTGCAGAGGTAGGGTAGAGTTAATACTAAAACCCAGGTCAGCAAGTCCTGGAGCTGAAGAGATGGCTCAATGGTTAACAGCACTGATTACTCTTTTTTTTTTTTTTTTTTTTTTTTTTTTTTTTTTTTGTATTTTTGAGACAGTGTCTCCCTGTAGCCCCAGCTGGCCTGGAACTCACTCTGTAGACCAGGCTGGCCTTGAATTCACAGAGATCTGCCTGCCTCTGCTCCCAAGAGCCAGGATGATTACTATTGCAGAGGACCCAGGTTTGAATCCCAGCACCCACATGGCAGCTAATAACTTCCTATAATTCCAGTTACAGGGAATCCAGCACCTTCTTCTGACCTATGTGAGCATTGTACAACATGAGTGCACTTATATACATTCAGGCAATATGTTCATACACATAAACAAATAAATAAAATATTTATAAAAAGTCAGGTCAACAAGTTCACAGTGTTCTTCACAGCTGACGATATTGCCTTTTGGGGCTCTAGAAGTCGTCTTACCCTTTTATAGTCCCCAGAGTTGCTGAGGATGAAGCCAAGTGATTTGGCAAAGCTGGGAAGTCTTAAATGAGGGAAGATTTCTTTTCTATAAATATTTGTAAGGTGTCTGCCTGTGGCTAGTCTGGAACCGTAGAGACGAAAGAGCAGCTCATATGGGCAACATAATGAGTAACTCAGGCAAGTAAAGGAATAGTTCCAACCCTAGGATCCTCTACCCACAGAGGAATTTCTTAGTGCCAGGTATGTACAGGAGAGGATCGTCTACTCTAGACTGAAGGATGGAGAGAAGGTCAAAGTTCCTTTCTCAGTTATGAATTCTTTCTTAAAGAGCAAACAGAAATTTGAGAGGATTATTAAACATGCAAGCTACTTTGTTTTCCTTTTAAATGACTGGTACAGAAAGGACATGGCCTCCTCTCCATCGTAAAAGATCAACGAACCCAACAAGTGGAAATTAGATTAAGGCTTTCCAGGCACAGGAAATATATCATTAAAGAGAACTACAAATGAAAGCTTGGTGAAGCCTAGATAATCCAGGTTACTCTACTTCTCTTTGTGAGACTAAGAAGTAAGCTAAAGCTTGCAGAGGCAGGCAAGGTAATGGCATATTTTGTGTCCATCACACACAGCTCCAATCTCACCTAATGTGACAGAATTAATTTTAAAACAGGGAATTCAATTAAGTATATTTAAAAAAATAAAGTTCCCTCTGAAATCACTAAGATAAAGGAAAGTCTAAAATCTAATGGCTGTGAGATACAAGAAAACTAGCATGTTATATCCATGATAGGAACAGGAAGTTGCAGTGACAACAAAAGAGAAAGATAGAAATTGGTTAAAGAAATATTCAAGAGGCAGAATTGTCACAAGTGAAATCAGAGTGAAAAGAGGGAATAGTGTAAAATGCTCCTCCGGATTGTGTAACTAGACCAAACGTTTTGCATAGAAGATAAAGTCTTTATAGATAAATACAATTTAAGGTCCCCATAATGTGCCCAGTTGGTATGTACATATAGCAGACCCAGAGAGAGAGAGAGAGAGAGAGAGAGAGAGACAGAGAGAGACAGAGAGAGACAGAGACTCACAAATAAACTCTACAAACTGATCTTCAAGCAGAGTTTCTAAACATGCATGGGATGAAAAGAAACGAAGCAAAAACTAGGGAGAAAACCAGAGAAGAAACTGGTAGAAAGGTTGAAAAGTAAAAAAAAAAAATATAGCAAATGACAGTTAAAGGAAAAGGATTCTGGGAAGGCAAGGTCAGTGACACTGCTCATTGCCAAGTGGAACCTCCTGGTTTCTTGAAGGAAACTATGTGTGGTGTCATCCAAGGGAGCTTGGCCAAGTAATGTGCTGTGTAAGAATCAGGGCACAGCAAGCTGAAGACTGAGTGGAATGTGAATGTACATCATAATTTCAAAAGGCTGAAAAGAGGGTGGGCACAGGGGGGAGGAGTCTACAGTGCATGTCAAAGGGGGGCTTTGCTGTTGTGCTTTTATTTGAGGAAGGAGCAGCATAGTCCTATCTCATGCCAGTAAGTATGAGTAAGAGTGAGCTGCTGTGATGTAAAGAAGAGGCAGAGGGAAAACAAAGGAGTTGGATGGCTACAAGATAGAACGCTGCTGGCCTCTCTTTTTTTCTACACAGTTGGAAGTGTGTTGCAACTTTATGAAGCTACAGTAAGTAGATGTCCTGAAGAAAAGAGAGTGGATTTAGATTTCAGCTGTTTCTGAGGGAAATGGCTTGAGTCCTTGATAAAAATGGTACGTTTATAACAGAATCATGCCTGCCGTTCCACGAATTTCTTCTAGATCATTCCATGTCACCCATATGATCAGTAACATGTACACATAGACTCCCATCATTTTCATGGAAAGGTGAGGACGTATCTTAAACCTACTTCTACATGATCACAAACTCAGTCAAACAAGATTAATATCAATAGTCTCCTGGGACCTCATCGGTTCTGTTCTTGTCTCTTTGCTGGCAGATGATGAGCCTTGCAGCCTGCATCTGGCTCCTTTCTCCAGCAGGCCAATGTAAGCAGGCAGAGTAAGGTGGTTGCCCTTCCCCATCTCTCCTTGCTTGCTTTGCTGCCATGGCTCTAACAGTAGCCGGATCCTCTATGAATGCATATCTTTGACTGAGCAGCTATTGTCCAAGGACCAGCTTGTCTTGGCCTCTAAGAAATGGTTCATTTGTTCCTCAGACCCAGGAACCACTAATATCTGGGTGCTAGGGCATCCTTGTTGTTCTAGTTTGCTATCAATTGCTGTGACAAAACAGTCTGACCAACACTAACTTGGAGGAGGAAAGGGTTTATTCATCCCCTATCTCCCTGGTCACAGCTCATCACTGAGGGAGCCCCAGGTAGGAACTCAGGGCAGGAACTTGGAGGCAGGAGCTGAAGCACAGGTCATGAAAGAAGGCCACTTACTGGCTTGCTCCTTTGGTCCATGCTCAGCCTGCTTTCTTACATAATACAAACATCCTGCCCAGTGGCACCACCCACAGTGGGATGGGTCCTTCCATATCACTCAACAATCAAAGAAATACCTCACAGACATGGCCACAGGCCAGTGCAATAGAAGAAATTCCCCAATTAAGGCTCCCTCAACCCAGGTATGTCAATTTGACAGCTAAAGCTATCCATCACACTTGTCTACTCTTATCCTGTCCCCATCTCTGTCAATGGTCCCTTTATTAAACATCTGAACCATTTGAGCAGAATTCTCTCTCTGCTCCTACCCTTTCTGATAGAGAATCTCACTTGGAATTGAAGGTGCAAAGAAAACATATTTAACTCTAAAGATTTGTGCAGAGCAGTTTCTGGGGCTCTGAAATGAAATAAAGAAGAGACCAAATTTAATAACTATGGAAGAAAGGAAAAGGGAATACAACCACTAATTCCTATATCTCTTGCATTAGAGGAATTGGCATAGGACTTTGTCAATCAAAATACAATACAAGGAATTATGTTATATGATTATGCTAATATTAAATTGGAAAAGCTCTCATGTAAAATCATCCTGTTACCAAATTGACTATTTGTATTTCTTTCTATCTTTTCTGAGGTGTTGAATAAAATACTGTGAAAATATCTTGGTTTCTTCTTAGGAAAATGAATAGATTTCCCTGACCCCACCTTCAGTTTTAGAGAACTGTAAATACCTTTTCCCCAGTCCTCCCATCTTCTACCCAGCTCCTTCCACACACACTGACCACTGGCCACAGTCTGACCATCACGCCTTAGCTCCATGCAGGGTTAAGCATCTAGCATGCCAAGCATTTATCTTGCAGAGAAAGTGACAATCTCTACTTCCTGAGGGAATGTTTTAATTCAACAGTCTTACCAGAAGATAGAGGGAAGGAGTGAAGGAGGAAAAAAGGGAAGGATAGATGAATATACAGAGGGAATACATATGAACAAGCAATCAAAACAAATGTAAATAAACATATTGGGTCACCATCGTTTTTTCTTTACTATCATTTTATTAACATGCACATCTCGTATTTTTTCTTTTTTTTAATTTTTTTTAAAGTTTATTTTATTAAAATAAAATGTATGTGTATGAATGTACAGTCTGCATGTAGGTCTGTGCACCCGTGTCGTGCAATGCCACGGAGGTCAGAAGAGGGTGACGGATTCCCCTAGAACTGGAGCTAAAGATGGTTTGCAGCCGCCATGTGGGTGCTGGGGATCATGTGGGTGCTGGGGATCGAACCTGGGTCCTTTGCAAGAGCAGTTGGCGCTCTTAACCGCTAGGCCATCTCTCCAGCCCACATCTCGTATTTTTATGTATGTTATTTCAGTCCTAAGTTGTTACCTGCTTAAAGATGAGCTTTCTAGGATATCACGAACTTATCATCAGATAAGAACCCTGGTCTATTTTTGCACTTACAGAATCTGCAACCTTTTATATAATGACCTCATTGGCTATATTCATTTCCCCACCTGCCTTTCAGAATAGCTTCATCTTATCAAACTACCACATGGATCGCCCAAGTGTCTACTAGACTCCTTTTTCTTATTTTACAGATTTGTAAAATATGGCTGAGATCATCAATCTTACCTACCATAACTTCATGTGATATCCGATGATGTGATAAAATACATCCAGTATCGAAATCATTAACATCGTGCAGGTTGAAGGCATTTGACATATGCCAGGAGACCAAGTGACTGGAGTAGTTAGAATATTTTCTTAGCTTCTAAGTTTCTAAGCCGATGGCTTTCTACAGGGAAGTAAAGAGGGTATATGTGGGAGAGTCAGTTCTCCTACATTTTCAGACTTCTGTGGAAGCAAAGAGAAATGACTGTAAGTAATAAGTAGAAAAATCAATAGAATATCTAACAGAAAAATCACTTGAGCACTTCAGAGAAAAATTAATATAGTCTACTTTGGAGGTTTCTGCTTAAAATGAGATACTTTTCCTTTTTCCATTGGAGCCTGGTTTGCCGAGACAGTGTATTATACTAAAAACTCTCCAATTACTTCCACCCTCCCCTATACCTATATACTTTTGTGTCAGTTACTTTCTTTTTGTTCTAACAAAATACCTAAAATAACAACTTAAGTAACAGAGGGTTTATTTTAGCTCATAGTTTGAGAATACAGTTCATTCAGTCAGGGGAGGCCGGAGCATAAGGCAGCAGGCTGCGTCACGTCTGGTCAGGAGGCAGAGAGAGGTGGATGTGGACGGTTGCTCGTCCTTCAGTTAAACCTCTATGGAAATGTCCTCAGACTCAGCCAGAAGGGTGTTTTCTAGATAATTCCAAATCCAGGCAAGTTAACAAAGGAAATTAAACCTTCATACCACTTCTGACCCCAAACCTTTTTACTACTAAAGACAAAGAAAAGGAAGATGAGGAGGGCAAATGGAAGCACATATGACAAGTATCAAAACAAGTGAAATGTCAGTATATTAGGTGGGCACGCACTCCTTGCTGACAAAATGGAGGAGCACAGTGCTTGCTCTGAGTCATCTTAGTTTCTATCCCTCTCGCCAGAAGCTATAAAGGCCCCTTATCTCCTTCCTTCTTCCCACAGCTTTTCCATTCTGTGAAACACTACTGCTAGAGGACCTGCCACATCCCAGCCCTGTTTTAAGAACCAGGAAGATAGGAAGTTAGGTACAAAAAAGAAAGAAAGAAAGAAAAAAGCACTGCTTCAGGTACTCATGAATAAAACAAAGTCTCTAGTGGATTTATATTCTAATAGGATGATGGAAAGTTAATAAACCATGGTGCTGAGTTCTGATAAGGGCTATAGAGAGAGATAAAGTGCAAAAAGGGGATAAAGAATGTCAGGAGAGATGACGGGAGGAATAAATAGTGAAACCAAGAGTCATACAATTAAGGGCAGAAGTTTCCAGGCCTAAGAAATAGGGGTAGGTGGGAGTCTCCAGTCTCCGAGGTGTGGCCCTTGAACAGTGCCTCTCCAAGGGCAGCATCACCTGGGAACTCCTTAGAAATGGAAATTCTCAGGTCACATCTCCTCCCAACCAGGAAAGTGCGAGTGAGGCTCAGCAATCTGCACTTGAACCAAAGCACTTTGTGATCAAGCTAAAGGCTGAGGAGCGCTGAGGAGGACCCCCAGCAGGGTGGCAGGGCACTTGGAGCTTCTGCGGAGGGGAGCTGTCACTCATCCCTGGTTCCCACAGCTGTACTCTCCATAGCCCAGAGCCAGATACTTCCCTTTTCTTTTCACTGTGGATTGCCTAGAATCGCACACAGCCTTCTTCCTCTGTGCCTTTTTCTACATGGCACATTTTGAGGGAACACCCCTCACACCTGTCAACCTTTCACAATCCAGTTCAAATACTCCCTCCCTCACCAGGCCAAGACTGTAAGGTCACCGATCGGATCGGCTGCGCTCACTCCTGCCTGAATTTCGGCAGCATTTCTCTGTAGTTCATCCACTGTGTTGCTCGGAATCACTGTGTGCAGCTGAGCTAATGATCCTTTGATAAGGTGATAAACAACTGAAGGGCATGGTTCTGCGTATCCGTGTTCCTACAGTCCCCCAAAATTACTTGGCATCTTCCTTCTTCAGTTAAACCTCTATGGAAATGTCCTTAGACTCAAGCAGAAGTGTGTTTTCTAGATAATTCTAAATCCAGGCAAGTTGACAAAGGAAATTAAATCGTCCCTTTTCTCCCACCCTCTCTCCTTTCCATCCATCCTCATTTTTAGTGAAGAGTCCACGGAGGCACCAGTGTGGCTTCTCCACCCTCCTGTCGATGACTTCTCCTTGTATAATGTGTTTGACAATCTGTTTATTTATTAGCCAATGGCTTTTGTTTTTGCTTTGTTTGATTTGGCTTTTCTCTTATGTTTTTATTACAATATGTTTATTATATCTAATGATGGGTTTCATTACAGTATTTCCATACATGCGTAGAATATATTTTGGGGGCTAGAGAGATGGCTTAGCAGTTAAGAGCGCCGACTGCTCTTGCAGAGGACCAGGGATCGATTCCCAGCACCCACATGGCGGCTGAGAACCATCTTTAACTCCAGTTCCAGGGGAATCTGACGCCCTCTTCTGACCTCCACGGCATTGCACGACACAGGTGCACAAACCTACATGCAGACAGTACACTCAATACACATTAAAAAAATAAAATTTAAAAAAGAATATATTTTGATCCTATTCATTCCTAATGGTTTAAGTTTGTATGAGATGGTTTTGCTATAGAGGCCAGGCTGGCCTTTCTTTCACTCCCAATCCTCCTGCCTCAGCCTCCAGAGTACTCAGAGCTGGGATTAGAGGTATGTGGACTACACTTAACTTTAGTCATTGTCTCTTGCCAAATTAGAGAAGTACGCTTTGCAGTGTTGTCACTGATGCTTTAGCATCTAAGGAATACATATGAATTTATCTGAAATTATAGACTATTGCTTAGTCAATTCATTTGGAATATAATGTCATTTCTTATAGGGAGCAAATTTTTATTAACCAAAAGTCTTTTAAAAATCTCACTGAAATTATTTTCTATGTTCTATCATTCATGATTTGTTTTTCAGATTTAGATGCCTTGATTCAGGAATAAGAAAGCTTGCTTGCAGGCCTGTACTTGGTTCCCCAACTAAGATCCCTTAATTAATTTTGGGTACCACTTAAATAAGATGGCCCTGAAAGTATAGGCATAATTTAAATAAAATAACTTAAGGCAAAAACCCAAACTCAAAGAATTGATCAAAGAGAGGGCTGTGTATGTGACACAGAGCCTTCAGACCTATAGCATGTTTTGATCAGTGCTCAGCATGCTTCTCATGGGAGTGGTCCAGAAAAATCCAGAACTATCCAGACGCAGCTAGCTCCTTTGAGAAAGTCTTTGAAGGAGGGAAAAATGGAGAAGAGAGACTACAGTTTGAGTTGATGAGCAATTTTCAGTAATTTGATCAGTCATGCCCACATGAGCCTTGCATAACTACCCAAAAGGCCACAATTCAGAGAGCTTCCAAGATGCAGAATACTTGAAGGTACTGGGAAGATGGTACTCCATGGAGGGCTTGGAAGATCCATGCCCTTCTCAGTGCCTCTTCTTGACTTACCTGTTCATCTGTCTCTTCTATGTCAAATGGATAAACTCCAAGTGTGTGTGAGCTCTGAGACATCTGGCAGATAATGGAAGCTAAGAAGGGGTCTTGGCAAACTTCAGAAATTCCTAATGCCTGAGCTTTCTTTCCATTGGCTTTTGAAATGGGGTACAATATGTGAGGTGGACTGAGCCATTCACCCAAGGGATCTGGTGCTAACTGTGGTTAGTGTCAGTTCTGAACTGACATTCAGTTGTTACCGGAAAATTGATTTTCAAGAAACATCTTTCAATACATACATATTTTTTTCAAACCTGGCACTTGCTCTGTAGCCTAGCTTGGTCTCGAACTCATGGCAATCCTCCTGTCTCAGTCTTCTAGGTATTAAGTCTATAGGCGTGAGCTACCATGCCTGGCTTCGGTATCCTACACATCTGTTCACAGAAGGGTTCTTTGTTGAATGCTGTAGAAAACTGAGTTCATTTTACCTACATCATGACTCCTAACTTTAAAATATACATGTGGCCAAATTGAGGCCTGTAAGACTAGTCCACCCTAAGTGCTGTAACTTTCTCTACCTGCCGTTACCATTAAGCGCAATGCAGTGACAAAATTTTGCAGTCCAAGCAGTAACTCACATCTCCTATAATGTATAGAACACCAATATTCTTAATAATGCATTTTGTCGGATTTGAGGAGAGGATACTGGGATATCCATTTAATAATTTGGCTAGGCTTTGCACGCCCATCTTTCCTGCCACTGATTGTAGCAAATGGTTATTTTCTCCCATAACCTTTATCTTTCAGAGCATCACTTCACTTCCTCTTGAGCTCTCAGAATGCTCTGAGCACTTTTCACTTTGAATGGTGATTGTTTATTTTTCCTAACTAAGCTATGTTCTCTTTGGGAGAAGGAGCCTTGTCTTATTTTCTCTCAAATCCAATCTCTCCAAAGACTAATACACACCTGTAAGATATATCATCCTGTCCTGCACAGAATCACAATAGTTTGCCAATATGTACACTTTAAAATCTAAAATAACAGCAATTTCAGATATTTAAATAATATAGCTAAATCTGAATAATGAGGACATTTTTTTCTTGGCTATGTAAATGCTAATAATGTATATGCAGATTTTTTTTTTACTGAAGTACTAAAGATCTGTGAGCTTCACAGAGCATGCTGCTAGATCTCTAATGGAGGTGTAGGTGAAACTCTGAGGACTCTGTTAATGAGGCAGATTCAGTGGACTTTGAGTAGACTGAGGCAGAAGTGAAGACTCTGCATTTCCCAGGTAAAGCCAACACAGAGCCAGGCTTTGAGTAGCACGTTATTGGAGCAATGAAGGAGGAGTTGGATGTGCTAAACCCCAAGTCTGCTGCTGGCTGGCTGTTACTCTGCTGAGTCATTTAACTTTTCTGAGCCTTGCTTCCTGTAATGTCTAGAGATTACATTAGGTGGCCTATATTTTCCAAATCCCATGTTTATGATCTGCCCCAGAGTCATGGTATGTTTATGCATGTGGTTAGAGTCATGAAGCATAGAGTTTAGGGACACTAGGTACACCCTCAGGTCTTCCACTTACTACCTAGGTGATCTTGGAAGGAGTTAAGCCCTCTATGCCTCGGTCCAAATCCATAAAACTGATCTCATATTGAATGAGTTCATATATGCCAACTGCTTAGGACAGACAGAACACTAACATATATAAACAACAACAAAAAATGAGCTACTTGCTATATTAACATTCTCTGTAGTTTCATTTCTGAGATGTTTTCATAAGGGAAATACCTGAAATATGGGCAAAGCTTTGGAGTGCATGCTTATGAGCAAGTTGTTTATTCTATGAAAATGTGGAATGCAACTTAAATTCAACAGTAAACTGAAGATTGGTTACAATGTGTATTGTGGAATCTTTTGTGCCTATTGTAAATATTTACAATATTTGATGGTCAAGATATAATAAAATGGTGATAAATCAGGACACAGAGTAAAACCGGCCATTCTGGTCTTATTTTGATTTATTTTTTACATATGATGTAGTCACTATATCTGGTGTGAAAAACTCCTAAATATTGAGGTTTTGTTTCGTTTTGTTTTTCCGGCCAGGTGATATAATTACAGACATGACCCTATACCTATATTTTCTTATCATCACTCTACAGTTTTTTTTCTGATTTACAAGTTCTTCTACATGAAACATGAACAACTTCCATACTCAAATAAAAATAATTTCAAGTATGTATAAATTATCAAAACAAAATAAGCCTAAGGAAAAACTTTCACCTTCTGGGATATCCTGTGCCAAAACTGTTCTAGAAGCTTTGCAAATCAGAAGTCAGTAAATTTAATAATGTTACAGTCAGCGCCAAACTAATGACAGAAAAGGAAAGCAAGCATGTTCCTTTTCTGTTATTGAGTGCAAATGAGATCCTTGGATATTCCAATGAAGCATTAAGTCACCAAAACTACCACCTCCACCTTAGACACTGGGAGACTTGGAAACAGAGGAGCAGGACCCTGGCTTTTCAGCTCAGAGTAATGCCAGGAACAAGCAGTGTCGTGGATACGTGTGTTTAAGAAGATGGATTTTCAAATGACATGCTTCAGTGGTCTCAGTATCACAGTATGATTAAATCTGTATTTAGATTTTCATTTAGAAGTGAGGAAAAGCATTTGAAATGATTGCAGGGAGAATCCATTACACATTTATGCATATTCCCCTATAACAGATGTTTTCCCAGTCTGAGCTCTGCCATTACATTTTAAGAAGAAATGCAAGGAAAGTATTTGCCAGCAGTTTCTTGCACCATCAATTTCTTTTTAAAGTTGTGATCCTGTAGTGAACATCAGAACATAGTCCAGCTTGAATGTCTTTTGATTTGCCCTGAAGACTGAGTGCTGTTTTATTTTTCCTGAAGCGTGGATTGACAGACACGTTTGTCTACACATATTTTGTACTGCTACTCCATGGCCTGATAAAACAGCTCATCCTCAATTTTCATCTAACTTTTTAATACTTTGAAATTCTCACTTGAAGGCTTGGTATTACATGTGATCAATGGATATTTGATTCTATCTCTAAGAAGTAATCTCTTCCTCAAAACTACAAAAAAAATCATTTGGAGATTGATTGCAAATCATTTGTCTTATTTCTTTCAGTTAAAAAGTGTTGAAAAATATTAAATTTGCTCTAACTTTGAGATAATTTATAGCATAACTCTGGATGGCCCATTGTCATCCAGAGGAAAAAAATGTCCTCTAAAATAGAAGGGCTAATAAAACATCATACACTAAGCATGGTGTCACACATCTTTAGCCCCAGCCAGCACTGAGGAGGCAGAGAGAAGTGTATCTTTGTGAGTTTGAAGCCAGCCTGGTCTACACAGTGAGTTCTAGCCCATCCAGGGCTTCATAATGAGACCTTGTGTCAAAAACATATGTAATCCTTATTTTATCTCCACCTTATTTTGCTTTTGTATGTTGTGCCACATTAAATAATACATGTAGATGACTTTAAAAAAATGTGGAGATTGGGAGTTTTCATAATTTTCAGAAAACAGAAGGGATGGGAATGGAGAGATGGTTCTGTTGGTAAAGTTCCTGCTTCATAAGCATGAGGAACTGAGTTTGAGCCCCGGAACTCACATAAAAAGCTGGGGGTGTATGCCAGTATATACTTGTAATCCAGAACTGGAAAGGCAGAATCAGGAGATTCCCTGGTGTCCAGCCCAGCCAGCCTGGCTGAAGAA
The DNA here is from genome assembly GCA_009823505.1 of Rhizomys pruinosus. Lineage (NCBI taxonomy): Eukaryota > Metazoa > Chordata > Mammalia > Rodentia > Spalacidae > Rhizomys > Rhizomys pruinosus. The sequence goes on from VZQC01007595.1 coordinate 221,095, forward strand.
ACAAATACTAGGCAGGAAAAACTAGCTGAGGAGCAACTGAGGAAGAGAGCCCAGGCTGACACACACATCACACATGTGGACAGCACATATACATGCATCCACATTCACAAACACGTGTACAATACACATGCATCCACGTTCTCGAACACGTATACAATACACCTCCAAAAAAAGAGAGAAAATGAGTATCTCATTAACAAATAGCTGCTTATCATGACACTTATAACTTATCTGTCAAATTATTATTGAGCATATTGATGTATAGAGATATGTCCCAAATTGTTTTAGATGGTAGGAATATGTAGTCCCAGGAGCAAAAAAAAAGCCTATAATTTCATGAGTAGTACAAAGACAAGGCACAAATAATTATAGATTTTTACAAAAGCAATGAAATAAATAAAAGATTGCATTTTTCATTTATGTATTGAACAATGTTTATTGATCATCTGTGTGTCTGGCTCTATACTAAGCACTCTATACAAAATGCATGTGTTTTGTTTTTTTTTTTTTTTTATTGGCTTTTACTGTATTTATATTCTAGGCTAGATAACAGACATTAATTACCATTGTGATAAAGTTATAAAAGAGAAATATGGCAAAGTTCTGGCAACTCAAAAACAATGTATATTAGTTGTTGTTGCTGTTGTTTTATCACTGTGAAGAATCCCAACAAAAAAGCAACTTGGGGGAAAAGCAGTTGACTTTGCCTTATGGTTTGAGGGGATTCAAGCCACCATATGGGAAGGCCTAGCTTGGGTGTCTCTGTGGTGGTGGGAACAGCTGCTCGTTCACATCCCAATGGACCAGGAGGCAGGTAGGGAACTGGAAATGGTGCTGGGCTATCCACCACAAGGTCTACACCCCAGTGATTCATTTCCTCCAGTTAGGCTCTACCTCCTAAAGGTTCCACAGCCTTCTGAAACTGTGCCACCAAACAGAAACCACATGGGGAAACTGTTTACCAAATTTCGAGGAGTTTTCTGGAGATGGTTATTACTACAAATGAGAGCAGTTTAGAGTGATGCATCTCTAACTTAGGAGAGAAAAGCAGGAGGTATCTGGGGCTCCCACTACCCAGCGATCATCCGAAATTGTGATTTGAATGGGAAACCTGGCTTCTTACTCTGTCATCATTTGTACTCATGTAGTAGCCTTGACTTTGCAAAACACATTCCTGTGAGGATTAGCATATGAGATCTGCAGAAGGCAACACAGGCAGGGGAATCCAGATCCTAGTGCTGAGGGGTTCTCCAGGCAGAGGTGAAGGTGAAGCACTTGAGCAGCCTATGAGAATGGGAACCCAGAGACTTTGTATCTTGTGCTTGTTTTTCTTTTATTTCTTCCCCTTTGCCTTTCCTTAGCAATTTTTGAGAGAATTTTGTGACAGAGATATTATGCTTTTGTGTATTTGTGTAACTATAAAATGTGCTGCTTGCTCTCGCTTACCATTTGCCTTTTAACTTTTCTGTAAGGCAATGGAAACAAAATTAATGGATATATAAATCTAGCATTGTGGCACCTTGTTTAAAAATGTCAAATACCTTTCTCACTCAAAATTATACAAATACTCTAGATTTTTTTCTCCTTATTTTTTATTTTTTGCATTCATCTCCTTTTTATATTTAGGTCTTTATACAAAATTCTGGATGTGTGCCTGATGTGCAGAACAGCATAACTTAATCTGAGAAGGTTTTACAGAAGAGGAGATTACAGACGAGGATATAGATTCTCATATACACCTTGGCACATTCTACTCATAGTGAATTGACATTTTTCACATATCAAAGTGGCAAAACTGTAAAAGATGGAAAGTCCTCAGGGCCGGTGAAGGTGTGAAAGAAATTACTATAATCTCTTTGGAAAAGTAATCCAGCAGTATCTATTACAAGTTAAGATCTTTATATCCTTTTGCAGAAAAATCTCATTAGAAAATTACCTGTCTAAAAGAACTATAATGCATGTTATAATTCTTATTTTAGTACTGAATATAGTGACTTTTTAGAAACTGAAAGCAGAGCTCATAGACATAAGATATGTCTATACTATATATGATATGTCTATACTATGAAATATTGTGACACTGACAGCAAAGAATGAGTTATCAGCATATAGTTACCTAGAAGAATCTGCATTATATGTTGTAAAAATAAAAATGAAAGATTAGAATAAATATGTGTGATCTCGGTTTTGAGCTGAGCTGACTTTTGCATTGTAAGGATGTTTCTTTGGGATGTTTATTTGTGTTGATTCTTTATTTTTGGAGAGCAAGAAGGAAAGGGGGGACAGTGATATTTTTTATGAAGGCACTGATTTGACCATTTATCATTAAGATGATCTGATATACCAAATGACAAACTTCATTTTATCATGTGATTTTGTATTTCCTAAGAACTAAACTAGGTAAGGGGAAATGAGAGATTTATTTTGATTTACAAGTCTTGGTTCTGTTATTGTGTTCCTGACATCTCTTCTAACGTGTGTTGAACAAATAAAGAGAAACATATGATCCAAGTGCCCCTGACTTAAGGAAATCATAGGCCGTAAATGTATCTACCGTGTTTACATTTCCTAGAGTTAAAGACAAGATTTGTAAGTTCATAAGTTAGTATCTCAGGTTCAGCACACAGAATAGAACATCGTTTTCTTATTTGAGAAACAGTGCCTTGCTGCCATTCTGAGCATATAGAAAACAAACATAAACTACCCTGGATCTCAGCCTGGTTTACTTCACAAAATACATCTAGAAAGAACAGAATAAATCTGGCTCACCTGCAGATTTTACAGATGCAGACAGTAGAGGTACACCCTAAATGGACTGAATCAGAATCTAGACATTAGAGTCAAGAAATCTATTTAAGATGATTCCAGGTGGTTCCAATGCATCACATGTATCAGTGGTTTGTGAAACACTGGCAAAGTCTGTCAAATAAGGTTAAGATGCCATGTAGGGGTAACACATGGGGCAATAGCAGTGAGCATTGTCAAAGCCCCTGATATTGAAAAGTAACTTTAGTGCTAAGTCCTCCTAAACAGTTAGCAGAATATGTAAATTTCAAAATGTTTGCAAAAGATGGAGGTATTTTTTCCACACTGATCTGTGATACACAGGATTTTCTTAAAAATAGTAGCCTCTGGGCTGGAGGGATGGCCTAGCGGTTAAGAGCACTGACCACTCTTGCAGAGGACCCAGGTTTGATGCCCAGCACCCACACGGCAGCTGAGAACTGTCTGTAACTCCAATTCCAGGAGGGAGAACTCCAGTTCCAGGGGAATCCAACACTTCTGACGTCCGCAGCATTGCACAACATGGGTGCACAGACCTAAATGCAGACAGTACATTCATACACATAAAAAAATAAATAAATAAAATTTTTTAAAAAGAATAAAAAAATACTAGCCTCATCATTGACTGTACAGCCCTGAGCACTAATCATGGTCTGCGCCTGACCCTTCCTCATCCATGTCCTCGTGCTGTATGTCATGCTCTCCAGACATGATACATACACTCTCTCTCTCTCTCTCTATAGCTTTATTTCTTCTTCAAAATCTCTGCACGGTAAAGCTGGATACAAATCCTAGTGGTTTCATTCCCCTTAGCTCCCCACTGACAAATGACTATGTAACTTATTACAACTTATTTAGAAGTTAAAAAGAAAACTCTAACACCAGACCTTCCATATCCGAAGTCCCTAAAGAATGTTACCACAAACAGAGAAAGGAAGACCAAACTGAAAGAGAACCTCTGAGAAAGCTAGAGACAAATCGATTGGCATGTGTGGAATTTCTCTTTCTCTTCTAAAGCAGTAAAGAACCAGATGTTACACAACAAAGTCCAAGGGGACTGTGCAGCCTAATGGGTGTAGTCAGAGTACTCAGCTTTACTCTCATGACTATGAAAGGAACTTGGCACCATTAACTCCATATGTTGGATTTAGAATTTCTCTTTTCAGTGTGCACTTGACTTATTTAAACATTCTTAATGTTTGTCCTTGGTATTGAAAGGGAACACGTAAGTGGATAAGATGTTTGTTCAGCCTCTAATTAGGGGGTCTGCCACGTAATAGGTTGCTTAGTAAATACTTGGTAATGGGTATTACCTGTTAACTTCCAAGTGCTCAACCGAGAGAGGAAAGATAACTTGATCTTCCTTGAGTGAGATGCTTGATTTACACAATGCCTTTATTCTCTAATGAGGCCAGCCAGGAAATGATCAGTTGAGGGGGGACTACAGAGACTCCAGAGCACAGCTGTAATCCCACACATTGGCCCTAAGTCAAAGATGCTTAACCAGGTCCTTGGTTCAGGTTCAGGCTATGCAATGTAGAGATACAAAATTCCTAAAGGGTCTGTCAATTTCGTCCACTCTCCTTTTGAAAACTCCTCTTTTCTAGAAGCCTGTGAGATTGTCCAGATGAACATGGCACTCACTCCTCCCACTTCTCTGGCCTCTTTCCCTTTCTCTCTATCTCTGGACTCTTCCCACGGCCACCATCCCTGTCCCTACCCCAGTGCTTACGTTGTCTTGGGTCTCAATGGCTGTGAGCTCTGTTACTCTCTGTCTCAGAAAGGCCATTTTCATGTGTTGCTCTGATGATTCCTGATCCTTTATTTCTGAGCCTGGCTTTTACTTTTGTCCGAGGCCTGTATTGTAATTGCTACTAGACACTTCCATGTGTGTGCCAATGTCTCTAAAATAGTTCATCCTTTTATTCATCACACAATACTTTCTGCCACTTTCCTCAGCCACCTGGCTTCCACACTTCTCTCATTTTTCTTTCTGTCCTAGTTCAGTAGCTCAAGCCTTGCCAGTCTTTTCACAATCCCCTCCCTTGATTCTGCCACTCTCCTTATTTTATGCCTCTACAGCCATAATCACCTGCTGCTGTGTCTCTGCCTCCAACATTGCCCCCCTTCAATCCACTGGGCACGCGATACCAGAGTAGTCCTCCCAAAGTGCTTCCTATTACACCACTCTTCAATCCAAATGTTTCAGAAGCCCGTGACATCTCAAGGATCAAATCCAAACTCATTTGTCTGACATCCAAGGCCCTCTGCAAGCTGGCTCTCTGCAACCCATTCCTCTTTCATCTTAACTCCTTTTTTCACCTCAAAACAAATCTGATAGGAAAAAAGTTGGAGTGCCATATAACACATTGTGGAGTGACTAGAGATCACACAACTTAAGTCTTTTATAAGGAACTAGAATAGAAGTTCAAAGACTGCAAAGAAATGAGAAGTGTTTATAAAATGAAGATGCTAAAAAGAAAATGCCTTGTTCTGATCATTGTACATTGTATATATGTACCAAATTATCACACTGTTCCCCATAAATAGAACAATTTTTTACAGTTCATTAAAAATTCAAAATGCAAATTATCTGGTCATCGTGGACAATGATGTTCACCGTCCATCCATGCCGTCCATGCCCACTCAGGGTGCATCCCTTCAGTCTGTCCCCCACCTGACCTGCTGCCCCTCCCACCTTTGTTTCCAAGGCCCATCTCTACCATTGACCCACAAAGATGGCTCTCTCCTGTATAAAGCTCCCTCTCTGCAACTCTCAGCTCTTTAAATGGGAAACTCATTTTTCAGTTATGTTATATGCTTTTCATAAGGCTTCATGAACAGTAAATGCTCAAAGATATTGTTTCGATTGATTTAAAGGTTGAGATTGCCCTGTTGTTTTAATCATGATTCTCTTTTGCACTCATGCAAAACAACGTCAAATTTTCCCATTGTTGTCTCTCATTGTTTTGGTAAGGTTCAAGCAGGAAGATAGCTCTGTGAACTTAACTCTCAACCACCGAGGTTTGGATAATCCACATCTCTAAAAACTGGGAATTTGTGGTTGGGGAAAGGTAGTATATTTTTGCTGGAGCAAGCTCCCCAACATTCCAGTTTATATAAAATGCCTTTTGGAGGACAGTGTGACACACACATCCCTTACCACAGCAGGGTATAAATCACAGCTCTAATTCAGCAGGAGAATGAGGCAATATACCTGCTTAGCAGGTTTCCCTAGGATTTGGCAAATTACATTTCTAACTCATCTAGGAGAATACATCTTTAATTAATGCCTATTATATTTTCTTTCATTCGAACTGACTCTTTAAACATCAAAGAAAAAACATAATGCATGAAAAGCATATAAAGTTTTAAAACCTTTATATGATGGTCTGTACAGGTACACAATTAAATAACCATGTCAACCAGATATTATCTGGATTTAAAATATTTTTGCCAAGTTGGAAATCTTTAAGAAACTAAACATTCTAGAAAATGGTGGAACCAGAGACTACCCAGAAGGGCTGACCTAGGGAGAAGGCAAATGTAGCTCTTCTGGAAGGCAAAATAGCATAACGAAACTTACACACCTTCTTCTTTTAATGTTATGGAAACAGCCTCAAAGGGGTTCATCTCCCAAAGGCTGCTTCTATCAACAGTGCTCCCCAGGCCCAAATCAAGGCATCCACAGACCACATTGAACTCTGCAGGGAACTATCCATCTCTGTGTCTCCCAGATCCGATAACCACCAGGGCATGGCCATGTCACTCCCAGCTCCCCCCCAGTGATCCATGCTGTGTCTGCTCTGTGTGCTCTAATCTGCATTGTGTTATATGCTTTCGATTGCATATAAGCCCACTCATATACGGCAAGGTAGCCTCCCATCTCGAGGAGGTTGGGATGTAGCTCAAGAATAGAGCTTTTGCCTGGCGTGCACGAGATCCCTAGCATCCCCCACCAAACAGTTCCTTCTGAGATCCTTAATCATATCTGCCATCTCCTCCTTAATATTCACAAATTCCAGGCAAATCCTTGAGGAGGTCATTGCTCAGCCTTCCACAAAAGTGAACTGTTATCACTTTGCATATATCCAATAGTACACAATTAAGTTTTAAAGATCATAAATCAGCAAGATAACAGTGGTTACCTTTTAGAAGTGGGTGGATGGGGAATTTTCATTTTCAATACACTTTTGAAGCATTTCATTATTTTATAATATAAAAGAAATGCGACTGATTGTTTATAGTTGGAGATAAAACAATAAGGACAAGGGTGGGGGAGACCTGTAGCAGTCTTAAAGAGGCCGCCAGCGCCCTGGCCGGGCATCTTTATTCCATATTCCCTGGCACTAATTTTCACTCCCCTTTTCATCCCGTACAGCTGCTCCCCCTTCACTCATCTGTGTAATTTGGATTGAAAATACACATCAGGCAATTACAGCCAACTCAGATCTGCTTGGCTTCGAGGTCCTTGCTGCTCCCTCTGTTGCACGCTGTTTTTCCCAATTTCCTCCTTCACAGACTAGAGTGAAAGGAGCAAGGGGGTGGGGATCCTGGAAGGAATAGGGATTTTTCTTTGGGCCCTAGTTTCTGAGGTTTTGTTTTTCATTTTAGTATTGATTTCTCTTCCTTCTCTCACGACAAGAGCAACAGAATACCGAATTCTCTGTATCTGGAGAGAAACCTGTTTCTCCTTCGCCTTTGAATCTCTAGCATTTGGGGAAGTTTTTCTTTGGTCTAGGTCACTCCTTTACTTTCTCCACTGATGAGCTTGCAGCAGTTGACTTTTCCAGGCATTGTGACCAGCAGCTTGGAAATGTGGCTGTGTAAATAAATCCCATCCCCTAAAATGTCTTAGAATTTAATGTTTCTTCTTTTACCCCAATTTATTGTGAGAGTCCAGTCGACAGAGAGAAATGCATGCTGTTCCTCGGAACTAATGACCTGTTCACTTTCTTTAACATCTAGTTTCTTTACAAATGCCCTTGAGAGTCTAAAGGGTCCATATGTCTAATAACCAAAGTAGACATTTTGTATTAGACAGGAATGGTGTTTCCCAATAAGGGGTTTATCATTAGATTAGAGAACAAATTTATAAAGTGGGTAATTGGTAATTCTATGCATTTAACGATAGTCATCTTTATATTATGTCTATTTGGTAATACCAATAAGAGTGTTTGTAGTTATGTGTGACAGGACATTTTCCATTGTTTTGGTGAAATAGCCAAGTGTTTTACATGTATATGTAATCAGGCATTTAATTAAATCAACTTGGCTTACTCCTAAGTGCACTTAGTGTACTGTCTAATCATGGAGGTAAACACAGCTGGCGTGACATTGAGGCCAGAATACTTTGGAAAAATTGGAGTGGGCATCTGTTAAAGCTGCCAATAAAACCTTCCTGGGGCTGGGGAGGTGGGTGCTGTACAAGTATGAGTTCAGTTCTCCAGCACCCACCTAAAGCCAGGCACAGCAATTTATGTGTAACCCTGGTGCTGGGGGGTCCGAGACAGGCAGATCCTGGGGGTTCCAGGCTGGCAGGCTGAGGTCTCTTTCACCAGCTCGTCAACGTGAAACCACGAACTAGAGCTTCCATAAGAGACACTGTCTCCAAAAATATGGTAGAGAGTGACGGAGTCAGATACCTAGTGTGACTTCTGGCCTCCACGCAGGCAAACACACACACACACACACACACACACACACACACACTCCACACCACACCAAACAAACAAGTCCATCCTGTTATTCCCATTGTGTATAGACATCACAGAGAAGGACTAATTTTCCCTAAGAATGGAGCCAGCAACAGAGAAGAGCCTGCAGAAAAGGCTGGGGATCACCTAGGGAAATGAGCAAAGAAAATACACAGCGAAGCTTCTCAGGCTTCATGTGGAAATCCCCTGAGAGTGGGGAGTCGGGTGGGGGTGGGCGTAGGGTTCTAGGATGCAGATTCTGGTTCATTTAGGTTGGGCTTGGGGCTAAGACTCTGCTCTTTACTCCTGCCCTCTAAGGCTGCTGTTCCTTAGCCTGCCTTATAGAGTAACAAAGGAGATTATTAAGAGCAAAAAGCATTGCCCAGCTTACCCAAGGTCACTGCTGTTATGAAACTGAAAAAAAAGAATCCTAGCGTGGCCCGAGCCAGGCCTTTTCATTTAGCTGGCACCGTCTACCGCGTATTTGGCCTTCATCCTCGGTACTTTCTTTTTTTAAAAAAAAGATTCATTTGGGGCTAGAAAGATGGTTCAGTGCTTAAGAACACTGGCTGCTCTTGCAAAGGACCTGGGTTGGGTTCCCAACACCTATGTGGTAGCTAACAACCACCTGTAGGTTCAGTTCCAGGAGATCTGGAACCCTCTTCTGACCTCTGAAGGCCTTGCAGTCACAGCAGGCAAAACACACATTAAAATAAAAATAAATATAACCAAGAAAGATTTATTTATTTTATTTATGGGTATGTATGTTTGCTGGCATGAGTTTTATTTGCAGCCCTTGAGTGCAGGGGCATGTGGAGGTCAGGAGAGAGCATCACCTGGAACTGGAGTTACAGGTTGTGAGATGCCATGTAAGTGCTGGGAACTGAACCTGGGTTCTTTGCAAGAGCAGCCAGTGCTCTTAACCACTGAAGCACCTCTCCAGGCCCTATCTCTGGTTCTTGACCTCCAGAGAGAGGATACAGACTGGAGGCTGAATTTAATCACCAATGGTCAATGATTTTGCCAGCCATGTCTGTACTCCATAGAAGCCCCCAAATGGCAGAGTTTGGAGAGCTTCCAGGTACTGACCTAAGTTACCTAAAGGTCCTCAGAGGTTATGCCCCAAGCAAGAGTACAGCATCTCTGCAGTCCTTACTGACCCTCTAAATTACCCTTTTCTATCAGACTGGGGTCCTGAATTGAACTTTTTATAATAAAGGGATTTTCTCGAATTCTAAGAGTCATTCTAGCAAATTACTGAACCTAAAAAGCATGTCCTGGGAATTCCCATTTCATAACCAGTATAGAAGCCCAGGACCTCCTACTGGCTTCTTCTGCAGCCACAGACTTGTGGGAATGGGCTTTGAAACTGTGAGTTTTGTGCTGACTCTGCACAGCTATTGTCAGAATGGAGCCGAACTGCAAGGCACCTAGTTGGAGTGTATAGGATTAGAGAACTGGTTGGTGTAGGGAAAGAGACTCCACACATTTGGTGTCATTAGTATTTAAACAATGCCTCCAGTACCAATGAGTTGTGCCCTAACTTCAAGAGGATCTAACCAGATGCTTCCTTTCATTTGAAACCTGCAATAACTTCTTAGTCCTTCAGAGGCTTGGTTCAGTCTGGGCTTTAAACAATACATGGATCTCCTTGTTCCACGCAAAACTTCATCACTCACCAAAGAAACTTCCACCCAAGACCTCACCACTCCTCACCGAAGAAGCCTATTTTTTTGCAACAGATGGAGACTGTTACAGAGATCCACACCTGATCATATGCAGAGAGTGTCTGTGAGACGCCTAGCCCTATGTGACACATCTATATTACAACCTCTATACCTAAGGCCCAGGGAACAGAGTTCAACAGAGGGCAGAGAGAATATGAATGCATCTCTCGACTCTCACCAGTGAAGCTTTCTTGTGCAACAGATGGTGATTAACACAGAAAGCCACGACTGCCCAAAATGTAGAGAATAAGAGACTGTAGAATGAATGTGTGTCACTGGACAGGACTCCTATATTAAACCGCAGCCATCTAGGGCTCAGGGACCATTACAGAAGGGGTGGGAAAGTGGAAAAACTATAAGAGCCAGGGGTGGTGGGTGACCACAAGGAAGCAGAGTTTCTCAGGTTTCTGGGAACTTGCTTGTGTGAACTCATAGCACTGGTGACAGCATGCACACAACCCACGCAAACTCAAACCAGACAAAAAGAAGTGGGGAAATGGGTGAGAAGCCCCAGCTTTAGGTGAGGAGCTGTTGGCAGCTGATCACTGCTAGGTGAGGGAGAGTTGCTCTTCTTTAAGAGAGTGACACTAGATACGTTGACCAGGCTCCAGTAGATAGACTCACACTGAGGGACATCTGAGGACACTTTATCGGCCTAAACATATATGATACAATGAATGAAATCCTGCAGGGGTCTATGGGGGGGGTGCAGATAGGGGAGGGGTACTAAATATGGTAGTATTTCACACATAACTACAAAGACTCTTTGCAAGTAGAAGGGGATGCCAACGATCTGGATACACATTAAGTGTTGAGCCGCTGTGTCTATAATTGAATATTATGACTCTTTTGTTCCTACAAAGTCTATTTCCAGTAAGCCCAGTCTGTGAGCTGTGCTTTGCCAGTCAGACAACAGACAATGCTAAGGAAAGCACTTTATCCCGAGCTTTAAAGGTTTGAACAGGGATTAAAGGCAGAGTTTAGGTTGGGGACGTTTTAGGATACAGAAGATCCCTTGAGTCTCTGTGGAACCATGACCACCTAAGCACGTTTTCTCTGGCCTTGTCAGTTCATGCTTCTAGCATACCACCACCATCAGTGTAGGAAGCTTTCTTTTTATGCCTAACAGGGACCATGCGTCCCTGCTAAGAGGAATGGGGACACAGTACCTGCTTTGTGGACACTGTGGGGAGCTGACTCCTCAGCGCAGAGGCCAGCTGGCTACTTCCCATAGCCCGGCCTGGATGATACTTTCAACCCAGGCCCTTAGCCTGGACCCACGAGACAGGTGTTCCACTCTTGGCTGTGGCTTCTCACCTGCCCAGAGCCTGGACAGGAATTTCAGGCTGATGGCTGATCGCCTCCCTTCAGCCAATACCCACTCAAAACACCATCTACCCAGATTGGTGATCTGTAAGGGAATCTCTTTCCAACCCACTGGCCACCTGAATGAAATGCAGGCCTACCTTAGCTTGTATGCAAGTGATAATTAATAAAAAATAACGGCCGGGAATTCCATGATGATGTTACTGTGAAATTCAAATTTATTCCTCGCTACAGCCTGCTTTTATAAACTAAATGATGTCAGTTCCCAGAGCCTATCATAAGTCCCCCAATTCCACTCCACTGCACACCTTGCCCCACCCAGCATCACACACCTAGGCCATGCTGCTTGCTCCTCCTTGGGGTGGGGCCAGACCCTCGGCCACATGGTGAGATGTCGTTGGAAAGCCAGCCTGCAATTCGAGCTGGATTTCCTACACACCAGCAACCCCCAGCCTCCCCCCGACATACACCTACTCTGACACCCCTTGAAATGAAATACTCTTTCAATCACTTCCCCTGGCTCTTGGCACCCTCCATCTTCTGCATCTTTAGAATAGAGGTGGGTGGTGATAAGATCATGGCTATCTGGTCTACCAGCACCTGCTATGAGGGATCTCATTTGTGTAGAATAAGCAAATGTATTTATGGTCAAAATTCAAACTTATATACACTTTGAATATTTCAGTGACAACCTTTCAAAAAGCCTAATTTCTTGGGGCAAAACTTTTAGTTTTGAGGTTTTAAAAAAGACTTTTGAGGTCTCCCAGTTTAGAGGCAAAGAGCCTTTACCTTTTGTGTGGGCTTGGATTCCCTGGTCAACATCTCCTTGGTAGAATAATCCATTGCTGATGTCAGAGCTCCTGTATTAATATATTTTGCTTAAGTGCATAGCTTAAGGAGACTTTAGTATTATATTTGGTTCTGAATAGAGAATAATCCTTTTCACAGTTCCTATGTCTATTAGTTAATTAAAGAAGGCAGTTTTACCGGTTTTATAAGAGATTACCTCTATAATAGTTGTCTCCAATTTACAGTTGGAGAACGACCTCATCATCATCATATTTCTCCTTGTTCTGATGTTAACATGGGAAAGGTGTATTGAGACCACACATACAAGTGTACAGATGGCCTCTGGAATACCAGAGAGTGTTACCAAAGGCCATAAACCAATAAAGCAAATATGGATCTCCCTACAAGCAAGACTCCTCCGTTAGCACCAGCTACACCTCACCTGCCTAGAAATACTGTGCAGCAGAGGCAGCCATATGCCTGCATATCCCAAATCTAATTGGCTATTGGCTCTCTCCTTGGAGAAATAACCCACGGCTGATGCCATAAGCTTACATCCTCTAATGGTTAGGAGATGTTATGAGCCACAGTAAGACCCTGTCATATTTAACAGAAAAAAGTATAATTCATGGATTAACATACCATCCAAACATCTGTGTCTATATCAAAGTAACCTACCATAACTATTAGTACTGTTTAAATACCTATATAATCTAATTGATTGTGCTTCATTAGTAGGATCGAAAGGTTATTCCTGGACAAACTGTCAGCCCATGAAAGGAAACAGCCAGAATTGACCAGAGTCCAAGATAACAGTTCCAGAGAAAGTAGACTGTTTTGCTTCTCATCCACCTGTGCCCCTTTTCTAAGCCTAGGGAACAATCTGTGGAAGAGGGGGTGTGGTAGAATGTAAGGGCTGCCGATTGGAGGTGAAATTGGGAAACTACAGCAATTAGTCTGGACACTCATTGATCAACTTGATTGAACATACAAGTCCCCCCCACCCCGCTAGATGGTGGGACCCATGGGCTGTGTGGGTTTGGGCACAACTGTCTGCAAGTTGGTTTTACATGAAGGATGCTTGTACTCATAAATTATCATGTATTGCTAAAAAATTGAAAAAAAAACTGAGAGAAAGATGCAGGACAGTTATGGCAGAATGCATGATCTGGGATGGGGTGGGGTGGGGTGGGGGGAAGGGAAAGGGAAATATGCCTGAACTGAATTGGAAAATGATGTATGAAATACACAAAGCATCAATAAAATTAAAAATAAAATAAAATAAAATAAATAAAATAAAAAAAAGACTTTTGATATTACAGTTAATTGAATTTGGGGCATGTATAAAACTAGAAGGATTAAAATGTATTTGTAGTTCAGTCACCAGCAGACTTACATTGCAGCTTAGTTCTTGGGCTAAGAAAGAAAAGCAAAGAGTAAATAGCAGTTGAATGGAGCTATACATCGGAAATATACACAGGAGTTAATTTAATATAGAAAACTAAAGCAGCCTCAACTAGCCAATACACTATAAAAATCAGTCTTCTCTTGGAGTTAAGAGAAAAACTAAATGAAGCCATTAGGAAACAGGAGAGCACTTTAGAAGTGTCCCTCGTGTCAAATACCTATAATGAAAACTGATAACTATAAATCTTGTAACTTAGAAACAATGGGTGGAATATTCCCAGTCTGATTCTCAACAACCACCCCGAGCACTCTCTGTCTAATGTCACAAAGTATACCTGTGCCAGGTTCCACCAAGCATACCCCATAAAGCTTTTTAGAAAAAGCATATCCAAGAGCTCACCTACATGGCTTGTAGGGGCCAAGCCCCTGAAAACCTGCATGTGATCAAACCAATTGATGTGCTGTGCTGCCTTAGACATGTGATCCAAGATCTGAGATCAGCTTATTTTTATTTTTATTTTTATTTTTTGAGACAGAGTCTTCCCATAGCCCCAGCTGGCCTAGAACTCAGGCTGGCCTTGATCTCACAGAGAGATCAGCCTGTTTTACAGGTTTTAAAGAAACCCTTCATGTGTCTGATCTTTTCCTCACCATTTACCGTAGATAGTCTGGGTTTTCTAACAAATTAACATTTGAATTGTATATTTGATATGGATTTTTTTATTTGTAAGTAATAGAAACCAATTCTAGCTACTTTAGATTAAAAAGGACTATTCGTTGCAATGGATTCAGGTCAAGCTCCAGAGATTCAACAGCAGGATGATAAGCCATTCCTAGAGAACCCTGTGCATTTCTAACCTTTGCTTGAGGCTTCTTTTACCACATTTTTAACAGAAAGAATGTGGAGTCTGCCTGCTCATGTTCAGTCATCAGAGGGCAGGAACAGTTTCAGGGACTTCAAACCTGGCACTGAGCCTGTGGGTAGGTGCTGGAATAGGAGGCCCTGTGGACAGGGCTCCAAAAAAGGACCTATCATCAGTGCATGACTTCACTTTTAAAATAATACTCATGATCAAAGGACGACTTATGATTCAAGAAAGACTATTTATTTACATGCTTGACAAACAGAAAATAAATCTTGAAAATCTACTCATAGATTCTGAAGGTGAATTCCCTGGGCTCCGTACAGTCATATCAAAGGGGTTTAAGATATTCTTCAGTCACTCTGTTATTTCATAAATGCCTCTGTTCCTTTTCCATGATAAAGTTGCACAGGACAATGAGGATTTGGCTTTGGGCTAAAGTGCTGGTTGTGTCTTAATGATATCTTTGAGTATATATATATATATATATATATATATATATATATCTTTGAGATGATATTTGAATGCAGTGCAATTCAGAACTGAATAGTAATATGATCCCTGACAGCATTTTGGCAGAGTTTTGTGTGTCTCCACACTCTCTTGAACAATGCAGATACAACTGTACAACCCTGGGGTTCAAGAAAAAGAATCCTAAGTACAGCAAAGTCTAGGTTCTGCAGTTGCCTGATACAGAAAAGAGAGTTCTGAACATGAGTTACAGTTCTTCCAGAAAAATGTCCATAAACAAGCCTTCTCTTGGTGGCAATCTCTGAGTTTGGGCCTTGTCACAGTCATACACATTCCTAAGTTGTAGCTTTGCTCTGTGTGTAGAGTAATCTTTCAGAGCTTTTGCATTTTTGTTACTATGAATGACAGCTGATGAACTGATCAGATCATCCACTAGCTCACTGCTGTGTTGGTGAATCAGAGGCTGTTAAGTTAGATGCAGTTTGGAAAATAAAGAGACCAAATGCATGGGTATCTGAAATCCTGGAAATCACCAAAGCTTAACCAAGAAGAGATTGACAGCTTAAATATACCCATAATATATGAAGAAATTGAAAATGTAATAAGAAACCTCCCAACTAAAAAAAGCCCAGGCCCAGATGGTTTCATGGCAGAATTCTATAAAGCATTTAAAGAAGACTCACAACCATTATTACTCAAACTGTTCAGAAGGATACAAGCAGAGGGAAATCTCCCAAATTCCTTCTATGAAGCCAGCATCACTCTAATACCAAAATTGGGCAAAGATACAACCAAAAAACAGAACTATAGACCCATCTCACTAATGAAAACAGATGCAAAAATTCTCAACAAAATACTCCCAAACCACTTACAGACCCACATCAAAAAGATCATCCATCATGACCAAGTTGGATTCTTACCAGAGATGCAGGAATGGTTCAACATATGAAAATCAATAAATATCATAGAACACATAAATGGACTGAAAGACAAAAACCACATGATCATCTCAGTTGATGCAGAAAAAGCCTTTGACAAAATCCAGCATCCTTTCATGCTTAAAGCCCTAGAGAGAACTGGACTGGAGGAATCATTCCTCAATGTAATCAAAGCCATATACAAGAGACCAACAGCCAACATCATCTTAAATGGAGAAAAGTCAGAAGCATTCCCCTTAAAGGTAGGAACTTGGCAAGGCTATCTCATTGCCACTCCTCTTTCAATATAGTGCTTGAAACACTTGCTAGAGCAATAAGGCAAGAAAAGGAAATTAAAGGAGTACTAATTGGGAAAAGAGGAAGTCAAGGTATCCCTTTTTGCAGATGATATGATAGTTTACCTAAGGGATGCTAAAAACTCTACCAGAAAACTGCTAGAAAAAAATGAGAGTTTCAGTAAAGTGGCATGATACAAAATTAACCTAGAAAAATCAGTAGCCTTTCTTTACACCAACAACAAGCAACTGAAGAAGGAAGTAAAGGAGACCTTCCCACTCACAATAGCCTCAAAAACAATAAAATATCTAGGAACAAACCTAACCAAAGACCTCTACAAAAAATTTTAAATCCCTGAAGAAGTAAATTGAAGAAGACATCAGAAGATGGAAAGACCTCCCATGCTCATGGATTGGAAAAATTAATATAGTAAAAATGTCCATTCTAGCTGGGCAAGGTGGTGCACACCTTTAATCCTAGCACTTGGGAGGCAGGGGTAGGCAGATCTTTGTGAGTTCAAGGCCAGCCTGGTCTACAGAGTGAGTTCCAGGACAGCTGGAGCTACAGGAAGATCCTGTCTTGAAAAGAAAAAAAAAGTCCATTCTACCAAATTAATATACAGATTCAACACAATCCCAATTAAAATCCCCAAGAGTTCCTTCACGGGCTTGGAAAAAAAAGTCCTTAATTTCATATGGAAAAACAAAAGACCCCAAATAATCAAAGCAACCCTGAGTGAAAAGAGCAATATAGGATGGATCTCTGTACCAGACTTCAAACTATACTACAGAGCCATAGCGGTTAAAACAGCTTGGTACTGGCAAAAAAACAGACATGTAGATCAATGGAATAAAACTAAAGATCCAAATTTGAGCACATACAATTTCAACAACCTCATATTTGACAAAGGGACCAAGAAGACACAATGGAGGAAAGACAGCATCTTCAGCAAATAGTGTTGGCAAAACTGGACCACCACTTGTAGAAGAATAAAATTAAACCCCTACCTCTCGCCCTGTACAAAAATCAACTCCAAATGGATCAAAGACCTCAATTTGAAACCCAAAACTCTGAAAGTGATAGAAGAAAGAGTTGGCAGCCAACTACAAGACATAGGCATAGGAAAAGACTTTCTAAGTCAGACAGCAGCTGCACAGGAAATAAGGTCAACAATTGACAAGTGGGACCTCATTAAACAGAAAAGCTTCTGTACAGCAAAAGAAACAATCAGGGAAGTGAAGAGAAAACCCACAGAGTAAGAGGAAACCACCAGTGATGCATCTGACAGAGCATTAACTTCAGAATATATAAACTACTCAAAAAGACACAGAAGAAAGAAAACAAATGATTCACTCAAAAGATGAAGTAAAGAGCTGAACAGAGACTTCATAAGTGAGGAAATAGAGATGCCTGAGAAACATCTTAAAAAGTGTTCAATTATCACTAATAATTAATGAAATGCAAATTAAAATCACTTTAAGATATCATCTCGCTACGGTAAGACTGGCTAGTATCAAGAAACCAAATGATACCAAATGCTGGAGAGTTTATGGGGAAAGGGAAACACTCATCCACTTCTGGTGGGAATGTAAACTCATACAACCACTGTGGAAACAGTGTGGAGAACCCTTAAAAGACTCAAAATGACCTTACCACCTGACCCAGTCATACCACTCCTGGGTATATACCCACAAGACTCATCCTACTGCAGAGATACATGCACATCCATGTTTATTGCAGCTCTCTTCACAATAGCAAAGAGCTGGAACCAGCCCAACTGCCCCTCAACTGACGAGTGGATAGAGAAAATGTGGTACATCTCCAGAATGGAGTTCTATGCAGTGGTAAAGAAAGATGGCATCATGAACTTTGCAGGTAAATGGATGGAACTAGAAGATATTATGTTAAGTGAGGTAACACAGTCTCAGAAAAACAAACAACAAATGCTATCCCTCATCTGTGGATGCTAGTGCCAATTACCTAGTTAAAAGCCAAACTGAGCAACATTAATGTTATATTCCTTGTGATCTGAAAACAACTGTGCTCTTATATTGTGAATCCCTAGACAGGTTCTAGAATTAACCTACCATTTATTTTCAGACTTTTGAATTTTTGGTATATGAGTGGAGGGTATGTAGGCATATTTTACAGTAATGTAAGATCAAAAGAATGAGAAAAAAGAAAATAAAGAGACCATCATAGGGGATTTTTGTATACTTTTGTTCTTTATGAGTTGAAGTGTGTTCTCTGACCCGTCACACAGTTTCCCAGTTGTGGCATGCTGGGAAATAATTGGCCAATAAAGATTCATATTAAAATGCATGTATTTTTTTTATTTTGCAGGCCCTTTCTGCCTATAACTTTCTAGGTTGAACAGTCTGCTTTCTAACTTTCTACAACTCTCTTACCTTTGCATCCCAGGTGTTGGGATTAAAGGAGATGCCACCACACCCAGAACAAATTTTAGTATTAAATTTGACTTTGTTAGATACTGAGCCAGGCAATTTTTGAAGCTCACCACCAGCAGACACATCAGCAAAAACAAAGAGACCTGCCTCTCTCAAGATGCAAGGGCAGAGCCAATACCCACAGTGGCCCTCCTAATCCCACGTGTACTGCAGCACCTGGAGAGAGAGAGAGAGAGAGAGAGAGAGAGAGAGAGAGAGAGAGAGAGAGAAAGAGAGAGAGAGACTAAATAAACAACTTGGTTTGTAATATCTCAAAACTGAAACTATCCAGTTCCAGGCAGTGAGGGTCGTATCTGAGTTTACTATTGTATTTTGAAAACTCAGCAAAGAGCCAGCCTGTGATAAATATGCAAATAACTGTTAAATGAATGATTTTCTCTAGCTTCTAGCTTCATGCTCTCTCCATAATGCCATGTTTTCTCTGAGATTATACTGCTAAAACAATAACTGTGCTGGGTACTAATCATACATGATAAAAATAACTACAGTCCATCATTAGAGGATATACATGCAGATGGGTTCCCACTTGTAAAACTTTAGCTTGCAATGTCTCAACTTTACCATACTATGAAAGTGATATCCCTTCAGTAGAAGCTGTAATCTGAAGTTTGAATTTGGTCTGTACAGGCCAGTAAAATGTGGTAGGCAACTCTTTAATGATGCTGAGTGGCAGCAGTATTTATATACAAAAAAAAGTCCATATCCAATATACAATTCAAATGTTAATTTGTTAGAAAACCCAGACTATCTATGGTAAATGGTGTAGAAAAGATCACTAAACCATGGCTCCCAGAAGTCAGCTGCTTGATCCAGAGGGTGAAAAAAACAACACTCCACAGTGTACTGTGCTGCTAAGTTTTGATGCTTGGTAGATTTGATGCAGTAAATTCAGTTTCAACTTACAGCATGAAGTAGTTTAGATGAGAATGTACCCCATAGACACATATGTTGAACACCTGGTCCCTAATTGGTGTTGCTGTTTGGGGAGCCTAGGAAATCACTAGGAGGTGTACTTTGCTGGAGGAAGTGTGTCACTGGGGATGGGCTTTGCAGGCCCTACTTCCAGTTTGTGTTCTCTGCTTTGTTTGTGGTTGAGGATGTGAGCTCTCAACTTCTCCCTCCTGCTGCTGTGCTGCCCCTTGATGGCATGCTCCCTCTCCAAGATGGCCTCTTGTCCCTCTGGAACTATGAGCCCAAATGAACTGTTTCTTCTATAAAAAAAGCAAGATACATGTAATATTTTCAATTTATGCCAGC
The DNA here is from genome assembly GCA_009823505.1 of Rhizomys pruinosus. Classification (NCBI taxonomy): domain Eukaryota; kingdom Metazoa; phylum Chordata; class Mammalia; order Rodentia; family Spalacidae; genus Rhizomys; species Rhizomys pruinosus. Next base: position 241,097 of record VZQC01007595.1, read on the forward strand.
TCTGCCAGGACACATCCCTATTATACACTGAGGACCATGTGCACACTTCCAGCAATTGTTTCAGGTGTTTCTGGCACAGGGAGAACACATGGGAAACCTGGAAGTAAGTCATCACAAATCCAAAATGGAGAGCCAACATTGTGTTTGAGTGTCAGCATGAAGTGGTTGGAAATACCAAAGCAGACCCATTAATTCTGATATATTTTTCCCAGAAAGCAATAAATACAATACAGTTGCCTTAAAGCAAAATTATTCCACCTGTCCTCTTCTCAATGTGTTTAGTTGCTGATGTTTTAGAGCCATTCATCTTTACTTTCTGCAAGCTCTAACTGGAGTTGCTAAAAAGAATGAGGGAGACAGATGACCCTTGCTATAAAAATAAGCTTTAGGGAAAAGTGCTCCAACTGTACACATGAATTTATTGATTAAATGATACTGCTTCAGCCTTGAAATGAATTCAAGCTGCAATGGTTCATTTGTCTCTTAAGAAATACCAAAAAAAATTTACAATACCCATTACAAATCCAAAGTCCCTTACAAACCCAAGAACTGCAAATCCAAAGTCCCTTACAAACCCCAAAACTGCAAAGCCTTTTTTGTTAAAGTTCAGAGACTTGTCATAGAAGGATTGCTGGTAAAAAATGGCTGCTTTGATTAAGAACAATTATTTATATTAGCTTAGTAAATATACTTTGCAGGTCAGTTGCCATCTAGACAGTAGTTTTTTCTTTTAGAATTTAGACATTTCTTGGTATTTATCAAATAGAAAGAATGTGTGCTATTGAACTTTCACTGTGATCATTCAGGAAAGTGCTTTAAGCAAATATATAAATACCTGGCTCCAGAGACTAGCAAAGACATCACAGCTTCAGCTCTGTAAATAAAGCCTCTCTATTAAAGGTTCATAACTGTGTTAAAAATGGGCTTTAAAAACATTGTTTGGAGAACTATATAAGAAAAATAAAAAATCCTGTTCTGATAAACTTCAGGATTGTATAAGCCAAATATAATATATTCTCTTGTGTTACTTTTTTGGAACTTTGGATTCTGATGAATATTCAGTACCTATGTTCTGAAAACGGGAAATGCGTGCAATGCAAACTTTTTCATATAATATGAGAGGGTTCTGCAGGCTCTACAGCTAATACATCTTAGTTAAGAACAGAAATATCGCTTTCAGGGCTGGAGAGCACTGGCTACTTATGTGGGTTCAATTCCCAGCACCCACATGACAGCCAACAGCCATCTGTAAATCCAGTTCCAGTGGAATCTGACGCCTTCTTTTGATTTCTTCAGGCATTTCACGACCCAAGTGCACTTACATACATGCAGGCAATATACTCATACACATAAAATAAAAGTAATAAATTTTAAAAGCTTAAATAAATATCACTTTCATTCCAAGACTAGTCTTCAAATTGTGTACAAAATATTACTGTTTGGTTTTCTGTGTAGCCACTTTTGAAAAATAAGATTTATTTTTAACTATATATGGGGGAGAATGTGCACATGAGTGAGGGCAGGTACTTGCAGAGACCAAAAGAGAGCATCAGATCTCATGGAGCCACATTGACAGCCAGTTGTGAGCCACCTGATGTGGGAACTGGGAAGCAAACTCTGGTCTTCTGCAAGAACAAGCCTCTTTAACTACTTTTTCCATTACCTTAGCAAAGTGCCCAGAAAACTTAATTATATAGCATTTAAGAAAATTAATCCCAGCAATATCACATTTGATGCTATGCCATTTTTCTATGCTTTTTTTCCTTTTCTATTATGGAGTTAATAAATTACTCATCTTGTGTGATTAGCCTGAAGAAAGCTTCTGGTCTTTCTATAATATGGCTTTTTCTAGAACCTTATTTAAAGCCGTATTTGGACAAGAAGAAGATATTGGGCAGGAATATAAATCTAGAGCTTTGAGGTATCTTGTTTACCTCTCCCAACTAATTCTGTCATGATATCAGTTAGTTAAAATAACTTGTGTATAAGTACCTCTGCCTTTCCTAAGCAGAAGATAATACCTTGTATGAAACAAAGAGCTCATGAAGTATATGCCTGTCTTAAGGAACTCACAAATCCAATTTTAGAGGGATCTATCCCTGATACTGAGAGGAAAATAAGAAAAGGCTGAATTATTCATTTTAGACACAGAGTAGAGGGAGACCTATTGATTTGTGCTCATACTGACATTACGTTACAGGCAGTGTTTCTCAGAGTGAGTTCCCAAGCTTATCTGATCACAATGCCAATTTTATAGCACACATTAATATCTCAGAAAGCACACTGGAGAATTCTGAGCTAGAAAAATCATTAGGCATTCCTAGAAGGAGAAATCTTTGAGAAACAGATATGAAATGAGTTATTTAAGAGTTAGTTAAGCACACTATAGAATCCCCTATACCAACATCACCAGAGGCTGTTAAAAATGTACTAAGGCTTGCCTCTGTCCTATGAAATGAGAATTTTTGAATTGAAGTCCCTGGATTTCTGCATTTTTTAAAATATAAATGTGTTTTATTTTCACATTCTACGTGCTCATTGCCAGTGTATAGGAAAGTGACTGCTTATTTATTTATTTATTTATTTATTTACTTATTTATTAATTTACTTATTTATTTGTCTTTTTGAGACAGGGTCTCCTTGTAGCTCCAGCTAATGTGGAACTCACTATGTAGATCAGGCTGGCTTTACCCACAGAGACTCGCCTGCCACTGCCCGAGTGCTGGGATTAAAAGTGTGCACTACCTTGCCCGGCTGATTCCTGCATTTTTATAACACATGATCTTATGCACCGTAAGTAAGAAATGAAAACCCCATCTAGACAGATAATGGGGAAAGCATTCATTCTGCCTACTCAGACAGATTTTACATAATAAAGTCCTTTGAAGTCTTTGAGTTTAATCTCAAAATTTGACAGCTTAAAAAGAAAAATATTATTTTGTGCACAATGACAGCTACCAGGTTTTCATTTGCAGAACTTAATAGAATGAACACCTAATATATATGACATTGTCATTAAAGATTCCATTACACAGTGTTAAACATTTGTTTTCTCACTGCCAAATAACTTTGATTCAAACAACACAACTTTCTCCATGTGCATGTAGGTTAACTACACACACACATATATACATATTTATAATTTATTTTTATTAAAATGTGTAAATATTAAAAGCATTCTATGTCAGATGCCACAGAAATAAAGACAGGGAAAAAATAATTATACAATTAATGGGTTTCATATTTTTCCATAATGATATTTTCCTGAGCAGAACTTGAAGGCCCAAGACACTTCTAATGGAAAACTCCTTATTAAAAAAAAAAAGAAAGAATACATGAAAAATGGTAATCTAAATCTTATATGAAACTGAAAACCATTCCTCTCAAGAAAAAGAAATAAAGAAAATTCACTTGTTATCAAATCTCTACTAAGACCATTCCCCCTCATGTAATTTATCGTGGGGCTTCTGACCCCACGGTTGGATAGCAGAAGAGGGCACGCATGCATAGCTCTGTGGCCAAAAACACAGCTGCAGGACTGATAGTCCATAGCCAAACACATGGTTGCCGAGCTGCTGGCTCTCACAAGAGCCAGCTGTGGGGTTCATGGCCCCACACCCAAGCACACCCGCAGTAACAGCCAGGCATCACATCAGGTGGTGCAAATCTGTGAAATCGTTTATTTCCACACAGCCAGTATCTCAAATAGCCTGGGACAAGCAGCCTCTACATCACATGACATCACTTTCTAGTGGCCAATCTTAGACCTCCAGACCATCACATGTCATTCCATATTCAGAAAAGGGGCATGCTGACAGGCAAGCTGACTCGTGACTTCTGAGCACATGCTAGCCAAAACAAAGGGTGTCCTGAATTTTTGCTCCGCCTAGTCTGCTAAGCAGATTGGTAGCCTGCTTATGCTCATGATACATCCGAGGCCAGGATTGCTGTCCCACAATTTATCATATTTAATATTCAAAATAATACGGGATGTCAGACTTTTTTGAATTAGTTTCATAGACTAATAAAGATGAAAAATCCTTAGATGCCCTCTTTACGCTCTTATGGCTTGACTATTAAGGAGCAAAGCCAACATTTTAATCCTCCAGTTTATGTTCCTTTACCTGTCAGAGCACACTGTTTCTAAGAGAGCAGATAGCCCCCATACAGTCTCTCTCTCTCTCTCTCTCTCTCTCTCTCTCTCTCTCTCTCTCCCCCCCGTGTCTGTCTGTCTGTCTGTCTGTCTCTGGTTGTGCTGACAGCAAACCCTCCATGCCCCCAGCTCAGTGGGCTCTACTCATCTGGGAACTCCTGCCAATTTCAATGTCCCAGCCTTTCCCACAGCCCCACAAGTACTATGGAACAGTGATTACCAACATGGATTGCAGCTTGACAGCAACTAGCAGCAAACTTTAAACAAATACCTAGCCAATCATTCTGAGACTACTCTTTTGGTTGAAAAATGGGAGCAATGAGGGCTGGAGAGTAGCCTACCGTTAAGAGCCGACGCTCTACAGAGACGCCGGTTCGATCCCCAGCACCCACTGGCGCTAAAACCGTCTAACTCCAATTCCAGTAGAACCCCAGTTCCAGGGGATACCGTACCTCTTGGACCTCCGCGTCGTTGCACACGGTGCACAAACTGCTGCAGAAGTACATTCAACACATACGAAATAAATAAAATTAATAAAAAAATTAAAAAAAAAAAATTAAAAATGGAGCAATGTGTACCTCTGGATTAGTACAAATTCTTTGTTATTGTCTTGTTTTGTCTATTTGGTTTTGTTTCTCTGAAATACCAGTTTGTCTTTATGTATCTAGGCGGTCTTGAACTCCCGAATTCTCCTGCCTCACCTTCTAAGGACGGATTATAGACATATACCACTAACACTCAGCTTTTGTGGATTTCTTAATGACCTTTACTGAAGTATAATTTCCATGCCTTAAAATCACTCACTATCCATTCATATGTGATACGTAAATGTTGGGCAACTGCCAACACAGTCTTGCCACCTACGAAGTCTTTTCTTTAGTTAATCACCATCTATGCTAGTTACTTTTATGATGTAAACACCATAACCAACGGCAACTTATAGATAGAAGGAAGAGTTTAAATTTGGCTTACAGATCAGAGGGGTAAGAGTCCATCCAGTGGAGAGGCATGGCAGAGGCAGCTGGAGCAAAAAGCTGAGGGCTCACATCTTGAAGCAGTCATAGGAAGCAGAGAGAAACAAATATGACAAGTGGGCAAGGCTATGGACTCTCAAAGCCCACCCTGTGACGTGCTTCCTCCAAACCTCCCAGAACAACACCACCAACTGACCAAGTACTCAAAGCTTGGAGTCTATGGGGGGAGGCCACTTCTCATTGAAAGCATCGCTCAAGCTCAGCTCTGGTCCTAGCAACCATTCTTTCTTTCTGTCCCAATGAGTTGTCTTTCCAAAAACTGTCATAGAAATGGCAGCATGCAACATACTTTTGTGTCTACTGTCTTTCACATAGTTTGATGTTTTGCAGTTGATTTGTGTTATTTGTAGCTTGTGTCAATAGTTCAATCCCTCCTTTTGATGAGTAGGGTTATACAGTTATGGATAGACCTTATTTTATCTTTTACTAGCTGGTGGACATTGGCCATTAGTTTCTGAGTCTTTTCCTATTATGAATAATGCTACTCTAAATATCCAGCATACTAGTATGGACATGGCTTTCATGTTCCTTGGATAAAGACCTAAAATAGAATGGTCAAACCATATGATAAGTGTATGCAAAAAGTGTATGTAAGATTTTGTATTGATATACAATATATGTATTGATATGCAACACTTGGTATTGCCAATAGCTTAATATTTATTAATCTATTAGTATTATATTTAAGAGTTTAATATTATTCTAGTGGATATATAGTAGTTTTAGTTGTTTATTTTCCTAAACATACAATTGTTTTGGAGCTCATTTTATTGCTTTTGTGTAGATTCATTATTTTTTGTCTGTCCAAATGTTATATCATTTATGAAGTTTTGATTCAAAGATTCAAATTATATATCTTGTGTGGTTTCTTTCATAGTATACCATATAGTTATAGCCCATTGTGTACTTCAAAATAATATACTTTCTGTTTTTTCACTTGTCAGAGTGTACTACTACAAGTCAAGTGGTTGATAGTAATTTATTCTGGCTTTTCTTTTCTTGTTTTCTCATTTTTGGGAGTTTTTTTTTTTTTTTTTTTTTAGGACATCAGGTAGCCCTGCGCCCCAGCTTGGTCCCCAGCAACCCACTCATGTAGACCCCAGATGGCCTGAGTCTTCCACCAAAGAGCTCCATCTGCCCCTGCCTCCTGAGTGTGGAATTAGAGGTGTGTATCATTGTGCAGCGAAATCCAGGTTTTCTTTATTCTGCTTTTCTCACTATCAATCACAGAGCAAAGTGTTGAAATCTTTAGTCAAAGAATATTTGTTTGGGCCTGAAGAAATAGCTCATGTTGTTAAAGTGTTACCTTGCAAGCAAGAGGATCTGATTTTGATCCCCCGGAATTCATGTTTCTTAAAGAAAAATGTTGGTTGTGGTGTCGCACAATTCTAATCCGAGCTCTGGAGAGGCAAAAGCAAGAGATCTATTAGGCATACTGAATTAAACATAAAATTTAATACCAAAGGAAATATACCTACAAATTTCCATAGAGAAATTAATACCAAAAAATATTTAACCTTGAAAAAGTGAAGAATAAAGAAAGAAAAAGATGAGTTCAGAGGAATAGAAATCATAAGTGAAATGAGAGAACTACTTTTACCACATAAAAGTAATACCGACCATGAATGCATAAACGATCCAGTCAATAAGTGTGACTGCTAGACCAGATTTTCACANTCTCTCTCTCTCTCTCTCTCTCTCTCTCTCTCTCTCTCTCTCTCTCCCCCCCCGTGTCTGTCTGTCTGTCTGTCTCTGGTTGTGCTGACAGCAAACCCTCCATGCCCCCAGCTCAGTGGGCTCTACTCATCTGGGAACTCCTGCCAATTTCAATGTCCCAGCGTTTCCCACAGCCCCACATGTACTAGGGAACAGTGATTACCAACATGGATTGCAGCTTGACAGCAACTAGCAGCAAACTTTAAACAAATACCTAGCCAATCATTCTGAGACTACTCTTTTGGTTGAAAAATGGGAGCAATGTCTACCTCTTGGAATAGTACAAATTCTTTGTTTTGTCTTGTTTTGTTCTATTTTGTTTTGTTTCTGAAATAAGTTGTCTTTTATGTATCTCAGGCTGGTCTTGAACTCCCAATTCTCCTGCCTCACCTTCTGAGGATGGAGATTATAGACATATACCACTAACACTCAGCTTTTGTGGATTTCTTAATGACCTTTACTGAAGTATAATTTCCATGCCTTAAAATCACTCACTATCTATTCATATGAGATACGTAAATGTTGGGCAACTGCCAACACAGTCTTGCCACCTACGAAGTCTTTTCTTTAGTTAACATCCATCTATGCTAGTTACTTTTATGTTAAAACACCATAACCAAGGCAACTTATAGATAGAAGGAAGAGTTTATTTGGCTTACAGATCAGAGGGGTAAGAGTCCATCCCAGTGGAAGAGGCATGGCAGGAGGCAGCTGGAGCAAAAAGCTGAGGGCTCACATCTTGAAGCAGTCATAGGAAGCAGAGAGAAACCAATATGCAAGTGGGGCAAGGCTATGGACTCTCAAAGCCCAACCCTGTGACGTGCTTCCTCCAAACCTCCCAGAACAACACCACCAACTGACCAAGTACTCAAAGCTTGGAGTCTATGGGGGGAGGCCACTTCTCATTGAAAGCATCGCTCAAGCTCAGCTCTGGTCCTAGCAACCATTCTTTCTTTCTGTCCCAATGAGTTGTCTTTCCAAAAACTGTCATAGAAATGGCAGCATGCAACATACTTTTGTGTCTACTGTCTTTCACATAGTTTGATGTTTTGCAGTTGATTTGTGTTATTTGTAGCTTGTGTCAATAGTTCAATCCCTCCTTTTGATGAGTAGGGTTATACAGTTATGGATAGATCTTATTTTATCTTTTACTAGCTGGTGGACATTGGCATTATTTCTGATCTTTTCCTATTATGAATAATGCTACTCTAAATATCCAGCATACTAGTATGGACATGGCTTTCATGTTCCTTGGATAAAGACCTAAAATAGAATGGTCAAACCATATGATAAGTGTATGCAAAAAGTGTATGTAAGATTTTGTATTGATATACAATATATGTATTGATATACAACACTTGGTATTGCCAATAGCTTAATATTTATTAATCTATTAGTATTATATTTAAGAGTTTAATATTATTCTAGTGGATATATAGTAGTTTTAGTTGTTATTTTCCTAAACATCAATTGTTTTGAGCTTCATTTTATATGCTTTTGTGTAGATTCATTTATTTTTTGTCTGTCCAAATGTTATATCATTTATGAAGTTTTGATTCAAAGATTCAAATTATATATCTTGTGTGGTTTCTTTCATAGTATACCATATAGTTATAGCCCATGTGTTACTTCAAAATAATCAACTTTCTGTTTTTCACTTGTCAAGTGTTCTATACAAGTCAAGTTGGTTGATAGTATTATTCTGCTTTTCTTTTCTTGTTTCCTCATTTTGGGGTTTTTTTTTTTTTTTTTTTTTTATCCCTGCAGCTCCAGCTGGTCCAGAACTCACTATGTAGACCAGAATGGCCTGAGTCTCACAGAGATCCATCTGCCCCTGCCTCCTGAGTGCTGGAATTAGAGGTGTGTATCATTGTGCAGCGAAATCCAGGTTTTCTTTATTCTGCTTTTCTCACTATCAATCACAGAGCAAAGTGTTGAAATCTTTAGTCAAAGAATATTTGTTTGGGCCTGAAGAAATAGCTCAGTTGTTAAAGTCCTTACCTTGCAAGCAAGAGGATCTGATTTTGATCCCCGGAATTCATGTTTCTTAAAGAAAAATGTTGGTTGTGGTGTCGCACAATTCTAATCCGAGCTCTGGAGAGGCAAAAGCAAGAAGATCTTTAGGGCATACTGAATTAAACATAAAATTTAATACCAAAGAAATATACCTACAAATTCCATAGAGAAATTAATTACCAAAAATATTTACCTTGAATAAGTGAAGAATAAAGAAAGAAAAAGAGAGTTCAGAGGAATAGAAAATCATAGTGAAATGAGAGAACTACTTTTACCACATAAAAGTAATACCGACATGAATGCATAAACGCTCCAGTCAATAAGTGCTGACTGCTAGACCAGATTTCACAAGCCAGAAGCAAGTATGTTTTCTACAGGATATACTTAAATTCAATGCCTCAAAGGGATTGAAAGTTAAAAGAAATAAACTATAATGGGCAAGTAGTAAACACAAAAGAGCTGGAGGCAGCAGAACAGACTGGAGGCCAGGTAAGTGCTAGAGACAAAAATTGCATTTCGTAATTTTTCAAAAAATAAATATAGCAGGAAGTAAAAATAATTTAAGTGTGTGTTCTACCTAGCAAGAGAGCACTAAACTGTACAAAGAATTAAAATAAAAGAAAGTTGAAATATGTGTGTGTGTGTGTGTGTGGTGAGATTTCTGTGTGAATGTGCACGTGTGCATGTGTGCATGTGGAGGCCAAAGGACAACCTCTAGTGTTGTTTCTCTGTTGCTGTTCACCTTTTCCTTCCTTCCTTCCTTTCTTTCTGTCTTTCTTCTTTTGAGGTGGTCTCTGACCAAGCCTCAGTGTTCTGCTTGTTTCTCCTTCTCCAGAGCTGGGAGACTGACGTGATTCACTAAATATGATTAGCTCTGGTTGAATCCATTTTCCTGCAAATGACATGACTTGATTCTTTTTTTTTTTTTGACTGAAAAAAAATTCATCATTATACATATATGCTACATTTTCTGCATCCTTTCCTCTGTTTTTGGACACCTAGGTTGGTTTCATAACTTAGCTATTGTGAATAGTGCTACAACATATATTGGTGTGCAAGTATCTCCATGATATGTTGACTTACAGTTCTTTGCATAAATAAGTACCCAGGAGTGGAATAAGTGGGTCTTATGGTAGAGTTAATTTTAGCTTTTTTAAGAAACAGTCATAGTGAATGGATCATTTTACATTCACACCAGCAATGTGTGTGTCTTCATCTGGCTTTGCTGTAGAGTGATACTAGCTTCGTAGAAGGAGTTAGGAAGTGTTCCTCCTATTTCTATTTTGTAGAATAATTTGAGAAGTGTTTTTTGAAGTTCTTTAAAAATCTGGTAGAATTCTGCTGTGCATCCATCTGGACCTGAGCTTTCTAGTTAGGAGATGTTTTAGTACTTACATTTTCAATCTCTTTCCTAGTTATAGATCTGTTTAAATTATAGGTCTCACCTTCAATGGGTCAGATGTGTCTAGAAATTCATCCATTTCTTTTAGGTTTTCCTATTCAGCGGACTATAGCTTTTTTCAGTGATTTTTCTGAATTTGTTTAATATCTCTTGTGATAATTCCCTGTTCCTCTCTATTTTCATTAATTTGAATCTTCTTTCATTTTCATTTAGTTAATTCAGCTAAGGATTTGTCCATTTTACTTATCTTTTCAAAGAACCAACTCTTTATTTCATTAATTCTTTCTATTGTTTGCCTTTCTTTCATTTCTGCCCTGGTTTTGATTTTTTTCTTCCCATCTACCATTTTTGGGTTTGATTTATTCTTGTTTTTCCAAAATCTTGAGATGCATTATTAAATTATTTATTTAGGTTCCTTCCGATTCTTAAAAACACTGTATTTATTTGTTATTGTGTATATGTGGTGTGTGTGTATGTTTGTATGGTGTGTGTGTGTGTGTGTGTGTGTGTGTGTGTGTGTGTGTTGGGGGGTACATTTACTGTGTTGAGGTCAGAGGATACTTTGTGAAGTTAGTTTACATGGGTTTTAGGAATTGAATGCAGATTGCCAGGCTTGGGCACCAAGGAGCTTTACCCACGGCACCATTTTACCAGTACCTCTTTCTGACATTTTAATGTAGGCACTTAGGACTATAAATTTCCCTCTTATGTTTGCTTTCATTACATCCCAGAGGTTTTTGTATATTGTGTTTTCAATTTCATTTAATTCCAAGAATATTTTAAATTTCTTCTTGATTTCCTCAATAATATGTTGTTTTCTGGAATTTCTTTTGCTATTGATTTCAATAGCAGGCCAGATAGAATACATTAAGTTATTTTAACTTTTCTAAATGTGTTGATGTTTGCTTTGTGTCTTAATATGTGATTATTTTAAAAAAGCTTCCATGCACTGATGAAAAGAAAGTATATACTTTAATGTTAGGGTTGAATATTCCATAGATGTCCATTAGATCTATTTCAATTTTTAATGTTAGGGTTGATATTCTGTAGATGTCCACTAGATCTATTTAGTCTATGGTGTTATTCATTTATCTTGGATGTTTCTCTATTTTTTTGTCTGAATGACCTATCTATTGTTGGGATATTGATGTTGCCTGCTATTACAATGTCAGTTAATATGTGCTTAAAGTTTAGTAGTTTAGTCATGTTTGTTTTAAGAAATTGAATACAACCAAGTTTAGAATTATTACAGCCTCTTGGTGAATTGTTCCCTTAATCAGAATGAAGTGACATTCTTGAACACATCTGATTAGTTTTGACTTAAAGTATATTTTTTCAAGTTATACAATACCAATACCTGCTTGTTTCCTATCTCTTTTGCTTGGAATATTTTTCTCCATCCTGTTACTCCAAAGTACCATCTACCCTTGAAGGTGAGATTTGTTTCTTATAAAGAACCAAAAAAAAAAAAAAAAGAGACCCCGTTTTCTAATCCAATTAGTTATACCATATACCATGTACTTTGTGGAATTCAGGCCACTAATATTCAGAGTTATTTTATGATGTATGTTAATTGCTGTCATTGTGTTGTTCTTATTGTGCTTGTTTTCTTAGTCCTGTTTCTATAACCATCTTAGTATTAGGTATGTCCATCCTCCAGCCTCTTGGGTGTGCTTACTCTTCACTTCTGAAGTATTCCTACCAACATTCTCTGTGTGGCTGGGTTTGTGACCATGAACCACCTTAGGCTGTTTTTATGATGAAAAGTTTTGCTTTCTTCTTCAATTATGATGGATAGTTTTGTCAGACAGTCTGGATTGGCAACTGTTTCTTCAGAACTTGAAGCACATTTCTCCAACCTCTTCAGGCTTTTAAAGTATCCACTGAGAAAGCAGCTGTTATTCTGATGGACCCACCTTTATTTGCGACTTGGACCTTCTCTTTTGCAGCTTTCAATGTAGAGATGACTTACAATAGGGAAAGAATCTGGACTAAGGACTTTTACTTAACCTGCACCAAAAAGCTGTGCTTTACAATGCAAACAAGCCCACTTGCTCCTCTTGTGACCTGGGTTTATGATCTGATCTCTCAGGTTTCCACTTTGCCCTCCACCCAAGATAGTGAACGAATGTGGGTGTGCTTGAATTAGCATACTAAGTGCTAAAATAGGCATATTCATATTTGTATTCTCATTGGAAGCAGTGAGAATTGAGAAGTATGCTAGACATTGTGCAGATGAGATATTTTAGGCCTAAGGGGTCAAAGGGCAAGATTCTCTGAAAAGGTTGTCGATCCAAGCTTGTGTTTCCCAAGTTCATGCTGGAGAGACTGTTTGAATAAAAGTATGGATGAGGCCTGGCTCAAGAACACAGTTCCGTGAGCGATCTGAAGAAACATGCGGTTCCCAGAGTTCGGGTTCACTCATGGCCTTAAAGCTAAGAGTCAGAGTGATTATTTAGATATAACTGTATTCCAGGGATCTGTGTTATTTTAGAATTTAAAGCATGGTGCTCCAACCTCTTCTGTCTTTTAAAGTAGCCATTGAGAAACCAGCTGTTCTCCTGATACGACTTGACTTGGGCTTTCTCTTTTGCAGCTTCCAGTGTCCTTTCTTTGTTCTGTATATTTAGTGTTTTCTTTATAATGTGGTGTGCATGGGGGAAGGGGCTCTTTACTGGTCTTGACCGTTAGGTGTTCTCTAGGCTTCTTGCACCTGAATGGGTTTCTCTTTCCCACGATTACTGCTTATTCTTTTTTATTCTCAGCTACATTTCAGTTTAGATTTTCTTCAGAATTTCTATCCCTATTGAATTCAAATTTCATATGCTGAATTGTCCTCATTATTACATTCTATTTATGTTTTCTTGGATTTCCATTAGGAGCTTACTCCTGTCCTTTAAGCTCATTCAGGTCTGTATCAGTGTTCTCTTTGAATTCGTTGAACTCTTTGAACATGTTCATAATTGCTCTTTTGAATTGTGTAACTCAAGTTTTGTCTAAGTTGTTCTCAGCAGCCACAGTTGCAATAGGATTGATGACCTTTGTGGGATGGAGATTGATGACCTTTGTGGGAAATATATTGTTTGGTTTTTCAGTTCCTTAAAGTTTTGTCATAGGCCCCAGGCAACTGGAGTTAGGTTGTTAATTGTGTCTTTTGATATGTTTTTAGCTTACCAGCCTAGAGCTATGAGACAGAGAAACAGGCTGAGTGGTTTAAAGGAGTCCAAAGGGAGTGGAGCTGAGGGAAACAGATCTCTTACTAGATCATGATCAGCAGGGAAGAGTCTTGAAGCTGAGTTGGTCTGGATGGTGGGAGGGAATTCCTAAGGGGCAGAGCCAATAGGAGCAGACCTTTCCCCTGAGCCTGATCTGAGGGCTGGTCTCTCCCCTGAGAGAGTCTTAGGTCTGAGGGTGCAGAACGGAGGGTGGAGTTGGGTCCGGTCTCTTACACTGCACTTCCCATGTGGGATGGATTCTGCATGGGGATCCTGCAGCATGGTCTGTGAGAGATTCTGCTGAAGGCAGGTGGGATCTTGGGTGGCCTAGAGAAGAGACAGGAAAGAGGCTTACCAAGTGGCATAGTCCAAAATATTTATTTCCATTCTTAGAAATTAGTTGCAACTTTTTTGTAGCCTAACATAGGATAGACTAGAGAATGTTCTGGGTGCTGATATGAAGAATAAATATTTTCAGATGTTGTATAAAGTGTTCTATAAATACCTATTGGGCCTATTTGCTCTAAAGTACAGTTCAACTCAGGTGTTTCTTTGTTGGTTGTCTATGAGAATGCTCTTTCCATTGAGGAAAGTGAAGTGTGAAAACCCCCAGCTATTAATAGAGTGGAGATGATCTCTCTCTGTAGATATATTTGCCTTATATGTTTGTTTTATCCCATATTGAGTGAAAATATATAGTTCTATTCTCTTGTTGAATTGATCCCTCATCAATATGTAATGACTATTTTGTCTCTTTTTACAGCTTTTGATTTAAAGTGTGATTTGTCTGGTATGAATACAGGTACTCCCACTCATTTTTGGTATCCATATGTCTGAAATATATGTTCCAAGTCTTTCATATACATACATCTTCTGACTGGTGAATTCTGATTCACACCAACCTTCTGTTGTCAGTTCATTTTCTTCTACTTGTTTTCAATATTGTTTTCCTTCCTATTTTCTTATTATTTATTTTTGTGGTTTATTAGTTTTCTATCATGCATTCTTTTTGCCTTTTCTAAGTCTGTTCCTCTAAATTTTTATTTTCATGATGATAGTTACCATCCCTTTGTTTTTAGTGTAAGACTCTATTAATCACTTCTTGTGGGTTTGGTCTGATAGTGATGACATCTCTTACTTTCTACTTACACAGAAATGACTTGACTAAAGGAGGATCCAGAGGCACCAACTTATTTTTCATCTTAGAAAGGGCATCTCAACATGCCCTACATAAGATCCTTAAAAGTTTCATCAAGGTAGATGATCCCTGAATTTTAGTTGAATTTACTGTGCACTGTCTGATATACAGTTGTCTTACTGATAAATCTAAGCATCTACTGATGCTTTTTCTTGCTTCTTACTTCATTTGTGCTGTTATGTACATTGCTCTAGGCTAAGTGGCTTATGAACCATCGAAATTTGTTTTTCACTGTTCTAGGACTGGGAAGTCCTAGATCAACAGGCAGGATATTGAGTGTATGATGAGGATTCACTTCTTGGCTTATATGTCAACATCTCACCACAACTTCATAAGGCAGTTCTTTGAGGTTTCTTTAAAGGGACATAAATCCCATTCATGAGGGTGTTTTTCTTGTGAACTAACCTCCTCCGACATGTCACATAGCCTAGTCTCTTCACGTTGGGTGCTGGGATTTCAACATGTGAAATGGGGGAGGTCTTGGATTTATAAAACTATTCATTCAATAAATAATTTTGGTGTTTGCAATGAGCCAGGTCTCTTCTTCTACCTTCTACTAATCCCTGACATAAGCTGTATGTCCTAGCACCAATGAAGTGAATGTGCATGTAGTCATCTGTGTTCTGTGAGTATAGTCATCTGTGTTCTGTGAGTGTAGTCATCTGTGTTCTGTGAGTGTAGTCATCTGTGTTCTGTGAGTACACTGCTCTTCTTGTGGCTTGTACAGCAGGACTTGAAAAAAAAAAACTTAAAGAAGCTCTTTTGCTTTCCCGAAGACATTTATGTTCTTTAATACCTCCGATAGCTATTTAATTTAATACCCTAATAGCTCTGAGTAGCCTGCCATTCATTATCCAGGAGAGTGCCACAGAATGAGTAACAGTGATCCTAAGACAGTTAGTGCTGAGTAGAAAATGAAAGAAGTTTCATTTCGGAGGTCCTTTTTCTATTTAGAAGTCTTTTCACACAAGCCAGGGCTTTGATTCTATGGCAGCCATCAGTAACTAACAAGATGTGATAACCAGACATAGTGGTACTCAGTAATTTTTTAATTTTTTACTCTTTCCACATGCATGGCATTCCCCTCCTAGTGTCCTTTTTGTGCTAGGACTATGGGGAAGGGCTTCTGGGAATTTGTATGACTTGTAGCAAATACAGAGTCTATTTTTAAAATCATGCATATTATCAGATGGTAATGATTACATATAAGCTTCTTGGGCATTAGTTTGCAGTGATTATCTGTGCCTCAGTGTGAAGCAAAGAGGCCAGCACTTGTATGCATACCTACGATTTAATGGTGAAGAAATAACACTAACTTCCTACTAATGATAGTGTGCTTCCTGCTGCCACTTAATAAACCCATCAATTAAAGGTCAGTGTTTCTTCGTGATATAGTTTAATGCAAAAATGCCTAGCATGCCTGCTTTGGAAATAATATAACTAAAGAAGACATGATTTATAGAACCACATCATAGCAAGAAAGATGAGCTTGACCGTTTAAGCATCTTAAGTGGAAAAAATGCTTATTGTTATAATTAAAATGTTTTGCAGAAAAATTTTAATCACAATAATACAGTAGTGAAATATGTCAGACTCATGAAAAGAAATTATACTTTCAGCAGCTGCCAGCACATAGTTTACACTTGAACAAGTAGGACATGCCTTCCTTACGCTCAAGTCTCACAACTCTCTTGTTCTTTAAATTTGGTTTTCATCTCTTCACAGGCAGCAGCTAAGACAAAAACATGATGTGTTAATGAAACAGCTCCAGTATGATTCATAAGAGAATTATTCTCTGTCACCCAAGAGAATATTTGGATTGGTACTAAACTTTGTGTTTCGTCTAAACTAATTGATTCATCTTTAAGCTCAAAGAGATAACCTTTGCAGGTAACAGCCTGCTCCCAAAATGGACCTGTCCTAGCACTTCATCATTTTCCCCAAAAGCCAGTTCTGTGAAACCCATTTAGCATCTTAAAGTGTTATGTGGCTAAAACACTAGATGATTTTTTTTTTAAAGGCATAAACCTGTGGAGAAACTTGGAAAGATATTTAAATACAGATAATTTAAATACCACAAACTATTATAGTCATGGAAACATATGAGGACCACTGCAGGTTTGCTGCTGATGACAGTTAAGTGGGGCCTGGGAAGCTATTTTCCCATGGTTCAGTCAGACACCCAAGCTCATTTGTTTTTCTGCCATCTTCCCATACCTCAGAGTTCTGCAATGGACCCTGTGCTGGATAGCTTTAGTGTCAACTTGACACACCTGGGTTGAGGGAGCCTCATTTGGGGAATTGGCTCCATTGGATTGGCCCGTGGCCACATGTGTGGAGTATTGTCTTGATTGTTGAGCAATGTGGGAGGGCCCAGCCCACTATGGGTGGTGCCACCCTGGGCAGGTTGTTGTGTACTGTATAAGAGGTCAGGCTGGGCATGGGCCAGGGGAGCAAGCAAGCCAGTAAACAGCATTCCTCCATGGCCTGTGCTTCGACTCCTGACTCCAGGCTCCTGCCCTGAGTTCCTGCCCTGGGCTCCCTAAGTGATGAACTGTGACCCAGGAGATGTGAGCTGAATAAACCCTTCCTTCCCCAAGTTGGTGTCGGTCAGAGTGTTTTGTCACAGCAATGGAAGACAAACTAGGACAGACCCTCTGAACCTATCAGCAAAAAAGGAAAGAGGAAGTGAAAAGGCCCAGCTTGAAAAACCATAGAGCACTTATACCTATTTGTCATTCATCAGAGTGGCCACCCAGGCCACTGGGTTAAGGGAGCTGAGAAACAGTCTGTGGTGTGCCAAGGAAGGATAGGAAACCAGATACTGGTGATGACTATGAACCTCTATCATAGACAGAGCTACGAGCTCTGCACACACATAAATCCACAGCGCAGACTCTGTTGGAATCCAGATATGAAGCCAACATGTGTGGTTCTTGTGTAAAAAATATCTTCTTTCCTTTGTTTTTATAAATATTTTTGTAGTATTAGATGAAGTGGTATGTGGACTAACAAATGCTTACATTTAGCAGAATGTAATTTTCAACTTAATATTGTGGGATTTTATCCTCCAGGAAATACCATTTAGATATTGTCACTTATTTATTATTGTTTATTTGAGAAAACTGATTCATAAAGTAACTGTATTATAACTATACTTGCACCATGCTATTTGAGACAATTATATAGTTGGGTCTCTATATTCATGAGTTCTGCATCTGTATAGTCACCTGAACGTAAATTAAAAATATTGGAGAAAGCCGGGCATGGTGGCACATGCCTTTAATCCCAGCACTCGGAAGGCAGAGGCTGGTGGATCTCTGTGAGTTTAAAGCCAACCTGGTCTACATAGGGAGTTCCAGGACAGCTGGGACTGCAGGGAGACCCTGTCTCAAAAAAGACTAAAAAATATTGGAGAAAACTTCACCTGTGCTAAACTGCACCTGCACTAAATATGTACATCTTTTCCCCTCTTGTCATTATTCCCTAAAGCAAACAGCATAACAGCTATTTATACAACATTTACAAACTATCAACTGTAAGTAGCCCTGGGGTCATCTCATATGGGAGGATGCACATAGGTTATAAGCAAATAGTCTTAACATTTTTTTTACAAGGGACAGTAGTTTCCATGGTTTTACTGTCTATAGGGGTCAAAGATTCAATTCTTATGGATGTCAGAGGATAGCTGTGTTTTCTGTCTCAAGCTTGTATTCACTGGTATTTTATTATCTCTTAAAGTACATCTTGTGTTGAATACATAGTATAATAAATCCCTCAAATTTATCTAAAAGTTAAATATAAGATAAATATGTACTGAAGTTGAAATTAACCCTGCTGATCTATGTTCATTGCTTATATCTTTAAACTTGATCTTAAAACTCCAAAGAAAACTCACGTTTCTCTTTCTTCCTTCCTTCCTTCCTTCCTTCCTTCCTTCCTTCCTTCCTTCCTTCCTTCCTTCTTTCCTTTCTTTCTTTCCGATGTTCTTTACGATACTGGGATCCTTGTACATGCTAGGCAAGAACACTGAGCTGCATTCCCAGCCTTTTCTCTTCTAATGTCTCTGAAATTTCTTCTGCTGCATTAGCTCCTCAAGTTGATATAGCTGTTAATAGGACACCTGTTTTGGAACTTTCAACCCCTGAACACTAACACTGCTTGACATACCTTTATGGTTTAAATAACAATTTTAATAAGCATTCATGTGCTCATTTGAAAGTGGAACTGAAGTCATGTATCACAACTAGATTTCTGGAACCACTGTTTTTTGACATATTAAACTTATTTGATGTGATTCACAATCTTTAAGCTTTTAATTTATATAATTACTATCATTACCATAAATTATTCTGCTCTTATCAAAAACTTTAAATATGTCAATCTCTGATATATCAGCAGTTTGCAAGAATATGAAACTCTTCTACCCAGACTAAGGCAGTTGGCTATCATGTCAATATGAAATTTGCTCAATATTAACTGAGCACCTGTGGGGTTCAAAGTGCCGGGCACACAGTGCCTCTACTTAAGAAGCTCACGTACAGCCAGATATGGGGGTGCATCCTATAATCCCAGCACTCAAGAGGCTGAGGAAGAAGGATCATGAGCTCGAAGTCAGCCTGAGCAATATAGTAAGCTCCTGGCCAATGTAGAAAACAAAACAACTCGAAGCTCTGAGTGAATATGTATGATGTTATAAGCAATACATGTGCATCTATAACCAGTCAATCAAACTTACTCTTATTGAGCAAGTTGCAAAAGGAAAGGTCATGGGATTCTATGGAGTCTTTGGTAGCTTTTAGTAGTGAATTATGGAATAATTCACTGGGATAGTGACATTAAGAACAAAGTCTTTTTTTTTTTAAGTGAGGAGGATGCCGGGTGTGGTGACGCACGCCTTTAATCCTAGCACTTGGGAGGCAGAGGCAGGTGGATCTTTGTGAGTTCAAGGCCAGCCTGATCTACAGAGTGAGTTCCAGGACAGCTGGGGCTACAGGGAGACTCTGTCTTAAAAAAACAAAAAAAAAAAAAAAAAGTGAGGAGGACTTTAACAATGGATGAGGTGATAAATTCAAACCTAAGGAAGCTTCACTCATCTATTGGAGTCTACTTAATCAATGGATTGCATTCTGCTCTACTTCTTTTGTAAAATTAGAATTAATAAAATATGCATCTCTAAATAAATATGTACCTAGAAAGCCCACAGTAAGGAAGATAGAAACTTGTGAGGTTGTGTATGCTTATAAACTTTAAGTGCTGAGCTCATTGTTCCTTTGAATTGATCACAGCACTATTAAGGAGTGCTCTCCTATACTTGCCCTAAAACCTACCTCCTTCAAGAGTCAAGGACTGTTTTCTTTTTGGAGGGCTTTGGTAAAGAATTCTAGAGTTAGTTTTCTCAGGCTAGTCTTAATTCCTGAACTCAGCTTCTCAACTGTTTTAGTTCCCGTAGTGGTTTGTTTTCTGGTATTTTAATGTAAGACCTTAAGATGGGCATGTAATAAAGAAAAGACATATTTGGCTCAGTTTGGTAGCTGGCACTCCAAGATGAGGTGGCCCTCATTGATCAGCCCCTCCTGAGAGACATTTTGTGTTATATTTTTATAGCAATTCTCTGGGACCGTTAAGCTATTGTTATCTTCACTTCGTGGATTAAGGAGTCTAGGGTTGAGGGAAGTAAGATGACTTGCCCAAAGCAACTATAACAAGGCATAAACAAAGCAGACCTTGAATCCCTAATTCTAAACCCCACAGTGATAAGGAGGAAGACAACCATTCCCACAAAGCACTACGCAAAGCACCAAGTGTACTCTGTGTTCCCATATTGAATTCTTTCTTTATTTATTTATTATTTTCATGTGTATGACTATACTGACTCCATGTGTGTAAGTGCACCTGTATTGTTCAATGCCCACAGAGTGAGAAGAAGGCATTCAATTCTCTTGGAACTGGTATTAAGGACAGTTCTTAGCCTCCATATGGGTGCTAGGAATCAAACCCGAGTCTGTGCTCTCAAGTGCTGAGCCATCTCTTGAGCCCCTCCATGTCAAATTCTTACAACCAACAACCCAGTTAGTAGCAGCTCATAATCAAGTGATTTTCAGTAGGTCACATGGCTGATAAAAGGAAAAAAAAAAAAAAAGAAATTAAAAAAATTTTCCTGAATCTGATCCCACAGCCATTGGTTGTAAGGACCTGGACTCCATTCTCTCCAAATCCCCCAAACACATGGTTTGGCTGTTACTATATCAAGTAATGACCTCACAAAATACAGAAGGCAGTCCTGGATCATATACAATAATTCAAGTTTATCATCTGCAATTAGGTGTTTACAAGGAGGCCAACACTCCCAGTTGGTCAAGATCAAGGAGAATTACGGTGTGAAACCGAGATGTCCTAGGCAGATATTCTGATTGTTTTAGCACATAAAAAAACCTCTGCTTCACTATATATATATATATATATATATATATTTATATATTATATTTATACCTACACACACACATATCACTGAATTGGAGGTTTTTTTTTTTTTGCTAAAAAGATGTAATGTTTTTCCTTAAGGAAGTGCTCAGAAGCAATACAAGTTAGAGAGAACAAAACACAAGAGAACTGGAAAAAAAAAAAAAAAACCTCTGGAAAAACTCAGAGAAAAAGATGCAAGATATTGTATGGTGAGTGCAGGGCTCAGGTGGGGTGGGAGACGTGGAAAGGGAACTGACTCTTTGATTGAAAATGATGTATTATTTATGGAAAAAGTTTAATAACAATAAAAATAAATAAAAAAAAAACCTCCGATGAGTTTCACCATTCCTATGAGTTATCCCAGTGAACTGCTGCTTTGTGTCCTGGAAGAGTTAACTTATTCCTGGGCTTAAGATATTTCTTCTTGGAAGCAGAAAAGGAAGAACTTGAGCTCTAACAGGTGCAAGCAACTGAATAAGCCAGAAGAGTCTCTTGGCCTGTACAGACCTAGAATCAAAGCCCAATATGGATATCCATTACATAACAGAATTTAGTTTTGATTGAATTTTTTTTCAAATTTGTTTCTTAAGTCTTTCACTGTGACTATGAAAGTTGATTCTAAATCTTTCCCCCGTCTCTTGACCTCTTACAATTTATAATCTTTTATCTTTATAAGAGAACACTCCCACTCACTCCCCTCATGTATTTAACCAGTATTCACAAATGTTTGCTGTAGCTGGCATGTCCCCAGATCTTGAACCACTCTTTCATACAGTTTGGAATTGCAAAGTCCCAGCATGAAGTACAATCCAACTGTTAACTATATAAACATGAAATTGAATAATGTTCTGCTTTGCTTTGTTACTAGTCCACACCCTAAAGCAAAGGCTCTGACTTTTTCCCCTTGTGGTTAGCTAGTAGAGTCCCTAGGCCCAGAAGCTCATAAAACCTGCTTTCACCAGAAGCCCCCTAAGTATATGTAGGAAGTCCTTACTTTGGTTTGGGCTACACAGTATATGTCCACATACATGAAAGAGGGCTTTTTAAAGTTTGTGTTGGGGCTAGGTTTTATAATTCAAGGAAATAGTGCACATGTCACAAACTAAGACCCAGAAGTAGATAAGATAGTATGCCAAGATAGGACCAAGAGCTGCTCTCAGTGATAGTTAACAATTCTTATCTTTAAATGTTTGCAACCAAAAAAAAAAAAAAAAAAGCGTGGGTGTGGTGGTGCAACGCTTTTAATCCTAGCTCTGGGAGGCGAAGCAGGAAATCGAGATGTTCAAGGCCAGCCTGGTTACAGAGTAGTTCCAGGACAGCCGGGCTAACAGGGAGACCCAGATCGAAAAAGACAAAATAAATAAATAAATAAATAAATGTTTGCTACAGCGTGGTGGTGTGCACCTTTAATCCCAGCACTCGAGAGGCAGAGGCAGGTGGATCTCTGTGAGTTCAAGGCCAACCTGGTCTACATGGTGAGTTCCAGGACAGCTGAGGCTACAGAGAGACCTTGTCTCAAAAAAGATCAAAAAAATGTTTGCTATAAAAAGAAAAAAGTTAAGAACAACTGAGATGACTGAGAATTTTAAAATGAAATATAGAGAAATAATTCTCTTAGAATACTAGGAACTGTATGATAGATCTGAATACTCAAAAGACGTTTGATTCTTGGGTGTCAACATCTCCTAAGAATGTTAGAAAAATATTATTTAATAATACTTATGACAACACTGGAGGAAAACTCTACTCATCACCATCACAGCAGGCTTAAGAACCACTGCAAGGGAGAGAGAGAGAGAGAGAGAGAGAGAGAGAGAGAGAGATATTTTGAACTCAAATCCAAATACAGTGTATAAAAAAGGGCAAACTTATAGCCAAAAAACACTGTGTGTTGTGGAAGGGGGTCCATGGACAGGAAATCACTAAGAAACTTCCCAGGTTTAGCCAGATGTGGTGGCCTAAGTCTGTAATCCTCACATGTGGAAGGTAGAAGGAGGATTATAATGCAAAGATAGCTTTAGTTCTTTAGCAAGTGTGAGGACTGAACTGTACATGAGACCCTATCTCCAAAAATAGAAGGAAAAAAGGGGGGGGGAGAAGGGACAAGAAGGAGGGAAGAAGAAGAAGAAAGAAGACAACATCATAGGTAAAGGGAATTGGGGTTCATGTTAAGCCAAAGTGATGAGGTTTCACACAAGGGAGGTTGTAGAGGATGGAAAACTGATCACAATCGAAAGTGGTTCCGTATCAAGGTTGCGGGGAATATGTTTAAACTGGTGTGTGTGTGTGTGTGTGTGTGTGTGTGTACACGCATCCTTCTACATGTGTGCAGGTACACTAACATATACAAGTGTGTATGGAAGCCACAAGTCATACTGAGTCTCTTCCTCTATTTCGCTTTATCTTATTTTTTTGAGACAGGGTCTCTCACTGAACCTGGAGGCACTCGGTCATTTCAGCCACACCAGCTGGTCAATGAGGCCTGGGACTCACCTGTCCATCCCCTCCCACCCCAGCACCTGGGTTACAGGCATGTCCCAGCACACCTGGCTTTTATACAGAAACTGGGGACTTAGGATCCTATGCTTACATACAGAAAGGACCTTAACCATTTATTCATCTCTCCAGCCTGAAGAAAATATAAGAATTAAAAGAAGGCAGCTGGTGGATGAATCAATAATTAGGCCATAAATTCTAACACTATAGAAGCTTCATAAGCTGTAATCTTGAACAAATATTCTATATCTTATCTCAAAAAATAATAAATTCATAAACAATTTTAAAAGAATCTAAAAAGAAATTGGAACAAACATTGAAAATGGTTATAATCTGTATAGGTATGAAAGAGGATTTTTCTCTTGAGGAAAATAAAATATAAAACAAAGAGGCTGTGATATACAAATAATGTTGACCAGCTCTGTTTAAGTCAGCCTGACTAGAATGGTAAAAGGTTAGCTTGGATAGATACGAGGGGTCAGATTATAAAGTACCTTGCATACCAGCTAAGAATTTGAAATTTGCCCTAGAGAGAGCAAACTTACTGGTTTTGAAGACAGTCATTATATATATATATATATATATATATATATATATATATACACATTGTAAATAATAGCATTTTCAATATATATATATATATGTGATATCTAGTATATACATACATACATATGAACACATTTTTAAACCGTGACTGAAGACAAATGACTCAGAAATTGCAAGGTCTCAGGACAGGGAAAGAAGTTGGAAAACTTGCTGTGAGCAGTAGTTCAAACATTTCATGAAATGATAAAGAATGTTAAGTGAGTTGTGCAAAGACACAAACAATTTTAAAAGTCACAGCAACTTTTGCTTCTGATCAAGATGGGGTAACAGAAATTAGATATATCCCCTTAACAGCTAAGATAACACAAAATAGGTGACACAGTGGTTTCTGGATGTCAAAAATCAGGCATGGCCAGGTAGTACTCACAGAGAACTCAGAACCATAGTTGCATCAGTTATTGCTATAGAGAATTGGCTGGAGGCACATGGTGGGACAGCTACCCCAACTCAAAAAGATTATGTTAATCTATGGTAGCAAGAGTTTTGGAGAGCACTTTAAAGAACACAACCTGAGGTCTATGAACTGTGCCCAAGCCTTCAGTTGAGTGCTCATCAACAGTGTATGTCAAGAAATTAAACAAGTTGGAGAAAGAAACACCAAAAAGATTAGAGGAACCACCCCTATATCTTATCTAGGGTGTGATGAGTACAATTTCCCAAAGTCCAGAATAAAATATCCTTCAAGTCCAGAAGCCCCCAGGTAAAGAACTCATAAGGGCTTTCTGCAGTAGAGTAAGCCACAGACCAGAGAATCCTACAGTGGATCCTGGCTAACAAAGTTCTAAGAGTCTACAGCAAGCCTTAGAAGAATGAAATGGTTTCTACATGACTTACCATGCTCTGAAAACAGATCTCAAAGTATTTATCAGAATACAAAATATATCCAGGACTCAACAAAGTAAAAGTCCCAGGGCCTGGCATCCAGTCAAATATTACCAAGCATGCAAAAGAATGGGAAAACATAAGCAATAGTAAGGAGAAAAGTCATTCATCAGAAATACTCACAAGTGCAGCCAATATTAGAAGAAACAGACAAAAACATTACCCCAAGTATTACATATTTTCCGTATGCTCAAGAACACAGCTAAAGATTAACATGTAAATTGAGACATGGAAAATGCAAAAAGATGCAAATTAAAATTAAAGAAATGAAAACTACAATGTCAAAAGTGAAAAATGTGCTAGATGAGATAAACAATGAATTAGACAAGGACAATAAAAGGTTAGTAGCTCAAAGGCATGGGAACGGTAACTGTCCTGAGTGAAACAGATGGAGAAATGCTGGGCTAAAAGTGTCCACATCATTAGTAAGCCATGGATAACACGTGTCTTAAAAAGCCAAAGAGGAAGAAGTGGGGGTATTAGAGAATGTACTTAATGAACAGTGACCAAGAACATTATATATTCCATTGAACTGGAAAGTCACAGATCCAAGAAAATCCAGGACATGAAATATAAAAAAAAAAAAATCACCAAGAAACAACATAATCAAATTAGCTAAAACCTGGGATTCAGAGAAAAGCATTTAAAAAAACCTAGAGAATAAAATTTGAAATGTAAATCTGAATAAAAGAAGAAACAGATTTTTGTCCCAGATAAATCTCTAGATTCTATGCAATGTCAATCAAAATTTCAGCAAATAGCTTTTAAATGAATATGCTGATTCTAAAATTCACATAGAAACAAAAGGACCTACAAAAGCCAAATTTGTGAGAACAAAGTTGAAAGACATAAAAATACCTGACTTAAGACTAATAATAAAGTTATATTATTAAGGCTTTTGAGAGGACATGGAGATAGATAAACGAGGACACAGTGAAGACTGCTCAGAACTGAAACCTCCCCTGGTCACCCAGGTAAGTCTTCTCATCATTATAAATTCACAGAAGAGAAGAAAGAATACACATTTGAACAGTAGTTTACCAAGTGCTACTTAATATGCACATACAAAATTTAAAACAGCTAGACATAGTGATGCACTCCTGTATCTCCAGCCCGAAGGAGCATCAGAAGTTCAAGGTCTTCAGCTTCATAGTGAGTTTGAGACCAGCATGGGCTATTATTATAGACCCTTTCTCAAAAAGACAAGAAAGAAGAAAGGGGAAATATCCCACACCTTGTGCTATTTGTATCAAATCAAAATGTTTAAAGGTCTACATGTAAAAAATAAATAAATAACTAGAAGAAAACATGAAAGAAAATCTCGGGGGCAAAATCGTGGGAGTAAAACAAAGATTTCTTAAGATTCAACATCAAAAAGAGAAGCTCCAAAAGCAACAAAAAGATCTTTGACTTGACTAAAATTAAAAGCTTCTGCTTTTCTAAAGCTAGTATTGTTAGTGAATAAAGAGATAAGCAAGAAACAGACAGGGTATATTTATAAACTATATATTTGATAAGGAACTTGTGTCTAAAATATATAAGGAATTCTTGGCACTTATGAAGGAGAAAGTTACAACCTCTCCAAGAAAACATGGACAAACTGTATAAACAACCACTTTGTCTAAACAGCACAATGGAAGAAAGTCATAAGAGATTAGTCATTAGAGAAATGTAAATTTTAACTACAAAGAATAAATGGTGATGTCCAGCTTTGGACATTGGTGCCAGGAAGACAGATGGCATGTTTCAATGCTACTATGAGAAAACAATTAGAGCTGGAGGCAATGGACTGAGCTTTACATGTGTTCTTTTTCGGGTAATGGAAGGACCTGTAGGGTAGAAATGGCTAACAGACGCATGAAAATTTAAGTCCAGAATTTGGAAGACAGGTCATGCCTAATTTTAAAAAAATAGAGAGAGAGAGAGAGAGAGAGAGAGAGACCATTTCTGTCTGTGTTTGTGTGTTTTTTTTTGTGTGTGCTTATATGTGTAGTCTTGTGAAAAACTTATGTTAACTTCATTACGTCAAAAAAATTAAGCACTTGATGTTTGCCAAATTATTTCCTCTGATTTGAATAGGAAACAGCCTTCTGAACTGGCATCTAGTCCTCTATTTAAACAGATACAAAGATAGAAGACCTGAGGAAATGCATTTCAAAATTAATCTTTAGGAGAGGCGAATGCACAGCTCAGTCTAAACTGACATGCAAGGCAGGTTTGGTTGTATGCTGTTCTTCCCGACTGCCATCAAAGCCAAGGCATCACCCCCGGCACTTGCGGTCTCCAAGCCATCAGTTGTGTCCAAGTAACAAGCTGCATCACTAAGAGAGGATATGAGACAATTACCTCCTAGAACCCTGGAGCCCGCCTGGAATTAGATTGAACTTTAGAAATGCTCTCTGAGCATCAGCCAGCCATTTCCGCCAGAATAAGCCAGGCCATGGTAACATGCTGATGATGAACTTGGTGAGGGTGTTTGTTTTGACCGAGCAGTTTTCTTTCTTTCCTCGGTTGTAGCTTCCTGCCCACTAAAAGAATGATAGCTAAGGGTACTCCTGAGCATCTCACAGCCCGACTACTTTCTATAGAAATTTCCACTCTGGCATCTCAAATATCAAACCGAGTAGCATAAGCACTTTGCTGATTTTTTCAGTAGTAGAAAGTATAGTAGTGTTTGGGTCAATGGAATGAAACAGAAAAGTTTTAGTATACTATATTATTAATAGAAAGACTTTCAGAGTCATTGAAATCCATTGAAAACAGATGCTAGAAAGCATTTTGCTTCAATAGTGGTTTCTCTTAAAAGTAAAAAGTAAGCTTTTCAACACAGAGACATATGTTTAATCTGAGGAAAAAAAATACCCCCTTAGAAAAGCAGGGAAACAGTGAAGGCTATTTAATCAATAAGCTCTTAAGTACAGAACCCATATAAAATGCCTTTTGTTCTCAGAATGTTTGGGGCTGTTGTTTCTTAATATATTTTCTTTGCTTTAACATACAAAATAGTACACACACCATACGTATTGAGTTGTTTGCTCATCAGCCCATCGTGGTGGTGCACGCCTACAACCCCAGAATTTGGGAGACCAAGGCAGGAGGATTGGGAGTTCAAGGTCATTCTTTGGTAATGAGTTCAAAATCAGCCTGGTTTCATAAGAAAAAATATGAAAAAAAAAAGAACTTGAATTAGCTAATACTCTTTCTCAGAAAGTAGCCATACCCATGTGACTGAGTACTGAACCAAGACAGAGAATATTATCAGCACCTAGAAACTTCTTTGAGTCTTCCCCGAGTCACGGGCCCCCTTCCTCCCCTGTGGAGAGCCACCTCCCAATTTTGCCACCTACCTTATCATGTCTCAGTGTCACATCAGTGGAATCACACTTGTTACGTTTGGGTTCTTTCACACAGTGTTATGTTCAGTAGATGTGCTTGGGCTCATTCATTCTCCACCTTAGTCGGTGCCATTCCACTTCTGATACACATTGAGTTGCATCAACATTGAAACTGTGATGACTTTGACAATGTCATCATTTCTACACATTTTGTTCTCATGAATATATGGATATGTTTTGGGTTTATAGTAGGAATTGCTGACTCTTTAAGTGGTCTTAATAGACCCTACCATAAACAATTTTCCAAAATACCTGTACCAATTTACATTCCTGCTACCAAATATTTTGTTGTTGTTGTTGTTTTTGTTGTTGTTTTTTGAAACGGGGTCTCCCTGTAGTCCCAGCTGTCCTGGAACTCACTATGTAGACCAGGCTGGCCTTGAACTCAAAGAGATCCGCCTGCCCCTGCCTCCCAAGTGCTGGGATTAAAGGAGTGTGCCACTATGCCCAACACCATTTTGGTCTTTCAATAGTTTAGCAAATTCTTCATAGAGTTTGTCTCATATTTGAGCTATTTCTGTGACGCACACAGTGGTATTGCAATGAGTTTTAATTTGCATGTCTTTGATGATGAATATACCAGTTTATATGTTTATTGGTCACTTGTGTATCTCTTTTCACTCATATTCCCCCTGGGTGATTCACCTACAGAAGTGTGTGTGTGTTATATACATAGTATAGTATATATTATACTATGTATAGTATAATTATAATTTAATCTCCCATTCTGTAGTGTCTTGATAAATAGAATTTCTTTTCCTTTTCTATTTTATTTTAATTTTTATTTAGAACATTCCATACATCATTTTTAAATCAAATTTAGACTCATTCCCCCATCCATGCCCATCCTTCATGCCCCCCCGCCCCCCGCCAGAGCTCATAGAATCTATCATACATGTTAAGTCCTATCTTGCATATTTTTCTCAGTCTTTTATAACCTTTTTGATGTAGAAGTTTACTGTTTTGGTCAGTTCTTTAATACATTTTTCTCTCTCTTTTTCCCCCCTTTACTTTTATATTATTCCAAAATATGCATATATATACTCCACATATAAATCAAAATTCCAAAATCTAAAAATAAATTACAGGTTAATTCCAAAACACATTTAGGAATTCATTTTAACAGTAAAGTTGCATGCAGGTAAAGAGGAGTATAACTTTACATTCTTTTTTCTTTAGAATATGAATACATATCTTCCACCCATATATGGTAATTACAATGTGTGAATACAAGTGGTAGGTCAATTCTAGAGCCCATTAAGAAATTCTCATTATAATAGCACAGTTGCTTTCAGATACAATGAAATATAATAATTAAGTTGCTCAGTTTGCCTGCCAACTGGGGATTTGGTATTAGCATCCACAAATGAGGGGATTTGGTATTAGCATCCACAAATGAGGGAAAATATTCGCCTTTTTATTTTTTTCTGGGACCGTGTTACTTCACTTAGCATAATGGCTTCAAGTTCCATCCATTTACCTGCAAAGTTCATGATGTCATCTTTCTTTATCACTTCATAGAACTCCATTGTGTAGGTATGCCACATTTTTGTTATCCAATCATCAGTTGAGGGGCATTTGGGTTGGTTCCAGCTCTTTGCTATTGTGAAGAGAGCTGCAATAAACATAGCTGTGCATGTATCTTTGCAGTAGGATGTGTCTAATGGGTCTATACCCAGGAGTGGTATGGCTGGGTCAGGTGGTAGGTTCATTTTGAGTCTTTAATGGTTCTCCACACTGCTTTCCACAGTGGTTGTACAAATTTACATTCCCACCAGCAGTAAATGAGTGTTCCCCTTCCCCCACAACCTCTCCAACATTTGGTATCTTTTGTTTTCTTGATCTTGGCCAGTCATTGGAGTGAGATGATACCTTAGTGTGGTTTTAATTTGCATTTCCTTAATTATCAATGATGTTGAACACTTTTTAAGATGTTTCTCAACCATCTTTACTTACTGGTACAGCTCTTTACTCCATCTTTTGAGTAGGTCATTTGTTTTCTTACTTCTTTGTTTTTTGAGTAGTCTATTTATTCTTGACATTAATGCTCTGTCAGATGAATCACTGGTGAAGGTTTCCTCCCACTCCATGGGTTTTCTCTTCACTTCCTTGATTGTTTCTTTAGCTGTACAAAAGCTTTTGAGTCTGACGAGGTCCCGTTTGTCACCTGTTGTCCTTATTTCCTGTGCAGCTGCTGCCTGATTTAGAAAGTCTTTTCCTACGCCTATCCTTGTAGGTTGCTGCCGACTTTTTTTCTTCTATCACCTTCAGGGTTTCGGGTGCCCCAGCTGGTGGCATGGAACTCACTGTGTAGATTGGCACAGCCTAGAATTCACGGATATCTGCCTCCTCAGTGCTAGAACTAAAGGCATGTACTACCATGCCCAGCTATGATAAACAGAATTCCTTAATTTCATTTATTTATTTTTTATTTTTTGGTATTTTTGAGACAGGGTCTCCCTTTAGTCTCAGCTGGCCTGGAGCTCACTATATAGACCAGACTGGCCTTGAACTCACAGAGATCCGCCTGCCTCTGCCTCCTGAGTGTTGGGATTAAAGGCATGCCCCACCATGCCCGGCTAGAATTCCCTAATTTTAATGAAGTCCACTTCATCAAGGTTTTATGGCTAGTACATTTTCTAGAAATCTTGAAATTGGGTATAATTTTTTTCTCAAAGGTTCATTGTTTATTTTTCCCATTGAGAGCTACAATCCACCTGTGATTCATTTGTTTATATTGTGTATAGAATCAAGATTTATTTTGTATGTGATATATTCTTGCCTAGATCTTTTACTATTCTGGGCATTTTATTATTTCTCTATAGTGAATCAACATGTACATTTATATCTATATTCCCATGTCTATTAATATTTGAACTATATATCAATATCTCATGTTCTGGTTTGTCTTCCATTGCTGTGACAAAACACTCTGACCGACACCAACTTGGGGAGGAAAGGGTTTATTCAGCTTACATCTCCTGGGTCAGAGTTCATCACTCAGGGAGCCCAAGGCAGGAACTCAGGGCAGGAACCTGGAGGCAGGAGCTGAAGCACAGGCCATGGAGGAATGCTGTTCACTGGCTTGCTCCCCTGGCTCATGCCCAGTCTGCCTTCTTATACAGTACACAACAACCTGCCCAGGGTGGCACCACTCATTGTGGGCCGGGCCCTCCCACACTGCTTGACCATCAAGACAATACTCCACAGATGTGGCCACAGGCCAATCCAATGGAGCCAATTCCCCAATTGAGGCTCCCTCAACCCAGGTGTGTCAAGTTGTCACTAAAGTTATCCAGCACATCTCACTTGCTTTTTTTCCTTCTAAGAGAGAGACAAAGATAGAGACAGAGATGGAAAGAGATTATGCCATAAAATTTATTTAAGTTGACATTTTTATGCTTTTATGTATAGTCGATATTGTTATTGCTGTTAGATCCCAGGATGGTTTACAAAGGCTCCTTGGCACCTAGTACAATGTGCTGATATAGAGGGGAAACACAGTCAAATTCCAATTCTGAATCCTAAGGCAACATCTTCTCTTCTACTAGCTGCAAAATAAAATAGTGCTTTGAAAATGAATAAGGGGATAGGACTCAACAGGAGTGACTATGAACAGGTGAAATAGCCACTTTTGAATAGTAACAAATCATCCTATGGACTGCAAAGTCTTCTTCTCTTCCCAATGTTCTACTTGAGAAACATTAAGACCTTCCTGTGACAAGGCAAGAATTATCATAGCAGATTCTAATCCCTTCATGAAAAACTATCATGTTTTTTCCTCCCCAACTCCTGAGATGAGAAGTCAACATTAACAGACTTCATCATGAATAGTGCCCAGAAGTACAGCTTAGTTCAGCATAGTGATGTTGGTGGCCTATCTGCATGCATACACACACACACACACACACACACACACACACACACGCACACACACATTTTCCCAGGTTTTGAGAAAGAATTTTTTGCAAGAGTTGGAATTGTCAGTATTTGCTGATGTCCTTACTAATAGCTATAAGTAAGATTTCAGCATTCAAAGGTGTTACATATTTAAACAATATACTTTCTTTTCTTTTATGTGTATGAATGTACTTTTATGTGTCCGCATGCAGGTCTGTGCACCCATGTACTTTTATAAAAAGATCAAACTTCATAATGTACTGAAGCTCTTCAACCAACACAAATATCTTCCTTTCATTATTTTTGGTGCACAGAAGAATGTCTACCAGGCCAGTGAAAGCCTATATAGGTGGATGAAGAACTACTACAGTTGGTGTTGATTATTTCTGTGCAATTAATCCATAAAATTTTATAAGTAGCTAAGTTTCCAAGCTAAGTGTTGAGGAGTAAATGTAGTAACCTTCTTCCCCAGAGTGGTCTGACACCATCTGTGGTGGTTTGAATGAGAATGACCCCCCATAGGCTTTAAGTATTCAGACATTTTGTCCCCAGTTGGTGGTGGTGTTTTGGGGGGGGTCTTAGAAGGTGTGGCCATGCTGGAGGAAGTACATCATTAGGGCGGGCTAAGTGAGTTTAACAAGCCTTGTGGTCTCCAGTCTCTCTCTCTCTCTCTCTCTCTCTCTCTCTCTCTCTCTCTCTCTCTCTCTCTCTCTTGCTTCCGCGGTGCTCATTGGAGATGTGAACCTCGGCTTTCTGCTCCAGCCCTGGCCACCATGCCTCCCACCACAATGGACTCTAATTCCCTGGAACCGTCAACTGTAAGCTCAAATAAACTCTTCCTTTGATAAGTTCCCTTGATCATGATGGTTCTATCACAGCAACAGAAAAGTGACCAATACACCATCTATGCCTTTTGAAGTTGTGCAGAGTCCTTATTATCAGTTTAAAGCATGAAGTAATATCTAGCATGTCCAAACCATCACAGAGAGTAATTAAGACTAAGGGATTTAAAAGACAACATAGACGTGCCTGAACTTGATCGTTTCCTAAGTGAGATCTGATTCCTTTCTAACTTGTTTGAATGAGTGCTGAAGCGTGCACATGCAGGCTCTGTTGGGTACCACTTGAGACAGGAAAGCACAACTGTCTCTCTAATTTATGAACTATCCAAAACAGCCATATCTGTGGAGATTAAATAACAACGGATGTCCTCATATCCCTCCTGCCAACTCTCCTTTAACCCCATTAACAGACAGAGCACTCATCTGACAATCTGATTCACATAGAAGAGTGTGTCACATGGATCTGAAAACTCTGCAATGTGAGCTTGTTGCTCTTAGCAGAAATAAGATTCTGCAGATCTTAAAATGAACATGACCTTGAGCTTCATGGTCCACTCTGGGCCAATGTATTTCAGAGCGTTGGTGTCTGGTGGTATCAGCATTACATGTAGATAATCTATAGGTAGCGTGATCTGAGGTTTTGCGCAAACCCTTTTTCATATCCCCACAAATGGCTCACACATCAAATTACACTGGACTTCATTGCAAAAAAAAAGTTATTCCATTGGGAGGAAGAATTGCCCTCGTTTAAAAGACTAATACCCAAGAGAAGGGACCTGTGGAAACTCTGAGTGCATTAGACAATCAAATCCTCTCTCCTGGGAACTAGTGGGTCTATTAGGTTTGATTGTGAAGGGGAGGGGTAAAAGGGCAGGGTACTAGAGTGGTAAGAATTGAATTAGAAAAATTCAACTAGAAGATAAATGGTAAGAGAATAATGGAATATGCAGAAGAAGAGCTAAAACCACACCAGATGGGCTCTGGTCAGTAGCCTAGCTTCCAGAGTGGCAGGCAGGAGCCCCTAGATCTGGTAGGAAGGGATGCAGTCCCAGCAGGATGCAGAGGGAAACCGGCCAGGAATGGGACAGTTTGTGTCAGGTGGGGAAAGGTACCCAGAGCCAGATCTATGTGGATACATCTTTGGGAGGTTTACATTTTCAGCGAATCTGCAGAGCCTCTGTCCGATGGTCTCTCCCCTTACGCAGAAAACTTTACGTAGTTCCTGGCTATGACTACAATGTGTGCAAGAATAGTTATCCTATTCAGGTCCTTTGACAAATAATCAGCTTCCCTTAATTACAGATGAGGGATTTATCATGAAAGGGATCTTGGAGCTTTGCATAAATGTGAGTCCAAAGCGTGCATTGGCTCTATGTTGTTCGTAGAAAACGCTGTTAACTTCCGCAGGGCCACTTGCCCCCTAAGCCTGAGCCATGAACTCAGACCTCGGTTCAAGTTCTGAAGCCACCTTATGCTGGTATGTGACATTGGGATTAACATCTCTAAATGTCAGACTACACAGCTGCAGATGAGAACTCAGTTCCAATATCACAGCATTGTTCTAAAAATTAGTAAGATGGATGTTAAAAACAGCACAGAGACTACTCCATAAATGATCAGTAAATGCTAGCTGTTAGGTTCCTTTACTTATGCATCTTCCCTTAATTCATCTTTACCTCATAAGGCAACCCTTGCTAGTATCTTTTATATATGACTGCATTACAGTGTGTTGAGGGGACGTGTATTTTAGTGCTGTTCAATTCCAGGTGCCTTAGAGCATGCTGGTATATAATGGGTGCTTCATAAATCCTTATTAAATGAATTTTGTTAAATTAAGTCTATTCCTTTCCATCCAGGTCATAAAATGTAATCATTTTGATGAATAAAAATAGAAAAACAGCTGGAGAAATGGCTCAGTAGTTAAGAGTGCTGGATGCTGTTGGAGAGGACCCAGCTTGGTTCCTAGCACCTACATGATGGCTAACAACTGTCCCTAACTCCAGTTTCAGGAGATCTGGCACCCTCTTCTGGCCTCTGTAGGCATTGCATCACATGGGTACACTTAACATTCAGGTATGCAAAATACTCATACACATATAATAAAAATAAGTAATTTTAAAAAGAAATTTTATTTTAAAAAATTGGAAAAACAAAAGATATTTTAAATAATGACAGTTGTAATCTTAAAGATTAAAATCTGAATTTAAAATCCTTTTGTTGGCTCAGCTGTTAAGAGCACTGACTGCTCTTGCAGAGGACCCAGGTTCAATTCCCAGCACCCACATGGCATTTAAGAACTATCTTTAACTCCAGTTCCAGGGGAATCTGACACTCTCTTCTGACCTCCACGGCATTGCGTGACACAGGTGCACCAACCTACATGCAGACAGTACACTCATACACGTACCAAAATAATAAATAAATAAATAAATTTAAAAATTGTTTAAAAATCCTTTTGTTTCCCAGTATTGAAAAAATCAAATATCTTTTAATTGACCCATTAGTATCTAGCTGAATAAGAACCAGAAAAACCAAAACTTAGTATGAAATCTCTGCTTTTTTTATTGAGCAGAAGTTTGAAGGTTTTTTTCCTGTCCAGGGTTCATCCTTCCATCTTTCTCACTGGGTGCTATTTGATAGCCGTCTAGTGTATAGGGTCACATCATAGCTATCTGCATTGTTCCTTACTGCAGAAATTCCCAGAGCTCCCAAGTTTCCCTTATCAATAACTTTTAAAACCCACTTTTTAAAAAGCAGATTATTTTATACATAAATATAACAAATGTTGGATGATGTGTAAATGCTCATTACCTTAATTTAATCATTACACTCCACACACACACATATTGAACTATCCCACTGTGCCCTTTAACTATATAAACATTGAATCAATTTTTAAAATATTTAAATGATTAATTCAATAATTGGCTTTGTAAACAAAGCTGTGTCTAAGGTGATGGCTACCCCATTGCACCCTGGTTTGAATGCAGTGTGTGTAGAAAATACTGTTCAGTTTTTATTACTTGTTTGATAACTATTTACTGAGTTATGAATTATTAAGCAAATACTTACTGAGTAAATAATTTAAAGCTAAGGAGAGTAATACCTTCCACAGTGCTTCAAGCATCACAGAAACTTGGGCAAATAAGTCAGTTAGGAGTTATTTGTTCAGAGAGGATTCTGATTTGGCATTTCCTCAATTTTAAAAGCAGTACATCATATTGAGGGATTTTGGATAAATCACCTTGCTCATGTTTTGAGCAGGACTTCACACTGGATTAGTACCTAAGCTGATGGCATTTCAATTATAATCTCTTCTAAATGAAATATAAAGTCTCCAGCATTTGCCCTGACCTGTTCATTTTGTGCCTTCGCTGCCTAACAAATTCCCCCACACCCAAGCACTAGGTAAGCCCTGCACAGTGCTGATAGGCCGTGAATGGAATTGGCAAGATATAGTGGAAAAAAGAAGAGGTCGATGATGGATAGGGTGTGTGAGGAGGGTAAAGGCATGGTCAACCAGCTTAAGGACCTAGATAGGTGGTCTGGGCCATTTAGCAAGATGAGGGGAAAGAAAAGTATGAAATGATCTGGAGAGGTTTCAGGCATTAGGAAAAACAATTCTACACATGGAGTGGAATGAAAATCAGTTCAAAGCATAAAAGTGGTGTAAAATTTTCTAGTCATGTGACACTTAGCTTTCTTTCAATGCAGTCAGGAGTGACTTATCTTTAAATTCCAATATTTATAATACACTCAAATGCCATGCGCACTGCTGACCTCAAACTTACAGTGAAAATCAGGAGAGCCCACTTAAAATGTGTGAGGAAATCATTTTTCACAATATTTTAGGGGTACAGAGCAAAAGTGCTGGTGTATACTGCAGAAGAAAACCCTGGTAACAGTCTTGCCTGCATAAAGAACTTCTCATAGAAATGGTTTCTCAGTGATAGTGAAGTCAAAACCTTTTCAATAACTGCCTACATCTGCCCCAAAATATTTCCTAGTGTGTTTCCAATTCAAGGACAACATGGCCTTTGGTGAACCGTCAAAGCAGATGTCATAAATGTGTGAAAGGACAGAAGGAAGATCCTACATGCACACTGTACTATTTTGTTCCATGGGTTTTTAAGCTCAAGTCTCTTAGCCTGATTCTTATCCCTTCCATTAGCATCCCTAAGGGCCCTAATAAAGACTACTTGGCACTGAGGGGCCAAAATGTGGTCTCACTGCTAGCATTAGACAGATGTGCATGTGTGAGCCAGCTGAGCAAGCCTTCCTGAGGAAGGATGCTCCTGCTGAGCAACCTGCAGGGAATGGAGAGACCTACTATCGGGTCAAAGAGTTCCAAAGCTGATACAAGGGAAGGAATGGGCTAGGGCTGGGGGAACATGGCCACAAACAACTCAAGTACAGGCAGATTTTCCTTTTGGTAAATATTTATTAAACACCTATTCTGAGCTGGATGTCATTATAGGATATCAGCGAGAATAAAGTGATTGTTTCACACTCTCTCTAACCACATGATGGGGCATTTTCAAAAACAACTCTGGAACTGGGCGTCCGTCACAGGAGCACCAGGAGATTAGCTGGGGATGGGGGCTAAGGCAAGAGGATTGGAAGTTTAAGGCCATCCTGAGTTACATAATGAGACTCTGTATAAAGGAAAATAGTTCTAGGCTCCCTGGCAACTGATGTCACCAGCCAGGATAAGAACTCATATCAGTATACAGAAAAATACTGTTTTCCACCAGCACATAAAACAGAGATGTCTTCAGAATCTTCATATTAAACTGCCCAAAAGACCAAGCTGATAGAACATGTATGAATTCATATGTTTATGTATTAGGTAAATTAGTAGCATACAAGCCTTTCCATGCTTAGAACACTCAGACTCATGACAATGATGCACGTGAAGATTGAACACTAAAACCAGTGTTCGGTTTTCACGTCTGGCTTCCCATGACAAGGCTCCCTGCATCTTCCTCCTTTTATCTGTGTGCCCATGTAGGCCTTCTCTAGACATTTTGCTGCCCACAGAGCAATGCAGGTAACCTGAAGAAAATACTGTATAAAGAGACATGTCTTATGTTGATTGATTTCTTTATCGTCATTGTTAACGGCAATGATAGCAAAGTAATTGACACCAATATGGTATTCCTAATATTTGTGACAAATTTGTTGGGGGGGGGTCTTTGTTGTCTGCTTGCTTTTTGTTGTTTTCCCTCTCTTGAACTATCTCTATTGCACTCCAAGGTCCAAAGGAATGCTAAATATGAGGAAGGTGAGATTTACCTACACCCATAATAATTGGCCTTCGGTTGTCTAATCTGAAAATAGCCTTCACTTTAAGAGCATCTTCTTTAACTAATATATAAGTATGCGGTTTATGACTTACATGGGAGAGATTCATTAGACCCTCCCCACCCTCCAGAGAATGGCAGCCCCATAAGGACTACCTTCTCAGGAGGAAAAGATATCATACAGATGAACACTTTAATGTTAGCCATTTTAGTGGGAAATCATTCTAAAATGCACACACATCATAACTGAACCCAGGGCTGATATTTAGCCTTTTTAGTGAAGAGCGATTATAATTGTTGTCAGTTACTATAGATGCACTGCAGTGCTGAGGTCTTGGTTTACATAATCAGAGACTTCGTGCTTTATCCTTAGGTCTTAGTCCAATAATACAGCAGTTCCTGCCTATCTGTAGTTTCACTTATTATATTTTACCTACAGCCAACCATGATCCAAAAAATAGTGCATTGAAAATTCCAAAAACCAATAATTCATGTTTTAAATACTTTTTATCATAGACTATCATAATTATCATATTTGTTATTAGTTTTTAATCTTTTACTGCACCTAACTTATAAAGTGATCTTTATCAAGGTGTATCTATCTATCTATCTATCTATCTATCTATCCATAAACAATAGCATAAGCATTGTGTACATAGTTTCCATAGCACTCATGGTCTTGGGAGTCTCAAGAATGTATCCTTCATGAATAAAGGGAGCTGCAGCATAAGCCAGAAGCACTGAAAGTCTGTGGCAAGCCATTTACTCCCATCTGAAACTCTGCTCTTCTTGGTTACCGCAACATGATGTCAGGAAATGAGAGATGCTAATCTGAGAAAGGAGAGAGGGAGACAAAAGGAAGGGATGGAAGCAAGTCGTTATCTAAGAAATGAGATGACTGAATTATTAGAACCATTGCATTAGTTAAGTATGACTAAGTTCCTGAAGAATTCTATTATTTCAGCCCACGTTTCTCTGTCACTACACTTTGTTTCCCTGCTGTTCCTGGGACTGTAGAAAGACTGTATGTGTCTGTAGATGTATATGTGTAATTTTATCAACCATCAGACCACTTTGAAACTTTAATCACCTTTACTCATTTTAGTTTCCACTGAAGTAAAGCTTCTGAAGCCACAATCAGTTGCTTAGTGATCGTGCTGTACATAATAATGATACTGACAAAGTGACTACATAATTAAGGACACTCATTGAAGAGTGTGATATTGTATAGTCAGTCCACAGTTAGCCCTGGAAGAAATTACATGAAAGTATCTTTGCTGCATGATTCAGCATCAGACCTTTGTCTAGCATGAGGGAAAAGCTGCTTGTTAACTGCACAGGTTTTCCAGGGTCTGCCTCCAATCTATCTTTTGTTAACCTCTAAGTGATTCTTCATACATGCAAGCTGCAAGCTGACTCTGAGCATTTGTTCAAAATTTTCCATGATTTCCTTCCTTTAGCTACAAAAGGACAAGTTTCAGATATCCATCCTTCATGTTTTAGCTCTTTTGGAGGGGATCTTTTTAGCCCCAGCTGACCTAGAACTCATAATGTAGACCAGGCTGGCCTTAATCTCACAAAGATGCACCTGCCTCTGCCTCCCAAGTGTTGGGATTAAAGGTGAGTACCACCACACCTGGAATGTCTTAGCTCTTTTAAGAAACTTTCCTCCCACAATTCAGACAATCTTTCCCCATGGTACTCCATATGCATTAGTAATATACTTGAAAATTTGCATATGTTATTCCTCTGTTAATTAGGTACTTCTTGACCAAGGCATTCATTTTTGCATACCTACTCTTGATATAAAACTGGGTACCCAGGCTCAGTGGTTAAGAGTACCAACTGCTCTTGCAGAGAACATGGGTTCAATTCCCAGCACCCACGTGGTGGCTAAGAACAGTCTTTAAGCGGGCGTGGTGGCCCACGCCTTTAATCCTAGCACTTGGGAGGCAGAGGCAGGAGGATCTCTGTGAATTCAAGGCTAGCCTGGCCTACAGAGTGAGTTCCAGGCCAGCTAGGGATATAGGGGAAACCCTGTCTAAAATAAATAAATAAATAAATAAATAAATAAATAAATAAATAAATAAATAAATCTAGGTACCCTGTGATGGGGGAATGCCATGTCCTTAGTAGAATGCCTGCCTAGCACACCCAGTACCCTGGATTAGAGCCCTAACCCTGCATAAACCTGATACGATGATACATGCCCATAACCACAGCTCTTGGGAGGTGGGAGGGTGGTAGGTATGGAATAGGTGAGACCCTGTTTCAAAAACATACAAATCAAAAATAAATAAATAAATAAATAAATAAATACATCTGGGTGCCCAGTTAGACACTCACAAATATTTTTGAATGCCCAGATATCCAGACTATTATCAGAACTCTGGATGAACTTTAGAAACAAATCAACAGCACACTTTCCAACAGGTGCCTACTTTTCTTATTAAAACATATCTTCACTGAAATACGTGCATAATAATTGAGATGCATTAACTTTGAAATAGTAACTGTAGAGTAGCTACTGTACATTGGAGGAAGCACTAGCTCTGCATTTATAAATAATCCTAACTATAAGAATCTGGAGACATTGTTTAGCTCATTTTAATTGAAGCAGTTACTTCACAATAACAAATCAGGAGAGAACTGCTTATGTATGTAACTAATGAACAGATGAGGGGCTGTGTGTGATTTTGATGCCTTTATTGAGTGTGAATATATTTTCATCGCTTTGGCTATATGAACTGTTCAAAATAGAGAATATATATTTTATTTCATTAGAAGCTATTGAAATTACCTTGACAAAATAGATTTTACTAGTTTACTACAACACAAAGAATTTTTCTAGCCATAAAATGAATCATTTCAGGGGCTGGAGAGATGGCCTAGTGGTTAAGAGCGCCGACTGCTCTTACAGAGGACCCGGGTTCGATCCCCAGCACCCACATGGCAGCCGAGAACCGTCTGAAACTCCAGTTCCAGGGGAATCTGACACCCTCTTCTGACCTCCGCGGCATTGCATGACACGAGTGCACAAACTTGCATGCAGACAGTACATTTATACACATACAAAAATAAATAATAAAATTTAAACGAATCATTTCAAACATGTTGGGAAAAATTTGTTGTTGTTGTTAGAAAAGGTCTCCCTAGAGCCCCAGATGGCCTGGAACTCACTCTGTAGACCAGACTGGCCTTGAACTCACCAGAGATCTGCTTGCCTCTGCCTCCCGAGTGCTAGGATTAAAGATGTGCACTACCATGCTCGGCTTAAAGACGGTTCTTAGCCACCATGTGGGTGCTGGGCATTGAACCCGGTTCCTCTGCAAGAGCAGTCGATACTCTTAACCTCTGAGCCATCTCTCCAGGCCCAAGAAAAAGATTTTTAACCAGTATATGCATACACAGTTCTCTATTCAAAGAGGTTGCTTTGAAAAGAGACATGACTGTAGGTAAAGATAATTTCATGTACGTGACCAGCACCAGCTCAAAGCTGTAGCATGTCTTTTATATGCAGAATCGTACTATGTCCCTGTCATCTTCTGTTCTGTCAGCTACACATTTTGGTAACACACGCAGCTGCCTGGAAGACTGGAAGCATTCTTGTTCTTCTTCTAGGTTCCATGCCTAGCCCCATACTCTTCCTCAGAGTCCTGGCCCAGCAGGAGCACCCATGGGAAGATGGCTATCATCTCCCATTCCAAGGTGCACTGTACCAATTAAAGCTGAGACGGATTTCTGTCTTCAGTTAAGATTCAACTGATTTCAGAAGAAATTGGGTGGGAAGCCAGAGGATAAGCAATTGAATACCAGTTTCCCCCTAGCTCTGGGTTTATCCCTCTCAGGTAAGCCACATACCCTCCCAGGACCTCTATTTATAAATTTGTAATCAAAAGGAACTAGAGTTCTCTAATGTTGTACACGTTTAATTTTTTCTCTAAATTTTGATGGAGAATTTGGAAAGAAGGTTTGGGTGATGTTATCATGGGGTTAGGATACTCAGGTCTGGATTCTGGCTATGATAATAATTATTTCTGGGACATTAGCCAGCTCAATTTGTTCTAGAGACACTCAGGGAGCCAAGGAGCTAACCTCAGTGAGTTTGAGTGCTGAGGACCTTTTCAGATCTGGGACTCACTTACAGTTGCCAAGCTGCCTATGTCATCCAATCAACAAGCAGTTGGACAGGGTGTCCTTCTAGGGTGCCCTCAAACAGCACTGGGAGCCCAGAAATGAGTTTCCATATCTTAAAATGCTTGATCAAATAAATATACAAGCTCATTGTTCACATTTTTCTTTTAAAATATATTGGTATATAATTTACATACCAAATTCATTCATGTGACTATTAGTTAGGCTAGTTATATCACAGTCATCATGCTTTGCTGTGGCTAATTACTCGGGTCAAGTGGTTTAAAAAAAATAGCTACCAGTTTAAAAGAGTCTAAATGAAACAAGAAACACATTGCTAATAAATATAACCCAGTGAACTAAATTTCTCAAAATATTATTTCCCTGAAGTAAACAGTAAATTTTCAGCAGTGAAAAGATAATACAATGTATAGGAAAGATGCATTGACCCTTCAGCTCCCAGATGAAGAGCTTTCTCATTCCAAATAAAAGACATTTACTGAACATTTTCTGCAGGCCATGTTGCTCAGCATTGGAGACAGTAATAACTACATGACTATGTTCACAGCTCCCACTGTCTACACAACTGGAGACTGCAAACGTGAACTCTGTAGTTTCTTTCTACAGATTTCTCCAGATTTTCTGAATAGAGTGGTAACTGGTATTTTTCATGCTTAAAGGCTCAAGAATTAATCAAGAATTTCAACTACTCTTGTATCTCAGATTTTCCATCCCGTCACCTGATCTTGATCCTCCCCTCCCCACCCCTTGATACCTCAGATACTAGAAGTGCAGGCTTTACCTAGGGCCATTGTGATAAGCCTAAGTCACATTCACTCCATCATAGGCATCGTCCTCAGCCAGCATCACATGGAGACCCCAAGGTGCCAGACTCTTTACCATGCTGATGCTCAGGGTTCTGAAACAAAAGCTGCTCCTAAGAATCCCTCCAAGACTCTGACTGCACAGGCTTCCTTCTTCCTATGCCCAGGACATGTGGGCCTCTTGGCCCAAGATCCAGGACCATAGTTATCATGCCCTGCTTTCCTTCTACCCAGCTTCCATGGTAGTTACTAAGGCCTTTCATTTGGTGCTAACGGTGCTTGTTAGCCCTTTATAACCAAACTTTACACAGGTCTCCTTGGACCTGTTTTTCTAAAGGGATGGGTAGCACTGTGTTTTGAGGACCTTGCTACAAATCTGTGGTTCTCATCATCAAGCAAAGACTGAGGTTTTACATGTTCCAGTTTGCATGCTCAAAGGTGAGTAGAGCCTTCTGTCCCACACGGGAGCCTAATATCATGATCATCAGCATTCTAAATAGTTCAGTAATTCTAAAGCACAAATTATAACCCTAGTAACAGCAAGAGATGAGCCCGTGGGAATGGGGAAGAGGCGAGAACTCTAAGAGCACATGTGTATTCAGTTATTCGGTTAACTAGCCATGAAAGGTTGTCTGCTTATTTCTCTTGCTTGTTTGCTTGTTTAGATGAGGTCTCATGTAGCCCATGTTGGCCTTGAACTCACTATGTAGCCAAGAATGATCTACTTCTACCTCCCAAGTTCTGGCATGATAGTCTTATCTAGTGCTGGAAATTGAGCTCAGGGCTTCATGCATGGTGAGCAAGCACTCTACCAAGTTATAGCCCCTAGTTCCCCAATGGAAGATTTAACACTCTATGGAAACCACAGTAGTTCAATTAATCTCTACCACAACCCAGTGGGTACCATTTAGGAAACTGGAAACCAGAGCTCTTATGTAACATGTCAACAATCACATAGTACATTTAAGAAGTGGAATTCAGACACAGATCTTTTCAATTTAAAAGCTCGTGCTCAAAGTTTATTGCCTACATACTTGATAATAATAGCTGTAAAAACCAGTGTTCCGCTGGAAGTTCTAGAACAAAAGTGTTAGGTCAGAATTCCAGGCCTGCCTTCATGCAGACTGGAAAAATCTCCGTGTGCCCCTAACGCTTTCTTGTCACCATTCGCCACTCCTCCCCCCCCCCATCACTGCAAAGAGCCACGCAGAACAAAGAACCCAGAGAGGA
The DNA here is from genome assembly GCA_009823505.1 of Rhizomys pruinosus. Lineage (NCBI taxonomy): Eukaryota > Metazoa > Chordata > Mammalia > Rodentia > Spalacidae > Rhizomys > Rhizomys pruinosus. The sequence goes on from VZQC01007595.1 coordinate 285,908, forward strand.
TTGAAAATTCAGTTCTGCACTCCGGAGAAGTCACAGTCCATTCGTGTACCCTCCCCCAGGGGTCCAGTGCCATAACCTTACTTGGGCATCACTCCAGCTCTCTGACAACACATTAGCCCACTGCCCCCAGAGACCTATAAAATCTCCCTGCCCCGGCCCCTGAACTTTCGGACCGTGGAAGAGCCCAGAACACCTCCATTAAAACCTACCACTGTTGGACTTTAATTTGGTTTGATCTGGCCTCTCTCTGCTACGCTGAAACCTTTCAAAAAGGAATGGTACCATTAAACTAGAATAAACATGGGAAACCGGAAGAAAACCAAGAACAGAAAGAAGTAAAGTACAATTAATTCGGCCTTTATACAATGAGAAACCACAGTTCACAGCACCAACTTAAAATGTATCATTTTCAAAGATTTTTCGGATAGTTCTACACCAACTATGCTTGCCATCTTTTGTTCTGCGTCCCAGTAGCTGGAGATTCACCCTAACTGCATCTTAAAAGATCTACTCCTATGTCATTTCTTCTCCACTCTATTGGTGTCATACTACCCAATTTCAGCAGTGGAAATTGAGGTCAGAAAATAGGAAATTACAACTTCAGGAGGAGAATGGGTTGTGCAGGAGCCTGAAGATGATGCACATGGGTTTAGCTGTTGAGGACTCCAGGAAGGAAGAGCAATGGAATCAAAGCTTAGCCGACTTTTCACCGGACTCATTTTCAGGCATGTGATGTTTTACTTGGTTTTTACTGAGAAGTAGAAATAATGTGGAGCAAAGCCCCCCAAAATTGGCATGGGTAGACTACTGACCTTTAAAAATGAAAACTTTGCTAAATGCTGAATTTCTTATGTATAAGAAGAATGAGCAATTTTAAGTCTAAAAAAAAAAGAAGAAGAAAATAGTACTTGGATTTTACAGTGCTACTGAGACCACTTTCTTCCTGCTTTCTTCTTCCCTAAGCAGTAGGTAAATAATCTTAATCACTTCTCATTTAGTGTACAATAAAACAAGTGAGTACCGGCTTCCTTTCCTGTTTGTTAATATGGCTAACAGGCCTTATAATAAGGTGTAATTAAAGTACCAAATATTAATTTTCACTGATATTAGAGCCAGCCACAGATCTGTTTCTGGAGAAGAGGGACCTGCACTTGTTCTCTTTTACCCGAGTCTCATCCTTTCCCAAAGTAAACTCCTCTTACTGGTATCTATTCCCAAACAGTCCCTGTTCACTTCCAGAGCCCTCTTAAGCCTTGTAGTCCTGGCAAAAGGGGCCAGGTATAGATAGTGAGGTGTTGTAGTTAGAGAATGGATATTCACACGTCAATGGTAAGAGAAGGCAGCCGGCAGCACAGTATATATGGAATCCAAGAATTTTAAAATTGACAATGTTCAGACATGTAAGAGGATAGATGATTTTATCATGTTATTTTGATTTGTAACACGTACATTTATCAAGACAGTCTCTAATGGCTCTCCTAACCTAGGCTCTACAAATGTTAGGGAAAACATTTTATTTTTGATCCCAAACTATTGAATCAGACTTTCTTATCCCCAAATGCAGGAGGTAAAGTTGACTACCTAACTGAGCATTTTCACACTTGAACTTAAGGCCCTTTGTTCATAGGACCACCACAGGCAAAAATAATCTGTGAACTTTTTTAATGTTCATAAGCATTTTGCTTCCATGTATGCAGCACTCATACTGTGCAATGCCCAAGGGGGGCAGAAGAGGGCATTGGATCCCCTGGAACTCGAGTTAACAGATGGTTGTTAGCCCTGGAGGAGGGGCTGGGAACTAAATCAGGGTCCTCTGCAAGACCAGCCAGTGCTCTTGGGAGCTGAACCCACTCTGCAGCCCCCTCTAGGAATTTGGGAATGAGAAATATAGAAATCCCTTGGCTCTTGTTCTGATACTTAGCTCAGTTTCTTAAATTCTGTAAGATACTGTAACTTCCTTCCTGTAAGGCCCTTTCCTATTATGTTATTTTGTAAGGATAAACTATGGCTTGTATCTCAAAATCTCTTTCCACCTCAACAGCAAGGATGGATGAATCATTAACTTAATAGCCTAAATTATTATGATAGGGACTTTCAGTGTCGTTCATAAAAATTATGTCTGCTGAGGGCTGGGTTAGGGGGACTAGGTGCAGGTATTTGGTCAGGAAGCCTAGGTAGGGACTTCTACCAGAGCTGGGTTTTGGGAGCTGGACTTCTATCTGAGATCACAGGCTTTGAGTGACTTTGCTAGGTCCAGAGGCCACTTCTGTACATTCCTGAAGTCAGCACCTCAGCCAGGGCACTTATTGAGTTGACTTGCACTGACCTGTCCCTAAGGAACTGGGCAGATACTGAAGCAACTTTGGTGGCTGCCGCTGGAAGCTCCCGTCCTACCTCCCACAATGATGCTCTTGCATCCACCACACAAGTCTACACCATCTTGACTGTCCAGCTCTTTGCATTCCCAAACCTCCTGCCTGTAGAAGCAGACTTTTAAAACATGTAATTCTGAAAGTGCATTTCAGGCATTTGAGGATCTTCCACCAAGATTTGGTTATAGACTATCTGCTAGAGACTTAAAGTGTTTTGTTTTTTTTTATAAACTCAAAACCAGAGAATGTCGCTACCACTAAAAGAAAATTCATTGGACACTTTCATCATATAGATTAGAAGAGTTGATTGTAATTTTGATATAAAGGTTTTTACTGCACAGAGAGCAGGATACAAAGTAGCCATAGTTCACAATGTTGATTCTGATGACCTCATTAGTGTGGGATCCAACAACATTGAGGTGTTAAAGAAAATTGACATTCCTCTGTCATTATTGGTGAATCATCAGCTAATTTTCCTCAAAGATGAATTCACATATGAAAAACAGGACCCATTATCTTAGTTCCAGAACTGAGTCTTCCTCTGGAATACTATCTAATCCCTTTCTTCATCAAAATAGGCACATATCTCATTCTTTTATGATCACAAAATTTGTCCAAGGTGGACATAGAACTAGAAGAAACAGACTTTGGGGCTAGAGAGATGGCCTAGCGTGGTTAAGAGCGCCAACTGCTCTTGCAGAGGACCCGGGTTCGATCCCCAGTACCCACATGGCTGCTGAGAACCATCTTTGACTCCAGTCCCAGGGGAATCCGACGCCCTCTTCTGACCTCCTTGGCATTGCACGACGCAGGTGCACAGACCTACATGCAGACAGTACATTCATACACATAAAGAATAAATAAAATAAAAAAAGAAACAGACTTTGTAAAAGCTCCCAGTACACAGTTCAAGAAAGGAAATGTGTATGATGTATGTGCTATTTTTAACATATTTTATTTTTTTATTTTATGTGTATGAGTGTTATTCCTGTATGTAGGTAAGGACAACCCTGTTGTGCAATAACCACAGAGGTCAGAAGAGGGTGTTGGTTCCCCCTGGAACTAGAGTTATAGACAGTTGCTAGCCATCGTGTGGGTACCGGGAAATGAACCTGAGTCCTCTGCAAGAGCAGCCAGTGCTCTTAACCACTGAGCCACCTCCCCAGCTCCATTATGTGAATATGAATATGGAGATAAGCTCAGCATCCTTCCCTGTTCCCATGCTTATCACTGCAAGTGTATAGATCCCTGGCCAACTAAAACCAAAACAACCTGTCCAGTCTGTAAGGAAAAGTGGTTTCTTCTCAAGGTGATTCAAACTCTGACACAGATATCAGTCAAGAAGAAAATGAAGTGTCAGAACATAGCCGTTTATTTCGACCTTCATTTGTCAGTACCCAGTCATCAGAATCCCACTCACATCAGAACATGACAGGATCCTCAGACTATGACAAAAACAATGAAGATACCAACAATAGTGATGCAGAAAACAAAATTAATGAACATAGTGTTATGGTACAACTGCAGTCTAATGGCGACCAGGATTGCAGCACAGCAAATACTGTGTGACTTTCAGGCGATTTCAGGCGATTGGTTTATTTCCCTTTAAAATGTTAATTTAGGTATGTAAAATTGATTTTTCTGTTCCCTTTAGAGATTTCTGTAGAAATAACTTATTTTTTAGTTTTTCTAGCACAACCAGGTTACTTTTTGATCCTGTACTTATTACCAAGAGTGTCCATTCATTTAAAACAAGTTAACAGACTGGTGCTGTAAACTAGGCATCAAATTAGCTCTTTGTGGATAAAATATAGACAAGACGTTTTTTAAAATTGTCAACATAGCTTGAAATTAGGAGCCAGATGACAGTATGTGAATGTTCTGACTCACAGAGAGTGCCAGGGTTATGGCCATCTAGCATACACTAAGCCAATTCTCACCTCCATGAAGTTGCCTAGAATTGCTGGGTGGGAATTGCTGGCTCTGGTGTTTCCCTCAATTGTCTATTACTGAGCCACAACAAAGTAGTTTCTTCCTCTCACCACAGAGAAACTCAAAGATGTCTTTCTCAATCCCATTCTCAAGTTGTTTTATCCTAATAGGAAAGGTCTAGTATAGGTTTCAAAAGTTGTTTTTCAAGGTCTTTAATGCTAGTGTTACATATGAGTTTGATTCAATAGTAATGTCTCAGGACATTACTTTCCATATTTCAGTATCTTTTGTGTTGTGAGAAAAAGAAAATGCTGTATAAAAATACCAAATTTCAGTGACTGTTAATGCTTAGATCATGCACTTCTCAATAAAGAGCATCTTCCACTAATGATCCTGGCTAAATGTGCACAGAGGAAATTGTTCAAGTATTGGCTTTGAAAATAAGGGCTTTTGTTTAACAGAACTAATGCATTGAGACAATGTATTATGAAAAGCTAAATAATGTTATACATTGCTATAATTCTGTAGAAAATATACTTGTAAAATCAATATGCTAGTGGGGCGTGGTGGCACACGCCTTTAATCCTAGCACTTGGGAGGTAGAGGCAGGCAGATCTCTGTGAGTTCAAGGCCAGCCTGGTCTACAGAGTGAGTTCCAGGACAGCCAGAGCTACAGGGAGACCCTGTCTCAAAAAGACCAAAAAAAAAAAAAATCAATATGCTAAGAATTTTTATATGGCCTTGTACAATTGAAGCTTCAATGCTAATAAATGTTTTCTACCTGAACCCCCCCCCCAAAAAAATGTCTGCTGGATCAAATAGTTCAAAGAATCACTAGGTCAGTAGGTGGCTGTTATAACTGGTTAATAATACACTAAGTATGCTACCAATACCTCCCTGATCTGTACACCTACCTGTTGTACCTGAACAAAGCTCTTCAGTGGCTTTCAATTCTCATTTCATCTCTACTCTGTGTTTGTATGAGGTTTGGAGATTTTTTTTCTCTGTGAGGTAGTACAGGAGCTATACTTAGTTACATTTAGTTTTTCAGGTTCCGAATAGAGAATTTTCATAGTCTTAACTGAAAGGCCAAGTAATCAAGAGTGCCACTTCCCCTCTGGAGAGGCTGTAGGGCTGGACTCTTGTCACCCCAGTGGCCGGTAGCTGTGGCCACTTGTTTTTCTCAGAAAAGAAACTTTGATTTGGTGCTTTTCTCCTCTTTGCTCTTATCACTTCCTTTCTGCTGCTTTCTCTCATCTCAGAATGACTCAGCTCTAATTGAGATTATCAAGAAACCGCCTTTTTCTGAGGGTAGAAGAAAAGAGATTCGCCTCTACATGACCAACATCAAAGAACTTCCTAAGATGGGTACTGTAGAGCAACATGCTCCCTTGAGACACACTTCAATATAACACAACAATGAGCTTTATCATAAAGACCAAATAGGCAATGAATTGTTACATGCAGGAGTAATAGTCCCTACTGCAGAATAGCTATGCAGGCCAAGATCTCGTTTTTTAGAACTCTGTTAGGAGTTACAACCTAGAACAGTGCTAGTACCTGAGATGGAGGTAGATGGGATGGACTAGTCAAGGGCTCTGTGGGTTTCTGGTCAGCTCGCATATTCATTTTAGATTAACTTCCCTGATATCCCAAAAAGAAATTGAAACTATCAGAAGATAGTTTCTCATCCTCTAACTCACATCCTCTGACTCTAAATTTATAGCCAGGTCACCCCTCTTGAACTCCTTTCTCCTTTCAGAGTATGGAAAAAAGTTCCTTTATTCAGATTCTAACTATCTGCCTCTTCCAGAGTCTTTCCCTGAGTTACTGTTTGAGGAGGTTGTGATAATATGAACAGATGAAGAAAGAAGTCCAAGTCTGGGCTAAAGGAATAGAGCTTATTGATCCATACAGTGGAGTATTACTTAGACTTAAAAGGGGATGGGATTCTAACACACACTACAACATGAACAAACACTGAAGACATTAAGATAAATGAGATAAACTAGTCACAAAAGGACAAATACTGCATGATTGGATTTACGTAATGGAGTCAGAGTAGTCAGGTTTATAGAGACAGAAACCAGGAGAGAGAGTAAGAAGTTATTGCTTATTCTCTCTATTCATGCTTGTTCTGTTTCAGATTCCTTCTTTTTTTTTTTTTTTTTTGAAATTTCTAAACATATATCCCTCTGTTATGTAATTCACCCTCTAGGTTCTACTGTCTGTACTTTACAGTCTCCATATTGGAATGTTTTTAGTGACTCAAAGTCGTGTTGATGGTGGTGCACACGACTTTTAACCTGGCACTTGGGAAGCATCACAGTGCGCATGGTTGGGATCTATGTGATTTTTAGTTGGCCATGCCTTGTACTTAACATGGCCAGGCTAGGTCTACACAGTAGTGGGTTCGGACAGGCTGTGCTACAGAGCCGCGGAGGACCAGCTATATTAATAATCCAATAATAAAATAAAAAAGAAAGTTTAGTGACAGCGAGCACCAAAATGGACTCACTGGCCCCGTTGAACGTGTAGATGCTGGACTAAGCTGTTGGGGCCAGTCTTGAAGGAGAGCACAGACATAGCAGGGCCTGTGTCTTTCTGAATAAGAAGGAAACCTTTGCAGAAATTTCTTTGCTTCACTCAACTCACAACTCTGCTCTGCCTAAAACCCTCATACAGCCTCCTCCTTCCTACAGATTAAAAAAACAGCATCCTGAGCAATAATAATCTCGTGCAGGTTCTGTCCACTATTAACTCTCGCGTGTGTATCCCTCTCTCATGTCCAACTGGCATACAACAGAAACAGCTGAACCAACCCCCTCATTGACATCAGTGGGGGCTTGGGTATCGTTGCTCATTGCTCATCATACCTCCTTATATTTGCTCTTTTGAGTGTTCCTTTCGCTAGAGACTCACCTGTTTGTTAATCTTTCCTCAAGGGCTCCTCAGTGATGCATCATCCTCACCGACTTTTCACCTGTGTCTTTATATGCACAAGCCTAACCCTACCATATAGACTATTTCTAAGCAGTTTGCTTCTCTTCTATCACACTCTCCGTAGTCTCTCCACTAGATCTCTAACACTACACCTCTGTAAATTTTATCCCTGAAAGAACTTGATAAGGCTATAATCTGCTAGGAGTGTCTTTGCTATCAGATCTGAACCTATTTACCCCTTTGCTTACAACCCGTGGATGGGCTGTGTGTCTCGTATTACACGCCTATAATAAAATACTTTAAAAAGTTTCTCGGACTAGGATGACCAGGCGTATCCAGGGTAGTCACGTCTCTATATAATCCTGGCACCAGCTTGGGAGCGCACGAGGCGCGCAGATCTTTGTGAGCTTCAAGGCTCAGCCTGCTCAGGTGATCTCTGCCATGAGTTGGCTACGGGAGCCAGCTCGAAAAGCCAAAACATTTAAAAGGAGAGTTCTATAAAAATGACCTAATAACTACGTGACATGATCAAGGACTCCAAACTATGTTTGCAATTTTGCTGCTATAATCCAGGAATGAGGTAGAATGCAAATTGTGCAGGCTACTCTGGCCGCTATAGAATGAGCATTAGAAATAGAAACGTACCAGATAATGATCCCCCCTAGCCCTACTCTCTATTGTATTCCTCCGCTTCCTCTAAGTGGTACATCTGTTAGATCTCATGAGGCATACTAATCCAGATATCTGGTAATAGAACTAATGTTGAAATCACTACACTCTGAACACTTGATAAACATAACAGTTTGTTTCCAAAAAACCCAATATCCTTTCAGGAGAAGCCCATCGGGACCAGTCACCACATTTGTGGCAACTGTTCTGTGATTTGAACTGCCAGAGGAAGCTTTGTGAATAAGTAAGATCAAAGGAAACTTTGCATCATTATAACTTCTTAAACTGCAATTGTCCAAATATTACACTGGTGGTTAAGGTCATTTAAATCTCTCACTACAAAGTTTCTCCTCCAGAGAAACCTGAGGCCTGGGAAATTCTCTTCCCAAATGTATGTTGCCACAGTGCTTCAAACGTAAGTTCCCTGAATCCAAAGTCTTCTGTTACCATGCACTGTCATCCCCAGTAATCAAATCAGAGCACTTGGGGTTTGTTTTTGCTAATTCCCAACTATATTTGAAATCACCAATCCTCCATAACTGTTTTCTNAGCAATTTCTAGAACAATATACCCTCTGTTATGTAATTCACCCTCTAGGTTCTACTGTCTGTACTTTACAGTCTCCATATTGGAATGTTTTAGTACTCAAGTCGTGGTGGCGACACGACTTTAAACCTAGCACTTGGAGACAAGGCTGGCAGATCTTTGTGATGCTCAAGGCCAGCCTGAGTCTACAGAGTGAGTCCAGGACAGCTTGGGCTGACAGGAGACCCTGTCTTCGAAAGACCAAAATAAAAAAAAAAAAAATTTGTGAAAGGACCCAAAAGGACTCACTGGCCCCTTGAACGTGGAGCTGACTAGCTGTGGGGCCAGTCTTGAAGGAGAGCTACAGACATAGCAGGGCCTGTGAAGTCTTCCTTCCAGCATTCAGCTAGAATTCAGCCTGACTATCTTATTGAAACAAGGGGTAGGACCTCAGGGCAGTTTTGCAAATATAATTAGGTTGGTAGTTTATTAAAGTGTAGATTTGAAATTCTCCCATATATCATATTTTCAATAATAATGTGAGTGCCAGGAAACTCTCTAAATGAGATGAGGAAGAAAGTGATAAAGTTTTATTAGTGTGCATCAGAGCAGAAAGACTTATGGATCTTAGAGTACCCAATGTGATAACTTCATTTCATTCTTTTCAAGATCTTAAATGGCTCCAGTTTAATTTTAACCCAGATGGGTTGATACATTCTTCCCCTCCTTCAACAGTACTAAGCTACACATGTGTTACATTGTTTTATCTCTAAATTACCAATATCACTAGTTTGATAAGCAGCGGTAGCATAATCATAACATAATCAGATGAATCTCAGCATCTCCCCCATGACTGGAATAATCTGAATTTAGAGTCTTGTCATGCACCTGCTTCCACTTAAAGGGAAGGATCCTGGCCCATGGCAGACCGATAGGAAGCCTGCTGCATCTGGAGCATAGAGAGGGAGGTGGAGAGGACCAGTGCAGCTCAAAGAGGAAGTTGGGACCAGCGAGGATAGGATTTGCAACCCATCTGTTCCAGTTTCTCTTCCATTGCTGTGACAAAACGCTATGACAATACCAACTTGGGGAGGAAACGGTTTATTTGGCTCACATTTCCCAGGTCACAGTTTATTGCTTTGGGATCCCAAGGTAAGAACACAGGGCAGGAACCTGGAGGCAGGGGCTGAAGCAAGGCCATGAAGGAGTGCTGCTTACAGGCTTGCTCCCCTGGCCCAGGCCCAACCTGTTTTGGTTTGTTTGTTTGTTTGTTTGTTTATTTTGTTTAATTATTTATATATTCTGAGCATTTATATAGTCTGACCATCATACAATGGTTCCCAACTAAACCCAGTCCCCTCCATGTCCCAAGCCCTTATCAGAACTCACGCATCACAACATTCAAACTGAGACCTATCCAGTCAACCTCCCAAACCCAGACATCCTTCTGTGCAGATAGATCCACTGGAATCTAGTCAGCACATCTAGGAATCCTAGGCAAGGCATACTCTTCCTCACCCAACAGTACTCAGTCTCTATTGTTTTCAGTCCAGGGTCAGTCCCCCGCCCATTTCTCTTGCTCCACTTTGAGACCTTGTCCCACTTGGTATGGGTCCCATTTCTGATGCCTACATTGCCACAGGTTTCCATGTGAAAGTTTGAAGTCGATTGTAAGTCACCGCTTCTCTATGTTCATGCACCAGCCCTGGCTCTTACAGTCTTTCCACCCTCTCTTCTGCAATGATCCCTGAGCCATGGGTAGGTGAGGCTTAATACAGAGACCCTATCCAGGAATACACACTCTGGGGGCTTCCATTCTTTGGAGGCTGACTAGTTGTGGCCTTCTGTTTCCCTCACACTCTATTGTGTATGGAAGCATTACTGGTGAGAAATTGAGGGGTGCACTCGTCTTCTCTCTGCCCCTCTTTCTGTGTGTAGAGGTTCAATTGTAGTGGTGTCTCTTAGTAATGGGGGTTTTTCAGATTAGTATATGTTCTATGTCTGACCAGTTGTTGGATTCTGCAGTGGCCTCCATCTTTGCATAGAGTACATTTTTCATGAGTGGCATACAATATGCTTGTCTGTAAATACAAGATTCCATAGTTAGCGTATGGTAAGAAATTTAATTTGTCTAAAGGCTTTTCCCTAGTCCTCTCCAGCCCCATGCATTTGGCTGAGTTTACAGCGGCTCTCATGGGTTCGCTCCCACTGAGAGGGCTCCAAGTCCAATTAGATAGCTGTTGACCATCCCCCAGACAACAACGCCTCCACTGCACCAATAGAGATAGTTTGCTGGGCAGCTCATCATGGTCGTTAGAGTTTGGCACTGGGCTGTACCATTGATTGACCCTCTCTCTTAACAGGGTGGACATTGTCTAACATTATGAGTGCTTGACTTCAGATAGAAAAGTTGCAGGTCAGTTCCTGTTCCATTAATCAAGGTCCCATCCCTGAAGCATGTCCCGCTCTGAACAATAGGGCCTTATCCTCTATTTGTGGTAGATGATAAAGATCTTTGGAGCTTGCCTGCTTTGTTTTGAGACTCACGTGGATCACTCTCACCAGCCATTCAAAGGGAAATGTCCTCTGTCTTGCTCTGTGTTCCCTGCCACACAGCTGCCAAGTTCCACAACCCATGAGTTAATGTTCAGACAGTGCATGTGAATTTCTCATCAGGTCTCAGAGGTGTCATATTACACTCTGGGCTCTCTAGCCTCTCAAACTCCAATTGTCTCTATTCTTTCTTCTTCCCTTACCCAGTTCTCCCATCATCCCCATTCTCCCCCTCTCTTGACCCCTCCCACCTCCCATCATACCCCACTTTGATCTCTCCCTCGCCTCTCCCAACCCAACACCCCCACCTTCCCTACTTCCCCCCCAGTTTCAAGATTTTACTTTTCCTTTACCTCCATGTATCCTTTCCAATTTCTTGGTTCCTGCTGTTATATCTGGATATATACCCGTGTTAGGGGATTACTATTACAATCCAAAAATGAGGGAGAACATACTTTGCCTGGTTTTCTGCCTTTGTGTTACTTCACTCAGAATAACATTCTCTAGTTCCAGCCATTTACCTGCTAATATACCACTGCTGAGTACTACTCCACTGTATAGATGTCCCACATTCTTATCCATTCAATGGTTGTGGGACATTTAGGTTGTTTCCATTTCTTTGCTATTGTGAAGAGAGCAGTAACAAACATGGATGTACAGGTATATTTGCAGTATGATGAGTCCTTTGGGTATAAGCCAAGGAGTGGTATAACTGGGTCATATGATAGGTTGAGTTTTAGTTTTTTGAGAGTTCCCCACACTGCCTTCCATAGTGGCTGCACTGGTCCGCATTCCCACCAACAGTGAATGAGTGTTCCCCTTTCTCCACACCCTCACCAGCATCTTGTGTCTTTTGTTTTCATGATCTTAGCCAGTCTGATTGGGGTAACATGGAATCTTAAAGAGGTTTTTATCTGTATTTCTCAAATTACTAAGGATATTTTTAAGGTGTTTCTTATCCATTTTTATTTCATCATCTGAGAATTCTCTGTTCATACCTGTATACCAACTTTTTATTGGGTCATTTATTTTCTTGCTACTTTTTTTGAGTTCTTTGTATAGTTTGGATATTAATCTTCTATCAAATGTGTAGCCAGTAAAGATTTTCTACCACTCCGTGGGTTTCCTCTTTACTTCCTTGACTGTTTCTTTTGCTGTACAGAAGCTTTGTAGCTTAATGAGGTCCCACTCACTGATTGTTGCCCTGAATGCCTGAGCACCTGATGTCTCATTAAGAAAGTCCTTTCCTACACCTACATCTTGGAGGGTACTGCCTATGTGTTCTTCTAGCACTTTCAGAGTTTCAGACTTTATATTATAGAGTTCCTTGATCTAATTGGAGTTTGCTTTTATGCAGGGAGAAAGATAAGGGTACAATTTCAATCATCTATAGGTGGTGATCCAGTTCTGCCAGCACCATTTGTTGAAGATGCTGTTTTTCTCCCATTGTGTATTCTTGGCACCTTTGTCAAATATCAAGTGACTGAAATTGCTTGTTTGGGTCTTCCATTCCATTGATCCACATGTCTATTTTTATGCCAGTACCATGCTGTTTTGATAACTACAGCTCAGTAATATCTGAAATCTGCTATGGTGATGACCCCTAGATTGTTCCTTTTGCTCAAAATTATTTGGGCTATCCAGGGTCTTTAATGGTTCCATATGAATTTTTGGATGACTTTTTCTAGCTCTGTGAAGAATGTTATGGGTGTTTTGATTGGCATTGCATTGAATCTATAGATTGCTGGTAAGATGATCATTTTCAATATATTGATTCCTACCAATCCACAAACAGGTTAGATTTTTCCATCTCCTAGTGTCTTCCTCTATCTCTTTCTTTAAAGTTTTGAAATTTTCATTGTAGAGATCTTTAATGTTTTTGGTTAGGTTTATTCCTAAGTATTTTTTAAGTTAATGTGAATGGGAGGGTTTCCTTGTATGCTTTTTCTGATTGCTTGTTGTTGGTATATAGAAATGCTACTAATTTTTGTAAGTTGATTTTGTAACCTGCCACTTTACTGAAAGTATTAATCATTTCTAGCAGTTTTCTGGTGGAATTTTCTGGATCTCTTATGTATAATATCATATCATCTGCAAATAGGGACTTCTTTTCCTATTAATACTCCTTTAATTTCCTTCTCTTGTCTTATTTGCTCTTGCAAGGGTTTCAAGCACTATATTGAAAAGGAGTGGAGACAGAGGGCAACCCTGTCTGGTTCCTGATTTTGATGGGTATGCTTCCAGTTTTTCTCCATTTAGAGTGATGTTGGCTGTGGGTTTGTTATATATAGCTTTAATAATATTGAGGTATGCTCCCTCCAGACCTATTCCTTAGAGGACTTTTAACATGAACGTATGTTGGATTTTGTCAAAGCCTTTTCTGCATATATTGAATATATGACAATGTGATTTTTGTCTTCAAGTCCATTTACATGTTTTATGACATTTATTGACTTAAGTATGTTGAACCATCTCTACACCTATGGAATAAAGTCTACCTGATCATGGTGAATGATCTTTTTATATCATCTGTATTCAGTTTATGAGTATTTTGTTGTGTAGTGTTGGTTTTAGATCCTCTTTCAATGTCTGGTAGAATTCTGCTGTAAAGCTGACTGGGCCTGTACTTTTTTTAGCCAGTTTTAGTAAGAGAGATAGATTGGAGGTCTAAGGTAGAAAATTAGGTGTCTGCTTATATTCCAGGCTAGCAGGATGAGGCAGGGGAAGAGGGAGGTCAACCTGTTTTCTTATACAATACACAACAACATCCCCAGAGGTAGTGCTGCCCACTGGGTCCTCCCACATAACTCAACAATCAAGAAAATACCCCACAAATGTGGCCACAGGCCAGTCCAATAGAAGGAATTTCCCAATTGAGGCTCCCTCAACCCAGGTGTGTCAAGTTGACACTAAAGCTGTCCAGAACACCATCCTAAGGATTTGAAAAGAATTTCATCTTCCATAGTGCAAAGTGTATTGGTCACATTTTCATTGCTATGATAAAACATCATGACCAAAGCAACTTACAGAAGGAAGAGAATTACTGAATGTACAGTTCCGGAGGGATTGGAGTCCATCACAGTGGGGAGGCATGGAGACAGGGGTGGCTGGAGCAGAAGGCTGAGGGGTCACACCTTCAGACGGGCACAGGAAGCAGAGTAAACCAGATTGGAAAAAAGCTCAACCCTAGTGATGTGCTTCCTCCAGCATGTTAACACCTCTTAAAGGTTCCACGTCCCGCCTGGAATAGCACCAGGAACTGGGGACCAAGCGTCCAACCTATGGGGGCATTCTCATCCACAGCACCACATAAAGTTACTGAAGAATTTTAAGCAAAGAGGATGGGCATCATTTGCATCATGTTTTAAAAAAAACACAATTGGAGGCCAAGTGTGGTGGCACACACCTTTAATCCCAGCACTTGGGAGGCAGAAGCAGGTGGATCTCTGTGAGTTCAAGGCCAGCCTGGTCTACAAAGCAAGCTCCAGGTCAGCTGGGACTAAAGGAAGGGAGACCTTGTCTCAAAAAATATAAATAAATAAATATAAATAAATAAATAAATACAATTGGCCCAATCTGAGGAGAAGCAGCAGACTGCTGAGGAGACAATGGAAGGAGAAGACAATGGAGATCTATATTACTTGAAGAAAGCACTAAATTTGGTAATGGTTGGAAGGAGAGGAGTTCTCAAAGACAAGACTTGGGTATGTGGCTTGGGTGGTTGATATGGTTTGATCTCCCCTCTGAAGCTCATGTTGAAATGTAATGGCCAATGTGACAGTATTGGGCAATGGAATAAGAGGCGACTAGGCCAGGTCGGGGGCACCACCCTCATGAATGGACTGATACTTTTGTCACAAGAGTAAGTTAGCAATCTCTGGAGCAGCTTCCTTATGAATGTGAACTACTTCTGGAACGTATTCCTTTGTTCTCACTCTCTGACTTAGTAGTGTTTGATTGGCTTTCTGTCATGTTTTGATACAGCATAGAGGGCCTCATTAAAGGATGTTACTTTGAACTTCAAAACTATGAGTAACAAAGTTATTTTCCTTATAAATTATCCAGCCTGTTTTTTTTTTTATTAATTTTATTTATTTCTGTATGTGTATGAATGTACTGTCTGCATGCAAGTCTGTGCACCCGTGTCGTGCAATGCCACGAAGGTCAGAAGAGGGTGTTGGATTCCCCTGGAACTAGAGTTCTCCTGGAATTGGAGTTTCAGACGGTTCTCGGCCGCCATGTGGGTGCTGGGGATCGAACCCGGGTCCTCTGCAAGAGCGGTCGGTGCTCTTAACCGCTAGGCCATCTCTCCAGCCCCCAGATATCTCAAACAGAACATCCGGCAATGAAGTTTATCTTTCCCTCAAATCCACTTCTTCATTGTTAGCGTCTACTAAACCGTAGACCCTCTGTCTTCATTTGTTTTCTGTTGCTCCGATACAAGTGGAGGGAGGGAAAGATAAAGAGGGGAACAGCTGGTCTATGGTCAGACATGTGATCAGGAACTAGGAAGAGAGGTTTGATGCAGAGATACATTTTCAAGACTCATAAACACCAAGATGAATGGAGGTAATGAGATTGCATGGGAATGCCTGAGAGAGCTGTGGTGCAAAGAGGATAAGGTCCTGAGAAATGACACCTAGAGCTCGGGCATAGGAAGCTGCTTCCTGAAGTTATACATGTTCCTCTGTTCTTTTGAACATTGCATGTCTTACTATGGACCCTGCTGGGTACCGATGGGTTCACCAAGATGCATGAGAACTAAATCAAGACCTCATTAAGGTTGCACTGTGGCCAGGGAGAGCCATAGAAAGAAAGCCTTGCAATCCAGCATAAAATGTGTTCCAAGACCAAAGATACAAGGTGGTAGAATGTTCACTATGGATTAAGCAGAGGCAAAGGTCAGACGGAGAAGAAAATGCCTGTAGGTGGGCCTAAAAGACCAAGCTGGAGAAGGGTTTTCATTACTGAAAGAGACAAGAGGGAGGGGGTTTCAATCTGAGGAAACCAAAAGGATTCTGGCATGTTTGATAGACCAGCATAAGGCCTGGCTGAGGAAGGCAGAAGAGGCTGGTGGGCATGGAATTCCACAAACGATGGAAGGTTACTGAAGGGACTCTTCAGAAATGAGAGTAAGTAATGGCTGACAGGAGGCGGGGACTCAGTAAATATTTGTCTAATCAAGATATGATTTTATTAGTTAGCTTTACTCATCGTCTGAAAAAATACCTCAGGGAAGCAGCTTGACCAGAAGGGGCCAATTTTGTGCCTCTCTGAGGGGAAGTCAGATGGAGCAACTTGGTTTGTGGTGATGGGAACGCATAGAGTGGCTTGGCTGATCAGGAGACTTAGAGCTCAAGCCAGAAGCAGGGCCAGGCTAAAACCGTCCAAGGCCTTCCCGCAGTCACCTAGATTCCATGGCCTCCCAAGACAGCACCAGCCCCCAAGGGACCAAGTGTTCAAACAGATGAGCCTGTGGGTGACAGTTCACATTCAAATCATAGCACCGATCAAGCCTGCATTTCACAAACCCCATTCTGGTAGGAGGAGAGAGGGTGCATTAATGGAAGAAGAGAAGAGTCCTAGAGGAGGGAGCTGACTGGCAGGTCCTGCAGAACCAGCAAAGCCATTAGAACTTGCATGGAAGAGACAGAAAGACAGGAAAGAGAGAAGAGCGATTAGCTATTCTGAGTACTGCGGATGTAGTGAATGTATGTAAACAATGCTTTCTGACGCTATGTTTGTATTTTAGTTACGACTTTTTTCTGGAGGTGAGTAGAGAGACGAATCTACCCAGCGTTGTTGGTGTCTCCACACCAGGACTCTCTGCTTTCCATTTCCTCACCCTGGTCCAAATTCACAGCCATTTTCTGCAGAGCCTCTGTTCTAGCACCTCTTGGCCTCAGTCTGGGGCTGCTGAGTGTCTAAGGAAAATAAATCTAGAGATAAAGAATGAGCATATATATGAAAGATAGAACATTAGCTTAAGGACTTCATTTTTTGGTTTTATATTTGAGAGGAAATGGCATCATACTTCTTCTATTTCCCTAAATCTGTCATAGTACATAGAAACTCTTTGACTTTTTACTAATGTCTCAAGTTTTATATCTGAAGTACAATTTCTCAGACCTTATTATTTCTGGTTATACTTTCCTTTTCGATGCTTAGGGCCACACAGCTAGCCCAGATTAACCAAGGTTTT
>VZQC01007595.1:305134-487163 GCA_009823505.1 Rhizomys pruinosus
CACTTACATACATACAGGCAATGCATTCATACATGTAAAATAAAAATAAGTTTAAAAAAAGATCAAGGTCAAATATCTAATGCCCAGAAATGGATAACAGGTAAGGTATGATCTTGAGGGAAACAGGCTGGGGATGAATGAAAGGAATGATATTATATCGCAAAACTGCAAGGAAACCGTTCCCCAGTGCTCCCTTCTTTTTTGGTCTTTTCAAGACAGGGTCTCCCTGTAGCCCCGGCTGTCCTGGAACTCCCTCTGTAGACCAGGCCGGCCTTGAACTCACAAAGATCTGCCTGCCTCTGCCTCCCAAGTGCTAGGATTAAAGGCGTGCACCAGCACACCTGGCTCCCAGTGCTCCCTTCTATCCTCTCTACTCAGTGCTGTCTCCTTCTGTCCTGCCTGCTCTCCTGTGAAGTTGGGGATTGCAGAGATTAAACAGTCCTTTTTAATCCTGCCCTTTCAGAGAGTCACAGGGGAACCTCCCTGACATTTCCAACTATACTCCATTCCCTTCTTTTCCTGGAATTTCTAAATAGGCACCAGAGCCAGCCTCTGTGACCTATGGTGATTGTAGGAAGAGGGCTTGCCTTTCTCCATCCAGCCTTAATGTAAAACAAAGGAATTCCAGCTGGATGAAAGTTTCTTTAGCAGATCAGAGTAAGGAGTATTTCCCGTGGCCAATCATGAAGGGGCTTTAGAATTGCTCTCAAGAAGAACATAGACATATTCTTATGTGCTTCCTCCCTCAAAATCCATTTCTCCTGATTCCTAACAGCTACGCAGCCATTCTTTCCCTCCATCTTGTTAAACAAATGAAATCAGACTGTGGTAATGGTAGGGGAAAAGATTCCTGTGATCATAGATTTAACCTGATTTTATCCAGGGTAACAGCCAAAAGACTTACATATGCTTTCTTCCCCAGTATCTACTTTTATAAAGCAGAATCATCTTAATGCTTCACTTTTTAGGATGATCAAACTGTATAACTTCAGCATGAATTCCTGTTACAACAAAGAAACTGTGGGCACATTCAAGGACCGCATGTTTGAAAAGCTCCAGCCCAGTTTATGTTTGAGAGATTAAACGATAATTTTCTACCATCTCTAAACTTTGTAATATTGGAAGAAGGACTGTGTGCTCTGTAGTCTGATCCTGCTGATGAGGCTATAATGAAGGGGCAGCATTATCTACTCTGGACAAAAGGAACACAAAAATGAAATCATTTACCTGTAGTTTCATAGCTAGTAAGAGAAGAGCAGATATAGTATCTAAAATACAAAGCCAGAAAATGACCACCTGCTACTGCAAGCCCTTGATGGCTGGGGCAGAGACTGGCTTAAATATGTCAGGACGGTTTCATGATGTTACAGAGTCATTGCTGTCCTCATCGGAGAAAGATGCTGTCATGGAGGTTTTTTTAGACCGGTTCTCTTCCTGTAAAAAACTTCCTCACCATGGCCCTCAGTCTTACTCAAACCCACATTATGTTATAAAAGAGTTGTGTGGTGTGGGGCTCTGGGGAGCCAGGGGGAGGGCTGAGGTTTGTGACTTTTGCCATCAGGAGTCTGGGCTCCTTTTAATTCCAGGTTGTGTAAAGAGACCTCTATTCAGCATTTACAGAACCTCCAACATGTTGAATCAGTGATTCTTCCCAGGATTTAGTACCCAAACAGCAAAAAGTCCTACATAACCGACAGGAAAAATGCAAGCGTGTAAGAGGAAAGCAATAAAAACTTCCACCCAAAGAAGCCATAGAAAAGTAGAGACTATTTATTATGGACTCACAAACCCACCAAGTTTCACAGAAATTCCATTTGGAGAGGCAGAGAAAAGGAATAGCTTTCTGTTTCCCTTTGAACATAGCTGACAGGAATTCTTTGACTTTTTGGCTTCTGAGCAGTTAATTTTAGACTGCTAATATTAACACTCTCTTGCTGATTATTCTTAATTAAACTTACTCCTTAGCTACTGTTGAATGTCAAAAATCTACATCCTCCAAATACTCTTCCAGAAGGCTTAGATCTGTCAGAGCTTGGCAAGTTTAGTCTCCACTTCACCCTGCAGGTTGTCACTCTTTTCCATTGAAACAGACCAAATCGAGCCTAGCAGGCATCCCAGCAGCCTTCTGTGCCAGTTGGGAAAGGTAATTGGCACATTTGAAGCAAGCACTGGTGGGATGGTGTCTGGATTCACGTTCATGGGCATGGTGGGTGGATGCGGGTCCCTTTCCCTGTGACGCAGTCTTTGATTTTTAATTTCTATGACATGTTCCCTCTACCAGCACTATCTACAATGCAAGAGTGAGTGTCAAGACATGGACTGCTGCACACAGCATTCCTCTGACACAGCGATTGTGTGGCATCCTACTTGGTTTTTTTAATTTTTTTTAATTTTATTTATTTCCGTATGTGTATGAATGTGTTGTCTGCATGCAAGTTTGTGCACCCGTGACGTGCAATGCCGCGGAGGTCAGAAGAGGGTCTTGGATTCCCCTGGAACTGGAGTTCTCCTGGAATTGGAGTTTCAGACGGTTCTCAGCCGCCATGTGGGTGCTGGGGATCAAACCCGGGTCCTCTGCAAGAGCCCCAGCATCCTACTTGGTTTAAGGAAAATGAAGTTCAAGGCTTTCTTTCTCAGTAGCTAAAAACGTTCTTCTGTCTTTTGAAGAATGTGGTATGCAGATGTGAGAGCTGAGACTGCTGAAGCCATTTAAGGAAAATAAGGGAAGCCTGCTCTGTTGAAGGAATGGAGAAATGATGGTTTAAAAAGATGTGGAGAAATTGAACCAGAGCCCTAATCAAGCCCTGAAGATTTAGTGCCAGTGTTTTCCATTTATGGACTCAGAAGTCTAACTCTGCAGTCTTATTATTCATGGAATCGCTACATGCACTTAATGGGGCCTTCTCACTGGGCTATTTTGGAGCTTCCTAGTCTTGACAGTATTCCTCCCTCTTCCTTAAGTGTTTGTTTGTAGTATCCAACTCTAGTTCCATTCTAGGAGCTTTCTGTCTAGGAGCCAAAACTTCAAGGTGGTTATATCCTAGAAATTTCTGAATTGAAGAGAACAAGCCACAGGTTGTAATGGATGCACAGTTCTCCTGCCAGCTGTTGTTGATAGGTGTTATCAGCCATTCCAAGCACACTGACTACAAATTTCTTCTACTATGATGCTGAATAACCCTAAGCAAATTTCAACCTGAGTTCAGTGCTCTTATATGTATACACGGACAACCATTACCTCAGTTCATCCTTTCTACAAGTCCTTACAATACAGTTGCTCGTATTCCAGCAAATAATCCTTCCCATGTCCTTATAAAGCAACCCTAATTAAGCCCTGTGAGCCAAAAAGGATGATAAGTAAATAAAAGGAAGAAAGAAAAAAAGTAGGAGTTGGGGAGAAGATGGGTGTCACCAAGGGTGGGAGAGGACAAGAGGACTAGTGTGAGTTAAATATGATCACAATGCATTGCGTAAGTGCATGAATTGTCAAAAAAAAAAAATCCCCCAATAACCAAAATGGTATGGAGGATGGAGGATAATCAAATATGCTATCATAAAATTTAGTTAATTACTACCATCAAGACTGGATCAAAATTAGATAATACATAGAATACATTTGCAAAATGATTGAAATATTAAAAGCTGAAAACATTATTATATCGTTAGGTATTATTATATCGTTAGGATTAAAGTAAATACATCCAACATTACAACTGGACAAGCTCCCTGCAGACGCTGAATTGGGGCCATTGTGGTATGCCTAATCATCTTTTTCAAAAACAGAAAATTACATATTCACATTACAGTCAGATGTTACTAATATGATTTGAATATAGTTCTAGACATTTTTGACAGATTTTGTAAGCAGAGAAAATGCAGGAGTTTATAGCTGATAAGGTTTTATGCCATTATCTTAGTCTCTGTCTGAAAAAAATCAATGCCCATACTCCTAATTTTCTCTCTGTGTTAATTTTATCTCCACCAAGAGGGAAAATAATCGCCTACAAAGATGCAAAGATCCTTCACACATACAAATGGGAATGCTACCAAGATACTAATGTATTCTCCCCTCCCCACACAAAATTAAAACCTTTAAAAAAAAAAACCCAGACTGAGGAACATATTTGGTAAGAATGGCAACACACCTGGTTTATTTTCCCAGATTCCTAGATAATGTCCCATAGTGCTGTTCTTTTTCTTTTTTTAATTTTTTTTTATTTATTTCTGTATGTGTATGAATGTACTGTCTGCATGAGGTTTGTGCACCCGTGTCATGCAATGCCGCGGAGGTCAGAGAGGGTGTGGGATTCCCCTGGAACTGGAGTTCTCCTGGAATTGGAGTTACAGACGGTTCTCAGCTGCCATGTTGGTGCTGGGAATTGAACCCCGGTCCTCTGCAAGAGCAGTCAGTGCTCTTAACCACTAGGCTATCTCTCCAGCCCCCATAGTGCTGTTCTTACTGTCATTTCAATCAACCCTCTTTTGGGGTCAGTAAATAAAAGGTTAGCTGCAAACTCTGTCCTTGGTTTCCAGGGAGTTTACCACAGCTTTCTGTAACTGTTCTATCCCTTCCACACCTGAGACATCAGAAAAGCAACAAAATCTTGCATGAAATGTTTCCAACAAAAATTCTTTTAAACTCTAGTAAAGCTAAAGCTTCATTTTAAAATATATTTCTGGGGCTGGAGAGATGGCTCAATGGTTAAGAGCACTGGCTACTCTTGCAGAGGACCCGGGTTCGATTCCCAGCACCCACATGGTGGCTAAGAACCATCTTTAACTCCAGTTCCAGGGGAATCCCTGGCCGCCCTCTTCTGACCTCTGTGGTATTGCACAACATGGGTACAACCTACATGCAGACAGTACACACATACACATAAAAAAATAAGTAAATTTTTAAAAATTCAAAAAAGGGAACATCTTTTATTTTTTTTAATTTTTTTTATTAATTTTATTTATTTCTGTATGTGTACGAATGTATTGTCTGCACGCAAGTCTGTGCACCCGTGTCGTGCAATGCCGCGGAGGTCAGAAGTGGGTGTCGGATTCCCCTGGAGCTGGAGTTCTCCTGGAGTTGGAGTTTCAGACGGTTGGAGTTTCAGACGGTTCTCAGCCGCCATGTGGGTGCTGGGGATCGAACCCGGGTCCTCTGCAAGAGCGGTCGGCGCTCTTAACCACTAGGCCATCTCTCCAGCCCGGGAACATCTTTTAAATATATATATATTTCTATAAAAATATTCTGTAAAATATATATATAAATATATTTCTGTAAAATCTTCCATGTTTCTTGCTAGCACAGCAGACCCTGCTTAGCCCCCTCTGTGTCTGTGTGCTACCTTCCCTCTTCCTTCTAGCCAAGTTCCTGTAGCAAGAGTTCCTGATGTGATTTAGGTTCTGCTTGCTCAGACTCTGAGTTGGAGCCGCATGAGCAAGGAGCAAACCAGTGTGGTACCACACAGCATTTGTGACTGGGAAATGGCTGAAAAACGTGGCAGCAATATTATTCTTTCCCATTGACTTGAGTCCTTCCTCTAATTTCCATAAAAAATAAAAATCTTGATTTTCAGGGATGGAGAGATAGCTCAGTGGTTAAGAATGCTTGTTGCTTTTGTAAAGGACCAGAGTTTGGTTCCCAGCAGCCATGTCAGGTGGCTCACAACTGCTGTAACTACAACTCCAGAGGATCTGATGCCCTCTTCTGGGCTCCATCGGCCATGCACACACATGCACAGACACACATACATACACATAACTGAACCTGGTGGGATTGGGGCCATGGAAAGGGAAATGAGCCTAAATTGGACTGAGAAATAATGTATGAAATGAACAAAACTTCAATGAAAAGAAAAAACCTTAATTTTCTAAACAAAATGAAGGAATAACTAAGAAAAGAGTCTGGCAATAATTTTTATGAGATTCTTATCTAATTTCTGAACATCTATTTTCTACAGTCTATATAGAAGTATATAGGGTATACAATGAAATGAGTGCTATATTTTTAAGAACTACCCATGCTGATGACTGTGTGTTCTGATGACATTTCCAAGCTAACCTGTTCCATAAGGAAAAAGAGTTCAGTACTGTTCTAGTTTGTCTTCCATTGCTGTGACAAAACACTCTGACCAACACCAACTTGGGGAGGAAAGGGTTTATTCAGCTTACATCTCCTGGGTTACAGTTCATCACTTAGGGAGCCCAAGGCAGGAACTCAGGGCAGGAACCTGGAGGCAGGAGCTGAAGCACAGGCCATGGAGGAATGCTGTTCTCTGGCTTGCTCCCCTGGCTCATGCCCAGCCTGCCTTCTTATACCGTACACAACAACCTGCCCAGGGTGGCACCACTCATTGTGGGCTGGGCCCTCCCACACTGCTCGACCATCAAGACAATACTCCACAGATGTGGTCACAGGCCAATCCAATGGAGCCAATTCTCCAATTGAGGCTCACTCAACCCAGGTGTGTCAAGTTGACACTAAAGCTATCCAGCACAAGTACCTTCTACCAAACCTGGGTCCACTCTCCTCCATCTTGGTTACCAGTAAATAGAAGTCCTCTGCGATGCCTGGCTCCCTTATCCTCCTTCCATTGTATAAAGTCGTCAGTAAATCATCTTGGCTTTACTGTGAATAGATTCTGGATCTTACTCGCTCTCTCTCCCATGTCTTCAGAAAATCTACTTTTCTCCTAGCCTGTGGTAACTATTTCCTAAACGGCCACCCTACTGTCCTTTCTCTTCTACGTCCTCTTAGTCCAGTCTCCACCCCACAGTCCAAAGGATCCTGTAAAATTAAAAATCGAATATCATTTCCCAGATACAGATGCTCAGAGAGCCTCCCAGAACTGAACATAAACATCAAACTCTGTGGTTCGTGGAAGATTCCACCATGCAACATAGGTTGTCTCTCTCCCCTTCAACCTCTTCCCTTCCCAGCTGCAGACACATGGACTGACAGAATTTGCAACTGACCTTTTCTGCTTAGAACATTCTTCCTTCAAACCTTACCAGCTGGCTCTTTACCACCCGAGTTTGAACTCAGAAGTTGATTGAGAGGACCCTTCTTTGACCACCCACCCTAAAAGAGCAGTCAGCCCATATTCCCATTACACTCAGGTCAGCTCTCATTTGTAGCTCCCATTGCCATATAAAATGGTGTTAGTCTATGCACTGATTATCTATCTGTTAGAAGACTATAGAAAATGGACTGCTTTATATACTGCTATATCCATAGTATCTAGAAAAAGGCAGTAGCAGAAACCTGTTAGAGGACCAAGTATTTGCATCCCACAGTAGGTCATTTTAACCTTCAACAGGAATATTTTTCTTCCCTCTCACTGTCTTCTCCTGACAACTCTTCAGCACCTCCAGGGAAGCTTACCTCATCTGAGGAGCTGCACTCTGCTCAGAGACAGAGCTGGAAACAAGCCTGGTCAGCTAGGCAAGTGGTCTCCAGGCTTCTCATGTTGTCTCAATAATAAATGTAAGAAAGAATGAACGTCTTCTTCATTTTTGTTAACAATATCATCAGAATGCTTGGAAAATCTGAATGATTATTGATGTGATTCCATCTATTCCCACACAGTATTACTTGACAAAAATGCATTATCACATAATTTAAAATATAATTTTCTTTAAGTCTTTGTGATAGTGAATATTAGTAGCTTGTTTGGATTGAGAGATGCCTTGGAGATTAACAAAGAAACCTTCTGAGCCTATCTTTGAGGGTGTTTCCAGAAGCAATTAGATCATGAGTGCTCTGACCAAATGAATAGTTTAATCCACTGGTAGACTCAAAATTTGAATACACTGTGGGAAGGTGGTAGGAGTATAGAGCCTAGATGGAAAAACTGAGTCCCTGCGGCAGAGTTTTTGAAGCATACTTGAACCCTGTCCTGCTTGCTCTACTTCTTAGCCATCATGAGGTAGATAGCTTTGGTTACACATTCCCACTGCCGTGATACTCTCCGCCACTTCAGGCTCAAAGCAATAGATCCAGTCAACCATCAACAGGAAACTTTGAAAGCAAAAAGATTTAAAAAAAAAAAAAAAAACCTTCCTCCCTTAAAGTTGTTTCTCTTGAGTACTGGTCACAGTGATGAAAAACCTAATGCAGAAAACTGTTCCCAGGAAAGGAGGAGCCACTGTGGTTCTGCCTGACCACATGGCTCAGAGGCCTTTCAGACTGATCTGTTGGAGGAATTTTGAAAAGTTTGGAGATGCGGGCTAAAGTAACTCTAGAATGCTGTAAAAGGAGCTGGCAGGAGACATGAGCGTCATCCATGTGGTACTGGTTTTATAGGCATTGCGGGAGCTTTTACGCAGATTGCAAAAGAAAACCTGGAAGGCCACACATTGTATAACAAGAATCAGAATCCCTTTGGAAAGCTCTCAAGAAGACAATGCATAAAGCTATTAGAATAAAGCTAGAGATCTCAGAGGCGCGGAAGGCTCAGGGGAAGGCTGCAGGTCTCGGCAGAGCCAGCCCAGCAGGAAGGCCATGGTGTGGGGAGTGCCCAGACACTGAAGATCACTCACATTGCCACGTGCCCCCCCAGATGCCAGGCAAGGATATATAGGGTTTAATATTTTCCCTTCTGGGTTTTGGTCTTTCTGTGAACATTTCTGTAAGGACATTTCTACAGTAGATTAAAGTAGATTATATCATGAAGGTGCTGGCCAATGATAGTATAATTAATTCATTGACGGAAGGTGGGACCTGATAAAGTAGTCTACTGGTCACATGTCTTTGAAGGATATATCCTTGCCTGGACCCTTCCTGTTTAATCTCCCCGATTCCTGGCTGCCACGAAATAAGCAGCCACTTCTTCTACGTGTTCTTGCCTGGTACCCTATCTTAACACAAGCCGGTCCCAATGGAGCAAGCAACCCATGGGCTCCAACCTCCGTAAGCATGAGCCAAAATCAATCCTCCTCCTTAAGTTGTTGCATTATCATAGCAATGAAGAAACTAATATAGAGGTGGGACTATAGAAGGCAAGGCCTTCTTGGGGAAAGTCGGTCATTGGGGGCATCCATGAGGGGCACTCTCCTCTGGTCGCTCTTTCTAGCCATCATGACGTAGACATCCTCTACTATATGCTCCTGCCTTGCCTCAGGCCCAAAGTAATGGATCCAGCCAACTGCAGACGAAAATTTCTAAAACCTGAGCCAAAATAAATCTTACCTCTTTTAAACTGTTTCTCTGGATATTTGTGGTACTGATGAACAGTCAGACTAACACAATCTTGGAGCAAGAGATACCATTTATATCACTCACAGGACACCGTGAATCATGTCATTTAACTGGCAAAGGTAGGCTTGATTGTAAAACCACTCCACCAAGTCAGACTTATTGTCTATCAGGAGAGTTCCTTCCATCTTCCATTCCATTTTTCTACATGTAGATATCCAGTTTTTCCCAGTTAATACATAATTAAATACAAATCTCTGTCAGATTGTTGTCTGGATGAAAAGTATGCCAAATTCAATATTTTGTTTAACTTTCTCTCTTTGGTTACTATTATAAGACTTGCATTCAGGAAGAAGAAATATTGCTCATAAGTGATGGAAATGGAATTAGTAAGTACAAATTGTTATAATCTCACACTACACTCAATGGCACATCTTAATATAGGCTTTTCCATCTGTGTCAATTATCTTTCTGTTATTATGACAAACTATTTGAGATACTCAATTTAAGATAAATGTTTATTTTAGCTAAGTTCTGGCCCTACTGCTTTGAGCCCAAGACAAGGCAGCACATCACTGTGGAAGCAGATGGCAGGGAAAACTGCTCTTCTCCTTGCTAGGAAGGGGAAAAGAAAACTATTTGCAATCTGGATTCTCCCTATCCCCTCCAAAGACACACCCCTGAAGACTTAAAGGCCTCTTTCTAGGCCTCACCTCTTAAAGTCTCCTCTATTTCCAAATAGCACCAAGACAGAAATTAAAATTTACACTTAGACTTTTGGGGAGACATTCAAGATGGAAAATATAGGATGCTGCTCCTAGTCCCCAAAGGTTAATGTCCATCTCACAATATGAAATGATGTTAGCCTAGTCCAAGAGCCACAAGATCCTAACTGTTCCAGCATTATTCTAAAGTCCAAGTCCCAAGTCTCCTCTGAGATACAAGGCAAACAGCTACGGTATATACTTGGTAGTATACAATGGTTCAGTGGAAACAGTGGAAACATCACCATCCCAAAGCAAAGAACAAGATTTAATCCTGTACCTCCATATTCATCATCCAGGGAATACTAGGGTGAGA
Source organism: Rhizomys pruinosus (assembly GCA_009823505.1). NCBI lineage: Eukaryota > Metazoa > Chordata > Mammalia > Rodentia > Spalacidae > Rhizomys > Rhizomys pruinosus. Next base: position 315,402 of record VZQC01007595.1, read on the forward strand.
TGTGAGTCACACAGACTTGAAAATCACTATCCCTAAGGCTTTGCAGTTGCAGCCAATACTGTCACTCTCTTGTGCTGGCTGTGCACACAGCCTGCAGCAGCGTCCCTCAGCAGGCAGGCACTCCTCCTTGCTAGCATGTCAGTCTGTCAGGCTTCCTGGTTCTGCATCAGCTTACCTCTCATAGCTCCATGCATCACCCTGTAAGGGGCTGCTTTCAGAAACCCCACCACTGGTGAACACAGACTGCACTCCAGGCTTTCCTTTGTAATATTAGGAATGGCCTGAACCTCCTAACTCACTCTGTGTGCCCGCAAAGCAGCACCATGTGGATGACATCAAAGTTTCCCTTGGTTTTTATAAACTAATCTGGCCTGCTTGAAACATGGCTGCAGGGCCTCTGAGGTCTGGGTTGGCTGAATACAGGGAAATGAATCCCAAGTCTGCCCTGGGTAGGCAGTGTATTCTACAGTTTTACATTCCTCCTCCTCCTCCTCCTCCTCCTGGGATTAAAGGCCTGGGCCACCACACCCAGCCTACATCTTAAACAAACAAAACAAAACGATTTTTCATCCTTCCACTTCTTAATCTATTGAAGAAGGGAGATTCATGACACCCTTGAAATATATTTCCTGCTGTCCTGGTTACCAAGCAATTGCCTTCTTCTAATGGTGCTAATTTCTAGACCCTCCTTGGCCACATCTTTATCCATTTTCCTTTTCACCAAGCTGCAAATTCTTCAAATCCTTCTGCTCTGTTCTTCTGCTTCTGATCTTCACTTCATATAGTCTAGATATGAACTACGAGTCATATGTATAGCTAGCATAGATTGTCTCCCACTGTGGAGGGCATCTTCTTCACTCAGCTGTTCCCTTTGATGTGCAGAAACTTTATTTCATGGGAGCACATTTGTCCTTGATGGCCTTATTTTCTGGGCAACTAGAGTCCTGTTGAGAAAGCTGTTGCTTATGTCTATATCTTGGAATCGTTTCCATAACTTTTCCTCTAGTACTTTTAGAGTCTCAGACCTTACATTGTGGTATGTGATCTATTTGAAATTGATTTTTGTGCAGGAATGAGTTTCATTTTTCTACATGTATATATCCAGCTTTCCTAGCACAAAAAAATGATGTTATTTTCTCCAATTTGTATTTTTTTTTTGACATATTAGTCAAAAAACATGTGGTGCATGCCTTTAATCCCAGCACTTGGGAGGCAGAGGCAAACAGACCTCTGTGAGATTGAGCCTGGTCTACATAGCAAGTTCTAGGCCAGCTGGTGCTACAAAGAGACCCTGTCTCAAAAAAAAAAAAAAATCAGGTTGCTATAGCTGTCGGTGTGTATATACTCTCTATTCCACTGGCCCTCTGGGGGGGGCCATACCTGTTTTGTGTCAGTAGCATGCTGGCCTTGTTAATACATAGTATAATTTAAAATCAGATATGGGGAGACCTCCACCAGTATTCCTTCTCAGGATTGGTTTGGTTATTGGGGGGTCTTTTGTGCTTCCATATGAATTTTTTAATTTTTTATGTATGTACAAGTTTCTATGTGTATATATGTGCACCATTTGCATGCCTGGTGCTTGCAGAGTCCAGAAGAAGGTATAGAATCCTCTGGAGTTGAATTACAGGGAGTTGCGAGCCACCCTGTGGGTACTGGGGATGGAACCCAGGTAATCTGCAAAAACAGTAAGTGTTCTTTAACCAACTGAGCCATTTCTCCAGCTCTTCAATATGAATTCTCCACCCCCAATATGAATTTTAAGATTGTTTTTACTATTTCTATGAAGAATGGTACAGGGATTTTTTTTTTTTACTAGAATTGCCTTGAATCTGTACATTTTGTCTGGTAGGATGGCCATTTTTTACAAGATTAATGATTCCAACACATAGAAGTTCCTTCCATGATCTAGTCCTTTCTTCAATTTCTTTGGTATTTTAAAGGTTTTATTATAGAGATTTTTTTTACTTCCTTAGGGCTAGGTTTATTCTGAAATATTTTTGTTTTAAGGCGACTGTAAATGCATTTGTTTCCAGATTACTTTCTCAGCATAGCATATTTATTATTTCTATACAGGAAGGCTACTATTTGTATGTTAATTTTGCATCCTGCCACTTTGATGAAAATGCATATCAGCTCTAAGAGTTTTCTGGTGGAGTCCCTAGGGGTTTTTTGTGTGGACTCCTGTCATCTGTAAATAAGGATGCTTTGACTTCTTCCCTTCCTGCTTGCATCACTTTTATTTCCTTCTCTTGTCTTAGCTTTTATCTTATTGCTTCCAGCACTATTTGAGTAAGAGTGTAGAGATTGGACACTTTGTCTTGTACCTGATTTTAGTGGGAATGCTTATAGTTTTCCCTGTATGTTGTACAAAGTTGGCTATAGGTTTGTCATACATTGCCTTTATTATATATATTCCTTCTACTCATAGTCCTTTCAAGATTGTCAAAGTCCTTTGAATTGTCAAAAACTTTCTGGGTTGTTTGGGCTTGCCAAGAAGGAACTTTCAAACTCTTTTTCCTTAAGGAAAACATACCTTTTAGCAAAAAAAAAAAAAAAAAAATCTTCTCAACTCACGTGATATGTGTATGTACATATGTATATGTTTATGTAGGTATATATTTATATATACATGTATATAAGTAATACGAGTTGGAGAGAACAACAACAACAAAAGAACTGGGGCGAAAAAATGACACTGAAAAAGTGAAGTTGCTCCCCGCAAAAACAATTAATCTTGCTTTGAAACAAAAAAAAAAACCCTCTGGAAAGACTCAGAAAAAGATGCAAGACATGTATGGCAGAGTTCAGGAACTCAGGTAGGGTGGGGGCATGGAAAAGGAAGTGACTCTAAATTCAATTGAGAAATGATGTATGATATATGGAAATAGTTTAATAACAATAATAATTTTTTTAAATTGCCTTTGAGAAAAAAATGACAAAAATTTCAGTATCTATTGATATGATCATGTGTTTTCTGTCCTCATGTCCATTTATGCAATGCATTAAATTTATTGATTTATGTATATGAACCATTCTTGCATCTCTAGAATGAAGCCAATTTGATTTTTCTCATTTTTCCCTTTAATTTTATATTACTCTAAAATATGCATGCTTATCCTCCACCCATATACCAATATTACAAAATCTGAACATAAGTGGTAGGTTAATTCTCAAGCCCATTAAGGGGTTCACCTTTTAACCGTACTGCTGCTTTCATATAAAAAAGAAATATAATATAGACACTGCTTAGTTTGGTTTTCAATTAAAGATTTGGTGCTAGCATCCACAATGAGAGATACCATACATCATTTGACTTTTCTGGGACTGTGTTACTTCACTTAGCATAATGTCTTCTAGTTCCATCCATTTACCTACAAAGTTCATGATGTCATCTTTCTTTTTTTTTATTAATTTTATTTATTTCCGTATGTGTATGAATGTACTGTCTGCATGCAAGTTTGTGCACCCGTGTCGTGCAATGCCGCGGAGGTCAGAAGAGGGTCTCTCGGATTCCCCTGGAACTGGAGTTCTCCTGGAATTGGACTTTCAGACGGTTCTCGGCCGCCATGTGGGTGCTGGGGATCGAACCCAGGTCCTCTGTAAGAGCGGTCGGCACTCCTAACCGCAAGGCCATCTCTCCAGCCCGATGTCATCTTTCTTTACTACTGCGTAGAACTCAATTGTTTGGATGTACCACATTTTCTGCATCCACTCCTTGGTTGAGAGACATTTGGGTTGCTTCCAACTTTTTGCTGTTGTGATGAGAGCTGCAATAAACATAGATGTGCATGTGTCTCTGCAAAAGGATGAGTCTTGTGGATATATATATATCTCCAGGAGTGGTATGACTGGGTCAGGTGGTAGGCTCATTTTCAGTCTTTTAAGAGTTCTCCGCACTGCTTTCCATAAGGGTTGCACGAGTTTGCATTCTTACCAGCAGTGGACAATTGTTCCCCTTTCCCCACAACCTCTCCAGCATTTAGTGTCATTTGTTTTCCTAATCTTGGCCAGTTTTACTGGGGTAAGGTGAAATCTTAAGCTGGTTTTAATTTGCATCTCCTTAATTATTAGTGACCTTGAACACTTTCTGAGATGTTTCTGAGCCATCTTCACTTCTTCATTTGTGAATTCTCTATTCAGCTCTTTCCTCCATCTTTTGATAGTGTCATTTGTTTTCATGCCTCTTTGGTTTTTGAGTAATTTATATATTCTGGATGTTAATTCTCTATCTGATGTATCACTGGTGAAGGTTTCCTCCCACTCTGTGGGTTTTTTCTTCACTTCCCTAATTGTTTCTTTTGCTGTACAGAAGCTTTTGAGTTTAATGAGGTCCCATTTGTCTATTGTTGACCTTGTTTCCAATGCAACAGCTGTCTGATTTAGAAAATCTTTTCTAATGTCTATGTCTTGTAGTTTACTGCCAACATTTTCTATCATTTTCAAAGTTTCTGGTTTCACAATGAGATCTTTGGCCCATTTGGAGTTGATTTCTATACATGGTGAAAGGTAGGGGTTCAACTTCATCTTGCTACAAGTGGCAATCCAATTTTGCCAGCACCATTTGCTGAAGATGCTGTCTTTCCTCCAGTGGGTTGTCTTGGCCCCCTTTTCAAATGTGAGGTTGCTGAAATTGCATTTGCTCAGGTTTGGATCTTCAGTTTTGTTCCATGGATCCACAGATCTGTTTTGTGCCAGTACTAGGCTGTTTTTATTACTATAGTCCTGTAATATAGTTCGAAGTCTGGTATGGTTATTCCCCCATGTTGCTGTTTATGCTCTGGGTTGCTTTGGCTATCTGGGGTATTTTGTTTTTCCATATGAATTTAAGGATGTTTTGTTCTAAGTCTAAGACGAAACTTATGGGGAGTTTGATTAGGATTGCATTGAATCTGCATATTAGTTTGGGTAGGATGGACATTTTTACTATGTTGATTTTTCCAATCCATGAGCATGAGAGGTCTTTCCATCTGCTGGTATCTTCTTTGATCTCCTTCTTTAGGGATTTAAAATTCATTGTAGAGATCTTTGGTGTCTTTGGTTAGGTTTATTCCAAGGTATTTTGTTTTTTAGGGGTTCTCCTTGTATTCCTTCTCCATTTGTTTGTTGTTCATATAAAGAAAGGCTACTGATTTTTCAGATTAATTTTGTATCCAGCCACTTTACTGAAACTCTTGATCATTTTTAGGAGTTTCTTGGTGGAATGTTTTGTGTCTCTTAGGTACACTAGCCTATCATCTGCAAAAAGGGATAGTTTGACCTCCTCTCTTCTAATTAGTACTCCTTCAATTTTCTTTTCTTGTCTTATTGCTGTAGCAAGCATTTCAAGCATCACATTGAAGAGGAGTGGAGATAGGGGGCAGCCTTGCTGAGTTCCTGATTTTATGGGGAATGCTTCTAATTTTTCCCCATTTAGGATGATATTGGATGTGGGTTTGTTGTATATGGCTTTGATTTATTGAGGAATGTTCCCTCCAGTCCAGTTCCCTCTAGGACTTTAAACATGAAGGCATGCTGAATTTTGTCAAAGGCTTTTTCCTGCCTTGAGATAACCATGTGGTTTTTGTCTTTCAACCCATTTATGTGTTTTCTGACATTTGTTGATTTGTGTATGTTGAACAATCCCTGCAAATCTTGTATAAATCCAACTTGGTCATCTTGAAAGATCTTTTTGATGTGTACTTGTATGTGGTTTGCAAATATTTTGTTGAGAATTTTGACATCTACTTTCATTAATGAAATGGGCTATAGTTTTCTTTTTTGTTTGTATCTTTGCCTGGTTTTCATATTAGAGTGATGGTGGCTTCATAGAAAGAATTTGGGAGATCTCCCTCTGTTTCTATTCTTTTGAATAATTTGAGTAATAGTGGTTGTATGTCCTCTTTAAAGGTTTTAAAGAATTCTGCCATAAATCCATCTGGGCCTGGGCTTTTTTTAGTTAGGAGGTTTTGAATTACTATTTCAATTTCCTCATATGACATGGGTCTGTTTAAGCTGTCAATATCTTCTTGAGTAAGCTTTGGTGAATTCCAGGATTTCAGATATTCATCCATCCATTTATCTTAGGTTTTCAAATTTAGTAGATTATAAGTTTTTAAATTCTCATATGATTGTCTGAATCTTTTTGATGTCTGTCATGATGTTTCCTTTTTTGTCTTGAATTCTACTGATTTGGAGTTGCTCTTTCTTTTGGTTAACTGGGCTAGAGGTCTATCTATCTTGTTTATCCTTTCAAAGAACCACTTTTGGATTCATTGGTTTTTTTTATTGTTTTCTTTGTTTCTGTTTCATTGATCTCTGCTATAATTTTTATTATTCCCTCTTGTTTTGGGGGGGTTGGGATTCAGTTGTTGCCTCTCAAGTGCTTTCAGCTACAGTGTTAGATCATTTATTTGTGCTCTTTCTATTTTTGATTATTTTTTAATGTAGGCACTTAGTGCTATAAATTTCCTCCTTGGGACTGCTTTCAAAGTATCCCATAGGTTTTGTTGTGTTGTATTATCTTTTTTATTTAGTCCCAGGAATACTTTTATTTCTTTATTTCTTCCTTGACCCATTCATTATTCAGGAGTGTGTTGTTTAGTTTCCATGTGCTCCTGTAGATAGTAGGGCTTATTCTGGTTTTGATATTGAACTGTATTGCACTGTGGTCTGATAGAATGCATAGGATTATTTCGATCCTTTTATATTTGTTGAGGTTTTTTTTCTGTGTCCCAGTATGTGGTTGATTTTAGAGACTGTTCTGTGGGGTGCTGAGTAGAAAGCATATTCTCTGGTGCTTGGGTGGAATATTCAGTAGATGTCCATGAGGTCCATTTGGTGTAGTGTATTGTTCAGTTCAGATGTCTCTCTGCTTATTCTTTGTTCAGTTGACCTGTCCCAAGGGCTCAGTGGGGTATCAAAGTCCCCTACTATTAGTGTCCTGGGATTAGTCTGTGTTTTGAGGTCCTGCAGAATTGTGCTTATAAAGTTTGGTGCACCAGAGTTTGGTGTGTGTGTATATATATTCATGATTGTGAAATGTTCATGGTTAATTGTTCCTTTGATAAGGATGTAATGACCCTCTTTTTCTCTTCTGATTAGGTTTACTTTGAAGTCTATTTTGTCTTATATTAGAATAGCAACTCCTGCTTGCTTTCTGGTACTATTTGCTTGGAATATTTTTTCCATCCTTTCACCTTAAGTTGATGTCTATCCTTGGGGGTGGGATGAGTTTCTTGTAGACAACATGTAGATGGGTTCTATTTCCTTATCCATTCTCCCAATCTATGTCTTTTGATGGGGAATTTAATTCATTAATATTTAAGGTTATTATTGATAGATGTGTGTTGCTTCCTTTCATCTAATTTTCTGTTTGCATTCTTGGTCTAAGTTAGCATTTCCATAGTTATACTGTTATCAATTACCCTCTCTAGCTGCTTGGGGATAGTTGTCCCTTTCCTATGAACTTTGAATTGCTTCTGAAGGGTTGGTTTTCTGGACATGAATTCTTTCATCTTGTTACGTCATGAAAGATTTTTCTTTCTCCTTCAACTGTAATTGACATTTTTGTTGAGTATAAGTAATCTGGGTTGGCATCTATAGTCCTTTAGTACTGGGAATACTTTGGTCCATGTTCTTCTGGATTTCATCATTTGCATTGAAAAGTCAGCTGTAATTCTGATGGGTTTCCCTTTATATGTAACTTGCTGTTTTTCTCTTGTGGGTATCTAATGTTTTAACTATGATATGGCATGTGGAGTCTCTTTTCTGATCTTGTATCTTTGGTGTTCTGTGTGCTTCTTGTATTTGTATGAGCTTGTCATTTTTCAGTTTTGGTAACTTTCTTCTATTATTCTGTTGAAGATCTGATCAATAATGTTGTCCTGGGATTCTTCTCCTTCTACTATCCCTATGATGCAGAAGTTTGGTCTTTTCATAATGTCCCACATTTCCTGATTGTTCCACTCTTGTGTTTGTTTGTTTTTTTAATTTTTCATAATATTTACTTGACCATTCTAGTTCTTCTATCTTATCTTCCTGGCTTGAGATTCTCTTTTCTGCTTCATCTAATCTGTTACTGAGGCTTTTTCCCATCCTTTCCTGCTGATTGGATGTGTGTTCAATTTCCTTTTTCATTTCACCCTTTGATTTCTTTAGTATTTCCATTTCCTTCTGGAGCTTGTCTTTCTCTCCTTCTAGATCCTTGATTCTCTGCTCAGGTTCCTGTTTCATTTCAGCATGGGATCTTTTCAGTGTTTCCACTTCCTTCCAAGTTGTTCCTTCTCTCCCTCTAGCTCCTTCTGGAGTTTGTCATTCTTTACCTTCAGTTCTTCGATTTGTTCTTTACAGTCCTTGATTTTTTTGAGTATGTGTATGATTGTTCTTTTAAAATGTGTCCTCGGTTACCTCCAGGGAGAACTCATTGTTGGAGTCTTCTAAAGGACTGATAGAATTTGGTGCAGATTTATTGTTTGCTTTACCCATGGTGATTTTTCATTGTGGCTTTGGCATGTCGATTTGATTTTTTGATTGTAATCTGATGCAAAATTGCAGTGTTTCTTCATTGGGTCGAAGGCCTGTTCCTCTAGATTGGCTGTGGAGCGACAGGTTTGCAGTCTCTTCCATTACCTTGTGCCCCAGTCTCCATAGCTGTTCCCACTGGGATGGCCACACTATGGCGGGAGGGGGTGCAGTGGTTTGGCCCCATGCACAATGCCCCTGAGCACAGTCCCTGCCCCAGATGCAGTCACCGATGTGTCCCTCAGAGGTGCTCAGAGGTGCCCAGACCCTTAGGGATCCGAGAAGGAAGTTGGGCTGCTGCCTGGCCCCTGGGTGGAGTCCCTGCCCCAGATGCAGTTGCTGATGAGTCTCCCAACTTGATCTTGATAAATGATTTCTATATGTTTTTGAATTTAGTCTGTAAATACCATATTGTATTAACTCATGGAGGAGATTGGTTTATAATTTTCTTTTTTGTTTGATAAAAGAAAAGTTTGGGTATGTGGTGACTTTGTAAAAAAGAGTTTCATAGCATTTTTTCCTCTTCTATTGGTGTTAGTTCCTCTTTGAAGGTCTAATGGAGTTGACAGTGAATCTATCTGGACCTGCTCTTTTTTAATCGGGAGATTTTTTTTTACTTCAATTTTCTTCCTTGTTCATATCCATTTAATTTATTTATCTCATTTTAGTTTAACCCTAGTAGGCCATATACATCTAGAAAGACATCCATTTTTCTTTTAATTTTCCAGTTTGGTTTAATATAGGAATAAGTTTTTAAGATGTGTGCTATTGATATCTTAAATTTAATTGATATCTTTTATGATGTCAATTAAATTTTCATCTCTAATTTTGTTAATTTGGGTCTTCTCTTTCTTTTGGTTAGTTTTGCTAAGGGTTTGTCTATTTCATTTACCTTTACAAAGAACTGACTCTTTGTTTCATTGATTTTGTTTGTTTTCACTTCTATTTTATCAATTTCTTCCTTATCTTAATTATTTCTTTCTATCTACTGATTTGGTGTTTTGCTTGTTATCATTTTCTAAGCCCTGAGGTGCATCATAAGGTTATTTATTTAAAATCTGTGGTTTATGATAGGCACTCATAACAATGAAATTCTCTCAAGACTGCTTTCATTGTACCTCATAGGTGTTGATGTCTTGAGTTTTCATTTTTACTGATCTCCAAGAATGTTTTGATGTCCTTGGTTTCTTCAAAGAAAATTCTTCATTCAATATTATGTTGTTTAATCTCAAGTTTATGTATATCCCATAGTTTCTCTTGCTACTGATATCTTTCATTGTGGTCAGGTAGACTGTAAGAAATTATCTCAGTTTTTTCCATACTTATTAAGACTTGCTTTGTGTCTTAACATATGATCTCATTTAGAGAAAGTCCTATTAGCTGCTGAGAAGAATGTGATGTGTATTTTACAGTGTTGCATAGAATGTTCTGGAGATGTGTGATAGATCCATTTTACCCATATCATTTAAAACCAATATTTCTCTATTTTGTCAAGATGACATATCTGTTGGTGAGAGTAGGTATTGAAGTCACCCACTATTATTGGGTTAGAGTTAATCTGTGACTTTACATCTAGTCACATTTGTTTTATGAAACTGGACATGCCCAAGTTTGGGATATAGCATGACTATAGACACACACACACACACACACACACCACCACACGATATATTATTATAGATATATATATAGATATATATATGTAGATAATATATAAATATTCAGAATTGTAATGTTGTAATGTCCCTCTTGGTGGCTCGTTCCTTTAGTCAGTACAAAGTAGTCTTCTTTATATTCCTACTGGCTGGTTTTGAGTTGAAGAGCATTTTGTTAGAAAACAGAATAATGACACCTGCTTGTTTCCTGCTTTCACTTCCTTGGAATAACTTTTTCCATCTTCTTTGATGGTAAGGTGATTTTTTCTTGGAAGCAACAAATAGATGAATTCTGTTTTTAGTCCAGTCTGTTCATCTGTGTCTTTTTGTCAGGGAACTGAGACCAGTAATATTCAGAGTTAAAATTGAAAGGTGTGTGCAAGCACTTTTCCTATCATCGAGCTGATTTTGCAGTGGATGGTGTTATCCTTCCTCCTTTGCTTCGCTTCTGTTCTGATGTGGTTTCCTCTCTCCTGTAATCTCAGGGTTGTGCTCATCTTCCTCTTCAATACAAAAGATTCCTAATAGTGTTTGTAGACCTGACTCAGTGGTCATGAATTTCTTTATAGGCAAACATTTTTTGCTAAAACCCTCAAAACACAGGCAACAAAAACAAAAACAAAACAAAACAACAACAACAAAAAAAAAACCAAGTAGGGTTACATAAAACTAAGAAACTTCTGCACAGAAAATGAAACAATCAACATTGAAAAGATAACCTACAGAATGGGAGAAAATATTTGAAAGCTATTCATCTAAGAAAGGATTAATACCAGGATATGTATGCCAACTCAACACTGATATCTCATTTTAAGTGCTCAAAATGCCAACAGAAGTTTCTCAAAACAAAATATACAAATGACCAAGTATATGAACAAGAAAAGTTTAACATCATTAATTATCAGGAAAATGAAAATCAAAGCACAAGGAAATATTATTCATGGCCAATTAAAATAATTAGCATCAAAGAGAGAAAAAAGAATGATGTAAGAGAAAAGGAGCCCATAAACTGTTGACGGGCATACAAGTTAGAATAACTGCTGTGTAAATGGCATTTTTACACAATCAATATTATTATTACAACAGCCAAGATACATATAAACTAAGATAACTATCAATAGATGAGTTGATAAGAGGTGATATACAGCCTGGAATATTATTGAGTCATAAAAGGATAAAATTATGTCATTGTCATAATGTGGTTATAAATGGGGGGGCATCATGTTAAAAGAAAGATAACATCATGAAATGTGCAGGTAAATGGGTGGAACTAGAAGCCAGTGAAGTAGCACAGTCCCAGAAAAACAAACAACATATGGTATCCCCTTATTTGTGGATGCTAGCACCAACTCTCTCTTTATAAGGTCAAATAAATAATTCCTTTTTTTGAGTAAATGTGACACCTGATATTACTCATGAACTTGCTATGTAATGTAGAATGTAAAGTAACATTTTTTTCTTTACCTGAATGTAACTTTGCTGTCAAAATGTGAATCCCTGAACATGTTTTGAAATTGATCTATAGTTTACTTTCAGATGTCATAACTTTGGTATATGTGTGCCACGTATGTAGGCATATTTTGGAGTGATACACACTGGAAGGAACAACAACAAAAAAGATTGGGTCAAGCAACTGACTGAAACAGTAAACTTCTACACCCCAAAATTCAAAAAAGACTGGGAAAAAAGATGAAAGACACGTATGGCAGAAAGCATGAGCTCTGGTGGGGTGGGGGGAGGAAGGGAAAATGGGCCCAAATTTTATTAAGGACTCTTGTATGAAATATATCAAAAATCAATACATTTAAAAAAAGACTGAGAAAAAGATGTACGATGGGTATGGCAGAATGTATGAGCTCTGGTGGGGTTGGGGGGAAGGAAGGGGGAATGGCTCTAAATTTGATTAAGAAATGTATGAAATACACAAAACTTCAATAAAAAATTTTGTAAAAAAAAGCACAGGACTTTAACAAATATCAAGGAAAACATGAATATCTAAGGATAATTAATTATACCAAAAACTCAACTGAGAATCTGTATTAAATATACAATAATATCACAGGCCAAAAAAAGGCTTTCAGAACTTAAAAAAAAAAAAAGGATTGTTCAGCCATTTCTATGAACACAATGAGTTTTAGCCACTTAACACCAAATTATTTTCTTCCAAATCAATATATCAATTTATGATATACTGAGCAAGGATCTAATGTCAGTACTGATGCTTGGTTCTGCCAGCATTTCAGGAAACGCTGGTATTTGTGTGCTGACACATCCCGGTGCTTCCAACTCATGTGTTTCTGCTTCTTGATGATACCTTGCATCTGCTCACATTTTTTTCATACATCTTGTTAATTGCATGTTCATATCTTTTGCCCATTTTCAGAAATGCATTTTTATGTCTATAATAATCCAGTTTTATGTGTTTTAAATACTTTCTTTCCATTTACATCTTGTCTTTTGGCTTTCTGTATGGTATCTTTGATGAAAAGATGTTCCTAATTTTAACATGACAACTGGCCTATTTTTATCTTTATGCTGTCTGTATCTTGTTTACTCAACTCTTCCCTGTCTTTGCAAATAGCATCTATAAGAGAATAAATAAATGGAGGCCAAATAGAGACTTGAACTCCAAATACAGTTACAACAGACTTCATGGGGTAACCCAAAGCTGAATGGGCCATTTGGCAACATTTCAGATTAAGACAAGAAGATTAGGCCTTTGTATTGCCACTTAAATGAATGAACTGCCTTGTGAATTGTCACCTAGGAGTGGTCATCATCTTGGGTGAAGCATCCCCTTTTACATGAAAACATTTGCTTGCAACCACTAATCTATGATTCATTCGTGGGTATCACTTTGCAGCTAGGACAATGGATACACATGCATGAATCACAACTTTATTCAAATGGCTATTTTTTTGGTATTTTAGAGACAAAATCTCCCTGTAGCCCCAGCTGGCCTGTTACTCACTCTGTAGTCCAGGCTGGCCTTGAACTCACAGGGATCTGCCTGCCTCTGCCTCCCCGAGTGCTGGGATTAAAGACATGCACCACTATGCCTGGCTCAAATGGCTATTTTTATAAAGATACTTAGGTTGGAGATGTTTGAACCACCTATGAAGTTTGAATTTCATTAGTCATCTCTTCATTTAGGTTATTATCCTTAGGATTTATGTGGTGGATTCTAGTGTGAGTTACTCCCTTCCTCAGACTCTAGGTCATCAAATGCCCCTCAGTAGGGCTAACCACTTCCCCCAAAGGTAACTGGACTCATAATTTGGGGCCTGTAAGGATTTTCCTTAGTCTCTTGCCTCCTTAAATATTAAAAGGCACAAAGCACACAGGCTCAAGGGAACACACACATACACACACACACACACACACACACACACCCCACACTGCTAAGTACTTTGTACTAGAATGAGATCATGTTGACTGATGGGTTGCCAGGTAGATCTTATGTTCACTCACATTTCAAAACCATTAAACTAACAAATGCTGATAGCTGTCAGTCCACTGGGCCCTACTCTTCTGAGTTTTAAATATTGAAATCCTTTCATGCAGTCTTCTTTGTAGAACTAAATCTTTCATGCGACTTCTTCTATGTAATTTATGAAACATTGATCATATACTACTTCATATATATCAAATATGAGTAATATAATATATAATATACCTCTCAAAGTAACCAACTAAGATATATACCCTGAAAGTCCTTCCCCTATACTTTGTAACTTTCTGCTTTTCTCTTTTGACTGGAATAACCATTGCATGAGTAGTTGGAGAGAGTGGCTTGTTCTCCATCTTGGTAATGTTTTCACAGGTTCAGTCCTATTTTTTTTAATTACAAGAAAAAACTGAAATAAAGAATGATATCCTGATACAACAAAATGTATAGCAAGTCTTTGAGACATAGTGGAGATACTATTTTAAAGAATTAATGACAGGATTACATCTTTTTTTTTAATTTTTTTAAATTTTATTTATTTTTGTATGTGTATGAGTGTGGTGTCTGCATGTAGGTCTGTGCACCCGTGTTGTGCAATGCCACGGAGGTCAGAAGAGGGTCTCGGATTCCCCTGGAACTGGAGTTCTCCTAGAATTGGAGTTACAGACGGTTCTTAGCCGCCATGTGCGTGCTGGGGATCGAACCCGGGTCCTCTGCAAGAGCAGTCGGAGCTCTTAACCGCTAGGTTATCTCTCCAGCCCCGACAGGATTACATTTTACAGCCTTTCTCTCTAGCACGTGCTCATAGCAGAAAAGCAATTCTTGAAGCTTTCAATGGAAGCCCAATTTAAAGTACTTAAAAGATATGTGGCTTACAGAAAGTCGATTTTCAATGTAATTCAGAAAATATTTATTATCTATTACAGGTGAGATATCATGGTAGATACCCAACTACTTGAGAAATGTTCTGTTTTAAAGTACCCTGGTACCTCTTTTGAAGACTGTGTTTCTTTCTCTGTGTGGTTAAAATAACTGCAAGAAAATAAGGCATCACTTCTGCCTAACTTTAATCTGAAAGCGAAGTCTAAATCTTCATGTCCCAAGAAAACTGCCACAGGGCGATTCCTCATGTGCTGAATACTTTATATTGCAACTATAAACCATAAGCAAAGGAGAGAGAATCCATTTAACTCTGTGGGTCTGTTCTGCCAAGTTGTACCTTATTTATTGCCTTTTAATGAAATATTTCATGTGCATCAGGAGCAGTCTTCAACAAAGGCAATGTAGCTCCAGAGCCAAGCGCTTCACATCATACAATGTACATGGGAACATCGTTTTTTTCTGCATTGTCTTGCTTAATGTATTGGATTTTTGTGATCAGGGGTGAAATTTTTTTTAATGAGTGAATATGCCATTGTTAACTTTCCCAGGAGACACAAACTTAAGAAAGTTTATCAAATATTTTATTTTATTTTTTCATCTTTTTGAGACAGGTTCTCCCTGTAGCCCCAGCTGTCCTGGAACTTGCTCTGTAGACCAGGCAGGGCCTTGAACTGACAGAGATCCCCCTGCCTCTGCCTCCCGAGTGCTAGGATTAAAGGCATGTGCCACCATGCCCAGCTGATACTTTAAGTTTTGTGTTTACCTTTATTTTATGTGCAGTATTTTGCCTGTGTATATGTAAGCAGACCCATGTCACACAATGTCTGTGGAGGCCAGAAGAAGGTGGTACAATCCCGGGAGTGCTGCCATGTGAAGCCTGAGAACCAAACCTGGGTTGTATAAGAGCAGCCAGTGCTCTTAACCCACTGAGCCATCTCTCCAAACCCTTACCACATATTTTAAGCAGTCCTGTTTCCCTTGAAACTATTAGATGAATCTTAGCACTGAGGTGCCCTAAATCTTTCCTTCTGGAAGCACAAACAGTTTAAGATGCTACCAAAATTAAAGGAGAGGGTTATTTAGATACAAAAGAAAAAATGTCAGGGCATATATGCCCACCTGTGAAAACTGACCTAATAGTGTATTTATTCCATTGGTTTCTTTTTAAGTTTCTCTAAAAATAGACAAAATACATAAAAATATTGTTATTGTACAAGGTGGGTTTGGTTATTCATAGGAGAAAATCTGACCCAAGCTGGCCTACACAATGAAGAATATTTTGAATTATTTATTTTTATTTTATGTGGGTGAGGGTTATGTCTGCATGTGTGTAAGTACACTGAGATGTTATGGTGCCCACAGAATCAAGAGAGGGCATCATGTCCCCCTGGAACTGGAATTAAGGATGGTTGTTAGCCACTATCTGGGTGTTGGGATTTGAAGCCAGGTCTTCTCCAAGAGCAACCAGTGCTCTTAACTGCAGGACCATATTTCCAGCCCCACAATAAAGAAATTTATTTTTAAAAATCTAGCAATATAACAAGCTTAAAAGTTGGTTGATTCTCCCCACCCTTTTCAATATAGTGCTTGAAATGCTCACAAGAGCAATAAGACAAGAAAAGGAAATTAAAGGAGTACTAATTGGAAAAGAGGAGATAAAACTATCCTTTTTTGCAGATGACATGATAGTTTACTTAAGGGATGCCAAAACCTCCACCAGAAAACTCCTAGAAACCATCAACAGGTTCAGTTAAGTGGTGGGATACAATTTGACCCAGAAAAAAATCCGTAGCCTTTCTTTATGCCAATAAAAGCAATTGGGGAAGGAATACAAGGAGACTTTTCCACTAACAATAGCCCCCCCCAAAAAAAAATAAAATATCTGGAAACAAACCTGACCAAAGGCACTAAAAATCTCTACAATGAAAATTTTAAGTCCTTCAAGAAGGAAATTGAGGAAGATACCAGAAGATGGAAGAAACTCCCGTGATCATGGACTAAAAGAATTAATATAGTAAAAATGACCATCCAGCCCAAAGTAATATAAAGGTTCAATCCAATCCTTATTAGAATCCCCATGAGCTTCTTCACAGACCTAGAAAAAGAAAATCCTAAAGTTCATATGGAAAAAAAAGACCCAGTAACCCTGAGCAAAAAGAGCAATACAGGGGGATTACCATACCAGACTTCAAACTATATTACAGGCTATAGTCATAAAAATAGCCAGGTACTGGCACAAAACAGACCTACAGATCAATGGAACAAAATTGATCTGAACCTGAGCACATCCAATTTCAGTCACCTTATATTTGACAAAGGGATCAAGAAGATTCAATGCAGGAAAGACAACATCTTCAACAAATGGTCTTGACATAACTGGATCACCACTTGTAGAAGAAAAAAATACCTACCTCTCGCCATGCACAAAAATCAATTAAAAATGGATTGAAGGCCTCCATGTGAAACCCAAAACTCTAAAAATGATAGAAGAAAATGTTGGTAGTAACCTATAAGACATAAGTGTAGGAAAAAAATAAGGTAAACAAATGACAAATGGGACCTTATTAAACCCAAGAGCAAAAGAAATAATCAAAGGAGTGAAAAAACAAAGGAGGAAGAAAGCAAATGACCCACTCAAAATATGGAGTAAAGAGCTGAACAGAGACTTCACAAATGAAGAAGTAAAGATGGCTAAGAAACATCTTAAAAACTGTTCAATGTCACTAATAATTAAGGAAATGCAAATTAAAGCTACTTTAAGATTTCATCTTCCTCTAATAAGACTAGCTATGATCACGAAAACAAAGGTTATCAAATGCTGGAGAGGTTGTGGGGAAAGAGGAACACTCATCCTCTACTGGTGGGAATGTAAACTCCTACAACCATTATGGAAAGGAGTGTGGAGAACCCTTAAAAGTCTCAAAATGAGCCTACCACCTGACCCAGTCATACCACTCCTGGGTATATACCCACAAGACTAATCCTATCACAGAGATATATGCACATCTATATTTATTGTAGCTCTCTTCACAATAGCAAAGAGCTGAAAGCAACCCAAATGTCCCTCAACGGACAAATGGATAAAGAAAATATAGTACATCTACACAATGGAGTTCTATGCATCAGTAAAGAAAGATAACATCATGAACTTCACAGGTAAATGGATGGAACTAGAAGCCATTATGCTAAGTGAAGTAACACAGTCACAGAAAAACAAACAATGAGTGGTATCCCTCATTCATGGATGCTAGCACCAAATCCCTAGTTGTAAGGTAAACGGAGCAGAGTTAATGTTATATTTCTTTTTATATGAAAGCAACTGTGCTGTTATAATGTGAATTAACCTACCACTTATTTTCAGACTTTGTAATTTTGGTATATAGGTGGAGGGTATATATGCATATTTCAGAGTAATATAAAACTAAAGGAAAAAAAATGTGAACTCCTAAACATATTTTGGAATTAACATACAGCTTATTTTCAGAGGTTATAATTTTGGTATATATGTGACACACACACACACACACACACACATATATATGTATGTATATAGAAGCATATTTTGGAGCAATACAAATAGGAGGGAACAACAGTGACAAAAGAACTGGGTCAAAGAGCTGACTCAAACAGTTAACTTCTGCCCAAACAATAAACCTTTGCAGAGAAAAACTTTAAAAAGACTGAGAAAAAGATACAAGACATGTATGGCAGGATGCAGGAACTGGGGTGGGGACATGGAAAAGGGAATTTAAATTGGACTGAGAAATGTTGTATGAAACACACGAAACATCAATAAAAGTATTATATCTAAAAAGGAGATGTTTTTTAAAGCCTCAAGGAAAAGGAGAGTTATTCAAAGCTATCAGTTGATTTTTTGAACAGAAACCTTCTAGAACAGGAGTGTGCTGGTATATTAAAGCATTGAAAGAAAAAAAAAGTACCAACCAAAAATACCACAGAATCTGTCTCTCAGAAATGATGGAAAGGTGGAGAATTTATCAATCAAAGAAAAGTTCAGAGATTTCATCATATCTCTTAAAAGAATTGCAAATGCCAAGTCTCTAAGCTGAAATGAAAGGATGTTGATTAGTAGGGGGAAGCATATAAAACTTACCAGTAACAGTATGTAGTCCAATTTAGAATATTTGAATATGTTAAAGTATATCTCAATTAGTCCATTATAAAAGTTAAGAGGTGGGGCTGGAGAGAGCACCGACTGCTCTTGCAGAGGACTTGGGTTCGATTCCTAGCACCCACATGGCAGCTGAGAACCGTCTGTAACTCCAATTCCAGGAGAACTCTAGTTTCAGGGGAATCCGACACCCTCTTCTGACCTCCATGGNACATACAGTTTATATTAAGGAAATGCAAATTAAAAGCTACTTTAAGATTTTCTTCCTCTAATAAGACTAGCATGATCACGGAAAACCAAGGTTATCAAATGCTGGAGAGGTGGTGTGGGAAAGGACGACACTCATCCTCTACTGGTGGGAAGTGTAAACTCTACAACCATTATGGGAAGTAGTGTGGACAAACCCCTTAAAAGTCTCAAAATGAGGCCTACCACCCTGACCCAGGTCATACCACTCCTGGGGTATATACCCACAAGACATCCTACTCACAAAGATATCATGCATCATCTATATCTTTATTTCACTCTCTCACAATAGCAAAGAGCTGAAGCAACCCAAATGTCCTCAACCGGACAAATATGGATAAAGAAAATATAGTAACACACCTACACATGGAGTTTCATGCATCAGATAAAAGAAAGATTAACATCATGCACTGCACAGGTAAATGGATGGAACTAGAAAGCCATTATGCTAATGTAAGTAACATCAGTCACAGAAAAAACAAACAATGAGAGGTGGTATCCCTCATTATCAGGATTTGCACCAAATCCCTAGTTGTAAGGGTAAACGAGCAGAGTTAATGTTATATTTCTTGTTTATATGGAAAGCAACTGTGCTGTTATAATGTGAATTTTAACCTACCACTTATTTTCAGACTTTGATTTTGGGGATATATAGGTGGAGGGGATATATTATGCATATTCCAGGAGTAATATAAAACTAAAGGAAAAAAAAAAATGTGAAACTCCTACAAACATATTTTGGAATTAACATACAGCTTATTTCAGCAGTTATAATTTTGTATTATGTGACACACACACACACACATATATATATATATATATATATATATATATATAGAGAGAGAGAGAGAGAGAGAGAGAGAGAGGCATATTTTGGAGCAGATACAAATGGGAGCAAACAATGACAAAGAGACTGGGTCAAAAACTGCTGAAACAGTTAACTTCTGCCCAAAAAAAAAACCTCTGCAGAGAAAAACTTTAAAAAAGGACTGAGAAAAAGATACGAGACATGTATGGCAGAATGCATGAACTGGGGTGGGGTTGGGGGGCTTGGAAAGGGGAAGGAGTCTAAATTAGACTGAAATGTTGTTTGAAATGCACAAAACTTTAATGAAAATATTTTTTAAAAGAATGGTATTTGGGAAACACACACAGAAAAGTTGGTTGATTCAACTAAATCATTGCAGACCTGGGTTCTCTGTCCGCCCAGTAGTCCAAAGACGGCTTAGGATGACTAGAAGGAAGCTGCTTCACCCTAAGCCACTGTGTTTAGTGTCAGGTTGCCATGTGCCAAGCAAGGTGACACATTTTCTTGTTCATATCAACAAGAGAGCGAATCTCTCCCACTCTCACTAAACCTTCTCAAATCTAATTAGGCCAATTTAAATTCATCGCCAGATTAGCAAAAGTTGCCAGGAACTATCCAAGATCAGTGTCTTAGTCTGTTTTCTGTTGTTCCAACAGAATACCTGAGGATGAGAGATTTATAAGGAGAATAGGTACCAGCATCTGCTCAGTTTCTGGTAAGCGCCTGGGGCTGTTCCCTGCATGGCAGAAAAGCAGGACAAACAAGTACATGAGAAAAAAGAGAAAAAATGAAAAGGAAAGGAAAGGAAAGGAAAGGAAAGGAAAGGAAAGGAAAGGAAAGGAAAGGAAAGGAAAGGAAAGGAAAGGAAAGGAAAGGAAAGGAAAGGAAAGGAAAGGAGAAAGGAAAGAGGAAAGGAAAGGGAGGGAAGGGAGGGGATGGGGAAGAGGAAGGGGAAAGGGAAGGGAAAGGAAAGTGATCTTGGGGGCACTGCATCACACTCTGGGTTTCCTAGCCTCACAAGCTCCAATCATCTCTATTCTTTCTTCTTCCTTACTAACCCCCCTCCTTCCTCCCCAGCCCCAGAATCCCTCATCATCCCCACCCTCCTCTTCTCCTGTCGTCTGCCTCCTCCCATCATACCCTCCTTTATCTCCCCCTCTTGCCCTCCCAACCCAACACCTCACACTCCTGACTTCCCCCAGTAACAACTGTTCCTTATTTGGCCCCTGTTTCGTGTTTTTCTCTTCCTTTACCTCCATGTATCCTTATACACTAACATAAGAGGATAGGTGTAATAATCCTCAAATGAGGGAGAACATACATTGCCTATTTTTCTGCCTTTGTGTTACTTCACTCAGAATAACATTCTCTAGTTCCATTCATTTACCTGAGAATTTCATAATTTAATCTTTTCTTACTTCTGAGTAGTACTCCATTGTATAGATGTACCACATTTTCATTGTCTATTCAATGGTTGTGAGGCATTTAAATTGTTTCCATTTCTTCACTATTGTGAAGAGAGCAGCAACAAACATGGAGGTACAGGTGTCTTTGCAGTATGATGAGTCCTTTGGGTATGTGTCAAGGAGTGGTATAACTGGGTCCTATGGTAGGTTCATTTTTAGATTTCTGAGAGTTCCCCACATGCCTTCCATAGTGACCACACTAGTCTGCATTCCCACCAACAGTGAATGAGTGTTCCCCTCTCTCTACACCCTCGCCAGCTTTTGTGTTCTTCATTGTCATGATCTTAGCCAGTCTGATTGGGGTGAGATGGAATCTTAAAGTGGTTTTTATCTGTGTTTCTTGAATTACTAAGGATATTGGGCAGTTTTTAAGGTGTATCAGCTATTTTTATTTCTTCATTTGAGAATTCTCTGTTCATATCTATAGCCCATCTTCTTTATTGGGTCATTTGTTTTCTTGCTACTTTGTTTTTGAGTTCTTTGTATATTCTGGGGACAAACATGAGAAAAACAGTGAAGTTTAAGTGGTTTTAATGCTAGTGCATTTGTTGGGCTTACAAGAAATAGACCCCAGGTACATCAGATAATAGAAGCTATTGTAAGAAAACCCAAAAAGGGAGATTACTGTGTCTGTTGTTCTTGGTGTTAGAAATCAACTGCTCTTGTTATTATCTCAAGCGAAAACTTTCAAAGATACGATCTGACTTGATGAGCTGTCAGCGCCAATCCACTAGAGTGAAATCTCTTGCAGTTCCATCATATCTTCCTTCCATTGACAGACTTTAAGTTAGACTTCAGGTTAGGGGGTTGTGGAGGTTGTTAAAATATGCTGAGTAAAGGACACCTTAAATGGAATCGTCTTCTATAAGTAGTATCTCCTTGAGAGAATCACATTCTTTCTTCCAGTTCACATGTTAGAAAATCAAAAGAGACAGAGGGCTGAGTAATTACATAAATCAAACATACAGCCTCTACTATCTACCAGTAATTATTCTTAATACTCTACATGCATACTTGTTCAATACAGTAACTTCTGAGTTAAATACCAGAATCTCCAATCTATAGATAGAGAAACTGAGTCATAGTGGTTTAAAAAAACCTGTCCAATGTCATACAGCTACTATGATCGCTTGGGCCCAGAGTATGTTTTTATCCCCTTGTCACTGGTTTTAGTAGGAAAATGACTTTGTAGGAAGAAGAAACTTCCAGGGGCTAATGGTCTATAGCTTCCTTGGGCATCTGAGTTCACATTCACATATCTGTACTCAAACATCACACACACACACACACACACACACACACACACACACAACTAAAACTAAAAGACATCTCTAAAAACTGTTTTTAGTATGAGTCCCACCTGCATGTGCTAGTTTGCTAGAGTTGCTATTCATAAGAAAGAATCCTAGGCTGGTGATAACCCACCCAGGGCTCAGAGACCATTGCAGAAGTCAGGGTAGAAAGACTATAAGACCCAAGAAGGCAGTGCATGGCCATATGGAAATAGAATCATACAGGCTCCTGGGACCTTGCTTATATGAACCTACAGCAGTGGTGTCAGCATGCACAAGACCCATGCAAACTCAAGCAGACTAAAACCCAGCATAAAACTGGGGAAATGGGCAGAAGAACCCAATCTTAGTCAAAGAACTATTGGGCAGATGATTACAACTGGGTGAGGGAGAGTTGACATTCTTTAAGGGAGTGACTCTGGATAGGCTGATTAGGCCCCAGGGGATGAATTTGCACTGAGGGATGTCTGGAGATGCTAACTTGACTCAATAGGCCCCAACATAAATGACAAAAAGAATGAAATCCAGTGGGCGGGTATGGGAGAATGCCCAAGGGGAGAAGAGGATAAAGGTAATTAAGATGCCATGTATGAAATACACCAAACTTAACGAGTAAATAAATAAATCACAAAAGATTTTACAGGTCTAATTCCAATGTTCCTGTAGAAAGATGGGAGACAGAGACAGGAGCATTCCCAGAAGCTCAGAAAGAGACCCTGCTGCCGCAAACAAGATGGAAGGCAAGGAGTGACACTGGAGGGGGTCCTCTGACCTCCAACAGGCACCGCATGATGCACATCACTCACACACACAAACACACACACACACACACACACACACACACACACACACACATATGGAGAAAGAGAGAGAGATTTTTTAAAAAAAGAAAGAAGAAAAGGCAAGTCCTTAGCCCTCTTCTTAGATAGTTGTGCCTAGCTGGGTTTTTCTCTAAACACAACCTTGAGCCTCCCTGATAAACCAAATCATGCCTCCCAGCTTCAGAAAATCCTGTCTGTCGTATCAAAAAGAATAAGGGTTTTGTTTGCTGAAACAAATGGGGCATTTGAGGTCATGTGGATTTTCCCTGCTAAAGAAAAAAGCTCTTGTTGGCTTTTTGTTACTGAACATTCCATCAACCTAAGTTACTGGTTTACAAAAGAAAGTGTGATATTTTGTTTCTCTTCCTATGTGGCCTCCCCTCTCTGTTCTTTGATAACCAATCAAGTAATAATAAACACATTTCTGAAGTTGCTCCTGAGAATTTATAAAGGCTGAGATAAAGTGACTGTTTTGTTATAAAAATGGCAAAGTTGGGTTTGAGCTATCATTTTCCCAGTTAAATAATCCCAGGGATGGCAGGTTCTTTATATCCTGTGCTCTCAGAAGAGAAACCAATTGCCAGGCTGAATTATCCATCTTTAAAATAAAAACTTCTCATGGCTGTAAAAACAGCTCCAGATTGCTTCCTCTGCACTCTGGAGGAGCTGACAGGGCCCCAGATGGAGCTGTTTCTCAGCAAGCTGTCAGGTGACCCATCCATCAGAAAAACCATCACACCCTGCTGAGCTGCCTTTCCTTGCCAAGATCTGTATTGGGTCAGGTGGGAGAGATCAGGGTCTGAAGAATCCAGGAAAAACAAAGGTCAGAGGCATGCGAGCCAGAAAGGAAAGCTATGTGTCCACATTTAAACTCCGAAGTTTTTAATTTGGCATTGTTTTAAAATGACTTGACAATTCACCCTCTGCTTTCTTTCACAGGGATTTCAGGACATGGATACTGAGAGGCTGTTTATTTAGTTTAGTTTTTGAGAAAACCAAAGCAGAAAGCGGTATTAGAGCAAGGCTGCTTTAAAACATACTAAATTATTCTCAGCAAGGATCTTTTCATTCATAGACCTAGGGAAGGTATAATGAGATCATTTGAAATAGCAAAGCTAAAATGATTGGAAATAAGCACAGAGCCCCCCCCCCCCGAAAATCATTGCCCTGTGTTGATGCCTTTCACATGAGCCTTACCTCATCCTGGAAACTGTTATTCTAAAAGGTAAAACCATGAACTAACGTGAGTTTATAATCTTCAAACTCTGACAAAATACCAAATATGGTTCACACTAAGAAAAGAGACCTGAAGCAATCTGAGAATACCAAAGACTGGATTAAAGACTTATTACTCAATGGGAAGTTGTACTGCTTTTATTAAATGCAGAGACAGTTTCATGCAAGGCTAAAAAAAAAATGAGAGAGAGGACTAGCAGGCAGTTCTGTTCTTCTGTACTATCCTCTTGTCAGTGCATTAAATAAACTCTTCTTTCTTCCTGGGGAAAAAAAAAGATGGTGGGTGTCTTTATTTTTAAATGGTAAATATAACTTTTTCCCTTTTTTATAGTGATAAGGTGGTAAGACTCATTCCCAGATCTGAAGAAGAAGCATATGCCCTGAAGAAAATATACCACCAGCTCAAGGTAACAGAGCATGCACTTGTCTTGCAGTTCTGCATATGAGGTGTTCGTTTACAGACTTCACTGACTGAGGTTGAATAATTGGAATTACTCAGGAGAAGTTGAGTAAAAATGACACAATGTGAAGGAATATTTATTTATTTATTTATTTATTTATTTTGTCTTTTCAAGACAGGGTCTCCCTGTAGCCCCAGCTGTCCTGGAATTCAGTCTGTAGACCAGGCTGGCCTTGAATTCACAAAGATCCGCCTGCCTCTGCCTCCCAAGTGCTAGGATAGTATTTGTCTATTTTAAGGGGTTCTACAATATAATAATACAGTTGTTTTCAGATAACATTGATGTTACTAAGTTTGCTGTACAATTAGGTAATTGGTGCATTTTGCAAGTATCTATGTCCAAATTTTGAACAACCCAAGGTTCCCATAGTCCAGTTGGTGATGCTTGTATGCACAGGCATGTTGATCAATTAGGAGTCCAGTCTATATTGCTGTAGTCTCATGATTCACTCCTATCTCTCTGCAGCCCTTACATTCTACCATGCCTCCTCTTCTGCAATTTGTTCCCTGGGCTTTGGGAAAGGGGCACAAGTGGGTGAGAAGAAAACAGTCTACGTTCTTTGGAGTTGTATTTTGGACTCTAGTCTGTTCAGGTTGTTTCCCTTCATGGGTTGACAGCTTATCCAGTGATACCTTTTTAGTCATACTAACAAAGCACAAGAAATTGGATATACAGGCATTTAAGCAGTACTAATTATTATGGCAAGCTAAGCTGTGAGTGTAGACACAGATGCTTGGATGTATGCTAATCCACAAACTGTGGTTTCTCTATAAAGGGTGACAAGTTCTTATTGTGGCTTATAACATCTCCTAACCACTAGAGGACATAAGCTTGTGGCATCCGCTGTGAGTTATTCCTCTAAGGAGACAGCTAATAGCCAATTAGATTTGGGATATATATAGACACATGGCTGCCACTGTTGCACAGTATCTCCAGGCAGTTGAGGTGTAGCTGATACTGACGGAGGAGTCTTGCTTGTCTCAGGGAGACCAATATTTTGACGTTTTGCTTTAGTGGCCTTTGGTAACGCTCTCTGGCATTTCAGAGGCCAGTTGTACATTAGCAAGTGACATCTCATAACATTTTTTCATGCTCACACCAGGTCGTGAAGGAACATTTAAAGGACAGTGGAGTTGAGACAACTTCAAACTTATCCCATACATCATTTATTTACTAGTTCATTTATGATCCATCTGCCAAATACAACATAAGCTTGAGAGAGTTTGTTTGTTCACTGTCGTATTCCCAGTGAGTGTCTGGAATATCCTAGAAAAGGTAAATGTTGGGGCTGGAGAGATGGCCTAGCAGTTAAGGGCACCGGTTGCTCTTTCAGATGACCCGGGTTCGATCCCCAGCACCCACATGGCGGCTGAGAACTGTCTTTAATTCCAGTTCCAGGGGAATCTGACACCCTCTTCTGACCTCCAAGGCATTACATGACATGGGTGCACTAACCTACATGCAGACAGTATACTCATACACATAAAAAATAAATAAAAATTTTAAAAAATCAAAAAAAGAAAAGGTAAATAAATGTTCTACCTGGCACTGTGAGTTTTAATTGATAGTTTTCAGAGCTTCACTCTTGACTTCTGAAATCTTCCTCTGGATTATTTTCTTTCCTCCTGATTAAAATTTTTAAGTAGAGGTGAGTTGAAGAAGATGAAACTGAAATTCACTTTTACCAACGTTGCTACATTTTGGTGGACCTCATGAGAGAGTCTTCTTAACAGAGGCTGAAGTTATTCAATCCCTGATGAGTTGTACTGGATTTTGGAGTGAGAGTCTCTTGTCTTTTTGTCACAGGTTAAAATTGTCAGCTTTAATTAAAAGTTTATGCTGCACATGGTGGCACATGCCTTTAATCCCAGCATTGGGAGGCAGAGGTGGGCAGATCTCTGTGAGTTCAAGGCCAGCCTGGTCTACATAGTGAGCTCCAGGCCAGCTAGGACTAAAGGGAGGCCCTGTCTCAAAAAGACAAAAAAATGAGAAATGCCTACTGAAACCGAGGCTGGCCCATGAAACCTGTGGTATTTGGGGCTTAGTTCTAATAAGATGCCAAAGTACATTCCCAAAAGAGCCATATTAATCTTTAACCTGGGTCAGTAATATGTTCCCAAGTAAAGGGAGTACAGTCCTCTACGAAGAAGGTGCTAGGGGATTCGGGAGGGCAGATAAACTCGAAGGCTTCTAGATGGATGTTGGTAATTACTAGGCCTTTGGTCTTTCATTTGTGGTCTGATTTTTTTTTTATTTGTATGTGTGTGGGGGGTTGAGACAGGGTCTTCCCGTAGCCCCAGCTGCCTTAGAATCTACTGTGTAGACAGGTTTTCTTCAATCTCACTGAGATCTGCCTGTTTCCCAAGTGCTGGGATTAAAGGCATGCACCATAACATCTGGCTGGTTTGATTCTTTTATACTACATCTTTCCTTTAATATACATTTATTTGCAAGTGGAGTTTTGAACATCGAGGTTATTGATTCCTTTTCTTCCCTCTCATCCCTGGCCTCAACGGGAGTCTCCAGTTCAAGCAGTGGTAAGGCATGACTGACCTCAAATTGTGGTCATTTTTAACCCAATTCCAGAAAGACTGTACTTCCTGGACATCTCCTAAAGCTCTTGCCTTGAAAGACACTGCTCTGGGATAGTGCTGTTAATGATTATCAACTGCTCAATGTTTTGTTGCTTGTTTATTTATTTTTATTGTACATGTATGAGTGTTTTGCCTGCATTTGTGCAAATGTATCACATGCACTCAATGCCCACAGACACCAGAAGAGCACAGCGGATCCCCTGAGCTCGAGTTATAGACGGTTGTTAGCTGCCATGTGGGTGCTGGGAACAGAACTTGGGTCCTCATCAAGAGCAGACAGTACTCTTAGCCACTGAGCCGTCTCTCCAAACCCCTTTCAATGTTTATTTCAGGAGTATTATCTGAACACTTCCTAAACAGTCCACTGGGGATCTAAACATTGCAATGAAACAAAGCAAACTTTAAGTAGGAGTTCCCATCTCTATAGCCATTGTTTTCTTGACTATAGCACTGGGAAAGTGAAGTGGCCACTTTCACCATGGAGACATGTTTCAGGGAACAACTATTCTGAACCAAATACTGTAACAAAGTATTTTCTCCAATTTGTCAACCTACTTCTATGGTAGACCTTAGAAAGTTATAAAAATGAGGGCTGCAGATATAGCCCAGTGATAGAGCATTTGCCTAGAATGCACAGGGACCTGGGTTCAATCTCCAGTGCTTAAAAAAACATAAAATTTAAGATTGCACATTTATGCATATGATGGTCACTTGCCATTTATCAAAAGCAATAAAAATGAATGCCTCACAGGCCTGGAGAGACGGCTGAGTGGTTAAGAACACCAGCTGCTCTTGCAGAGGACTCAGGTTCCCAGCACCCACATGGCAGCTAATAACCATCCAGTTCCAGGGGAATCTAACACCTTCTTCTTACTTCCAAGGGCATTGCATGACCTGGGTATACTCAGACACATGCAGTTAATATGTTCATACACTAAAATAAAAATAATAAATTATAATTTAAAAATAAAATAAAAAATTTTAAAGGGGGTCTGGAGAGACAGCTCACTAGTTAAGAGTACTGACTGCTCTTGCAGAGGACCCAGGTTCAAGTCCCAGCACCCACACGGTGGCTAACTCCAGTTGCAGGAGATCCGATGCCCTCTTCTGACCTCTTCTGGCATTGCATGACACAAGTGCATTTACAATATTCCTGCAAGTTATTTTCATTTGGTCCTTAACGAAAATAGCTTGGAAGAAAATGCTTTGGAGGTGAAGGAGCTTTATAGGCAATTAAAACAGGGGAGAGAGGGAGCAAAAAGGAATACTGCTAGGGACTCGGTGATTTGAACGAGGCATCATGTGACTCGGCATGAAAGCCTGCTCACAGCTGTGAGGTGGACAGTGAAAGGATACAGAACAGAATCAGCAGAGGGGAATGGCACATGGGTGAATCCAGGGGAACCCTGGCTTCCAAAAGTCCTCACTGTGCCACCACACAAGCCATGTCTAATTCCTAGGCATTGGGTTGTGACAATGCACATACAGGGGGGGTAACTGCCAAGGAAGCTCACTAGAGACTGAGTCCCCAAGGCTCTTATGGGGACCTGATCCTGTGCTCATGCTCTACTGAGCACATACAAAATCCCATATTCCTAGAAGAAAGGCAGGTATTTGGCACAAACCGTATTTGCACAAACCGTATTTGCACAAACAGCATGGGCACGCTGAGTCACTCTTACCAGTTGCAGCGGAAAGAGCTTTCCTCAATTCCGAGATCCAGACGCTAGCCCAAAGGAAGCTGTGCAAACAGGCCATTGTAAAGATAGCATTTCAGACTGCTCTGTTGAGTCTCTTCAGCACATTTCTTCACTGCCTTTCACAGGAGAGATAGTTTTACTTGACTGCAGTTTGAGATAGAAGTTTCTGTCTAAAAGCATCCTGTTATGTCAATGTCATTTTAAATCTGAATGCTTGCACCAAGTGATCCGTTCACACTGTGGAGGCAACAGTTCTGACCAGCCAGAGAAGCAGACTGCAGAGAAAACATAACTGACTGCCACCTTCTGCCTGGTGGAGCTGACAGAACAGAATCAAGGCCACGGTTAACAGCTTCCTCACACCTGTGTGATGTTCCAGGGAACAGAAGAGAGTTTGCCAAGAAGACATGGTCCCCTTCTCCAAGGGTACAGTGTGGTTCACAGAATTCTAATTGACTCAAGACTCTGCAGCCTGGTATGCCTGCCCTGCATAATCCCTCCCCTGTGACTATGGCGGGATGGTCATTCCCTTGTTGATGTCAAATTATATAACAGAAGGGAGGTTACATGGGAAAGGCCTGACCAAATCAGAGGGTCCCTTTAAAGGCAAAGTTTTCTCCAGTTCACAGTCAAGGGAGTATTCTTGTTGGTCTCAAAGAAAGAGGATCACAAACTACTATGCTGTGAACCGTTCTTAGGAACCACATGTCCAGAGATGAGAGTGGCCCTTAGGAGATGAGAATGATACTCAGCTGCCAAGTAGCAAGGAAATGAAGATGTCAGTTCTACAACCATGGGACCTGGATGCTGTCACAACTGAATGAGCTTGGGAGAGGATTGAGGCCCAAATGAGAATGCAGCCCAGCCAATACCTTGACACTTTGATTTTAGCCCACTGAGACCCTGGAGAGAGTTCAGCCAGCTGGCCCTGGACTTGTGATCTGCAGGACTGTGTATTGACAAATGGGCATGGTTTGAAGCTGCTAAGCTGATGCCGATTTGTTCCACAGCGATGGAAAGCAGACATACACTCCCCTAACCACCTAAATCTTGCCCTTTGGCTCTTACTTCCCTATATGAAGGCTTTATGTTAATGTTCCTGATTTCATTGACTGTAACTGAGCCTCTTGGGGAAAGTGAAATGTGATTCAACAATATGCTTAGGCTATAAATGCACAATGCTTTATCTGAAACATGAACAAATGCAAAATGTCCATACAATATTGAGTGGAATCTGAGAAGGTACAGTCAAAGCATAGCTAATTAGACATAGGACTCCTGTTACAAAGCTGCTGACTCTCCTAATTAAATTTTATGGTTTTGCTGAAGAATTGAAACAAGAAAGTTAAACAGAAAACCATGCCCCCAGAGAGCTGGACTGAGAAAGAACCAGCCAATTAAATTGTTAATTAAGAGCATAACCATGGCTTAAATCAAGTTATGATGGAAGGGGGAACAGTTTGCAGGTGAGTAAAATTAGAATGCAGACATTGTGTTCTGCATATGTTTCCTCACCAGTTCTTTGTGTTCTGAAGGAAGAGAAGTGGTGGCTGTATGTGAGATCGCAAAGTGTCTTTTACAGAAGTGAAACATCCTTGTTGAAAGAAAAATGAATGATATTTGCAGTTTCCTCATCAGAGAACTTACATGATAGGAAGTTGTCCTGCTTTCCTATGACTTTGCCACGTGTATTCCCACTGGAGCAAAACTCAAAGATGCTAGTTGGTCAGAGGTTATTGAAAGGCACAGCAAGAGTCATAACATCCTGCAGAGGCCCACTGCACCTGTCATGAGAGAGGCCTCATCGCTCCTCGGCTTTGAATGGGATGTGGGTCCCCTTCCCCCTGTTCGTAGTCCATTCTGTATTTTTGTTCTGTAGCTGACAGAAGTCTTGTCTTCCCTCAGTGCACTTGAATCCTACAGTGGGGCCTGCTTGAGCTTCTGAACCTCTAATTCCTGGTAGCTTATAAATGCAGACATCTAAAGGGATGGTTTACTCCACTGAAAAATTCCTAAGGGAGAAGGTGGATGGTAGACCTTATACCATGGGAGTTAGAAGGTGTCCACTTTCTTATAAACTAATTGTGTGGTAAGAGTCAATCCTCTTTGAGCATGTGACTCAGTGGATGGACCCACAGCAAAGGACACTTGAGACACAAGTTTGAATATATGATAGATGGATAGATAGATAGATAGACAGATAGATAGATAGATGTATATATGTGTGTGTACATATAATAGACTGCTATATATGTATAATCAAGTGGGGAATGGTGGTGGTAAGGGAGTATATATGGGGATGAGGGTTTAAATATAATTAAAATACATGGTATGAAATTCACAAAAATGTTTATTGTTCTGTAAACAGAACAATAAAAACCAATCCCTCTTTCTCTGTATGCCTCTGTCTCTCTCAACTCTCTCTCTCTCTTCTCTCTCTCTCTCTCTCTCTCTCTCTCTCTCTCTCTCTCTCTCTCCTGTCCTCCTCTTCCAAACATTCAGTCTTTCTACATATAGTTGAGGCTTCCCTCCAACATTCAACCCTCCTTCCTCACCATCCCCCAGTGTTAGGCTTACAAGCATGTGTCACCTTACCCAACTTATTACAAGATCTCATTTTTTTTTTAGTCTTTTCAAGACGAGGTCTCCCTGTAGCCCCAGCTGTCCTGGAACTCGCTCTGTAGACCAGGCTGGCCTTGAACTCACAAAGATCCGCCTGCCTCTGCCTCCCAAGTGCTAGGATTAAAGGCATGTGCCACCACGCCCAGCTACAAGATCTCTTACTCATGGCTTTGGGAAGAAGGATTCCAGGAAGGTCCACAGGATTCTTGATTCTGATGTGTGTTTATCTCAGGCAACCCATCAGATGGTTATCTAGATATTTCTGTAAAAGAATTTTGCACGAATAATTACGTTTCCAAATCAATTGATGCTAAAATAGAGACATTACCCAAGTGGCTCTCACCCAACTAGGTGAGTCCTTCAAAAGTGGAGTGTTATCTCCACCTGGTGTGGAAGAGGAAATCAAAGAGGCTCACTCCTCCTGGCCTGTAGGAAATCAAACACCCATGCTAAGCATGGTCACCTGGCAAGAAACAGCAGGTGACTGCTAGTCTGTGAAAACTGTCCTTAATCTACTGAAAATAAAATGGATTCTCGATCCTTCTATAAAGAGCATATAACCTCTATAACCTCAAGGAAATGCATTTCACCAACTACTAGTGATAATATAAAAATACTCTGAGTACCAGAAGACACCATAGCACAAGGTGACACCTGATTTCAGCCCAGAAGTACCCTAAGCAATGACACCAGCCTCACAGTGCCCAGACCTCTGACCTACAGAAACTATAGAACAATAAAGCTGAGATGCTGAATCTGTGGTAACTCAGCAATAAACATCCAACATCATGGCCTTAAATAACCAAAGAATTGATTGGTATGCTGGCTGAAAATGCCTTCAATAGAAAGGTAAACGTAAGAAAGTTGCCGTCTCATTTTTCTGTTAAAGGCTTTGTAAAGTGCTCTTGCTTTCCCTGGAATGGTCTTTGGAAGAGAGGGAAAGCTCCTCATATCCAGGCAGTTGGCCAAATGGAGCTATGGATTAAAGTCCAGGAGCACAGTGTTCAGACTCTGCCCATGTTCCCCTCTGTAGCTGCTGTCAACCAGTAAACAAAAAAGTAAGGTGTGTATTAAGAGAAGCAGCACAATGTGTGAGGGAACATGCACACAGAAGCAAAAGCCTTCCTCAGTATAATGATAGTGCTGATGATGGTTGCCCTGGTGACCCCTAATTGATGCAATAAGATTGGTGGCATGGCCTTAGGTTGGTGCCAGCACTGTGTGTTTCCTTCTTGGCTTTGTTTTGAGATTGATTTTTAAATTGTAGAAGAAGCTTCTTTTGTTGGACAGTAGAGACTGCCTTTCCTAAGGTGCTGGAGAAGAGAGGTCAAGGGGCCAGTCCTGCGAAATCCCATAGAAGGTGGTATCTCAGCAGGGCTCTGCAGCAAAGGACTTCACCTCTCATGGCCTTCTATGTGTATGCATGTTCAGTGGTCAGCAGGACATAGGCTAGAATAAAAGGGAAACAGGACTGTGTCTCATTAACTGTATCTGGGTAATCCAAGATTATTTACCTGGGAGTCAGTGGGTTCTAGAAGAGACAGAACAGGTTTAGAACATCCCTCAAACCCAATTCTAAGATGTCACTTCTGCCACAATCCACTGGCCAAAGGAAATAAATGATAGGGGTCAGTCCAGATTCAAGACAAATAGATCACAATATTTGAGAAAAGAAATGTAATGTGTCAGAACTGACAAGGGAAGTGTGGTCATTGTCATCACCCACCACATCCCCATCCATCCCACCCCACACACATTCCAAGCTGCCTCTACATCCCAGGCGGATGACAGCTACTTAACTTCTCTCCATTCTCATCACATGGCACTGGTTCCCACCCTGATCACCTTCTGACAATTTGCAACAGTCTCTCAGATCTCCTGTCTGTTGCCGTTACACACCTTCTGCTTAGTCACCACTTTAGAGAGATAAAAACCTGAACAAAACACCTCTACTGAGCACCTTCTAAGTGTCTGACCCCCATGGTTGGCAGTAGTGATTCCCAACCCATGCCACACAAAGGCTTGGCTTGGCTTGGTTTGATTTGGCTTGGTTTGGCTTGGTTTGGTTTGAGGTACTGGGGATTGACCCAGGACCTGGTAGACTAGGCAAGTGCTTTACCACTGAGCTACATCTCCAATCTTTTTTATAAATTTTGACCCAGGGTCCAAGTTGCTGAGGCTGGCTTCGAACCCACAATAACCCATTCTAACCTTGAACTCATAATTCTCCTGCCTCAGACCCAACTATGTGGTGTGCACCATCAAGCTTAGTTCTAGGAAGCATTTTGTGAAGGGCTGGTATCTGGCTCGTTACGTGAGATTTTCATTTGCTCAAGTGATACTTTGTTGTTGGCATTTTTTAAGTACTATAGGAGATTCAACATATGCCCAAGGTAATAAGTTACCCCCCTGTGGTGTAGAGTCTTCAAGATGACACCGACCTTCATCTCTAATTCTTCTCAGTACTTACCAGTACTCTAGCCTTACTGGACTAACTCTAGTTTCTCACCCAAGTGCTTTTCTCAAACTAACCTTCTTTCTTCTCTTCTTTGCCCATCTCACGATACCACTGAGGCTAAAACACTAGGTTGTCCTTAAATTCTTGATAACCATTGCATTTTGTAGATAGCTATACCTCATAGCCAGATCGCTGTGTGTTTTCTCATCCCAGCCATCCCTAAGAAACTCATCAGATCTTATGGATCTGGAATGCAAGGGATCCATAAAGGCATGGTGGTAGAGAAGGAGGGATTCATGGAAGAGAAGGGCAGTGACCTTTCAGTTGATGCTAAAATGAGTTTACTCCCTTGTCTCCAGGAACATAACCTAGTCAAGGCTTATAAGATGCCATTACTCATTAATGAGCAACTCCTCAAGTTATAGTTTTTGTTGTTCATTCTAGGATACCATTCCTATTTATTCTTGAAATTTCACCTAAAAAGTAACAAAGACTGAAAAGAATTCTTTGTGCTTTTTTAAATGTGAATCTCTTCCATTTTTAGTAAACCTTAACATGTGATCAAAGATATATGACTAGGAGAAGTTCTTTTTCAAAAGGCAGAGATAGGTTTTCTGTGACTGGGGTTTTCTATAAAATGTACACACTGTATTTGGGGGCCATTTCTTAGACCCATGAATTTAGAACAGGTCTTGTCCATGCATCAGCCATACCCACAAAAACTTTGCTTGATTAAGTCCTGAGTTTCTTACTGTATATGTGGAGTGACTTCTCCTGCTTTGGTTGATTTTAGGTGTCAGTATTAGTGAGAGAGTGTCCGTACTTGGACTGCACAACCCATCCTGGGAGAAGTGGGCCGTTGCCCTAATGGTTAACCTCAGGGCACAAGCCTGTGAATGAGTGTCAATGACCAAAAGGAACAGACACCACTAAAAAGCTGATCACATGTGTAAGTCGGATGAAGAAAGCATATAGCGCAGAGAAACAGTTCTTGCATTGACATCCAGACTCTTCCATGTGCTATTTGCATGACTATCAGTAAGTTACCTACTATGTCTCTCCCTTTCTTTATCTCTGTTACCAGATTGAGAATCACCAAAAGGAAAGAACTATGCTTCACTCATCTCTGAGTAGGATTGGTCTCTGGTTCATCCTTATTTCACCAGCATCTGGCCATAGTAGGCACTCAAGTGTTTCTTGAATGATTCACCAAATATAGTTCATTCATTCTTGCATTTTCCTATAAATACCAACCACCCTAACTTGGATTCTCATCAAGAGCATATGTATGACTGAACACATTATCAACAGGATTTTAAAAGTAAAAATATAAATATGGTGGCTCATTCCTTTAATCCCAGCACTTGGGAGACAGAGAGAGGCAGATCCCTGTGAGTGTGAAACCAACCTGGTCTACATAATGAGTTCTGAGCCAGCCGGTGCTACATAGTAAGACTTTGTCTCCAAACATCAAAAGAATAAAATAAATATAAGTTCAAATAAGAATGGATTCTTATTTGATGAAGTGAGTATCATGGGATGGACAAGGTGTGAGGGGCAGAATACTGTTCATTTCTCCAGTTTCTAGAGAAAGTTTGTAGAGCAAGTAGTATTTCAGTGATAGTAGCTTGATTATAAATTTCTTGAGAGAATCAGCTCCGAGATGTGCAATTTACCATTAGATTCTTACTTAACTTCAAGATTTTTTTGCCTTTGGGTATCGACTAACTCAGTGAATACAATAAGCTGAGTATTAGAGCATTTGAATTTGAAATTTAGAGCTCAGGTGTGCTGCCTAGAAGTCAATTTCTGGTTTTGTATAATCAAAAAATGACATGTCTGTTTAATTCTCTGACATACTTGATTAGCAAGCCCATTTCTTGTAATCTAAAAATAGCTATTAGGGCCATCTATGTGGTGATTCTTTTTGCCCTCAAGAATTCAAAGCAGATTTTACATATTCGTCATCTATGGTCTCCCAAACTTTTCTTAATTAGAGAAGTTTCCTGTTTTCCACTATTTCATTTTTCTAGTTGTATGACTATAGGGAGATTAAAATTCCCATGATCCCACAAACGTTTCTGAGATGTTTTCTTGATAATTACATTGGCTTTGAGACTCTCTGATCATCTGCGTTCCCTCCATTCTTTCATAGTCTGTTCACAGATTAATGTGGACTGTGATCCAGGCTAAGAATTAGCATCATGTTATTATGAGAAAGGAAAGGAGAGAGCAGAGAGCATGCGGCATAACAGGATGTTGAAAAGACACCAACCTAGTGCAGGGATTACGAGGATTTGAGAAGCTACGTCACAAATCTCATTTGTTTTCTCTATTAGAGATAATATTGGGATCACAGAAGGAAGATGCCTCTGTTATGGAACTAGACTAAGCCTTTTCATGATAATCACAGCCTTCTCATGATACACAGAACTAGCCTTGAACCTTCAGAGAAGGAGTAAGTGGATGGGAGGACAATTAATAGATGGGTAGGATATGCTCTTCCTCCTTCCTCTAGCATTTCTTTCTATTCTAAAAGAAATCCAGCTAATGTATCAAGAACAGAACTTGGAATCAATAGCCATTTATTTAGTCAATGAATTGTATTGAGCAATAAAATTTATTAACATACAGTTAGGACACAGAAACCATGTCAGTAATTTGATAGGAAATTTTAATATAAAGTAGTTTTATGGTTTGAATGTGGTTTATCCTCTCTGAAACTTATATTGAAATATGTTCCCCAGTGTAAAGAGGTAGTGGGGGCCTTCAATACATAATTAGGTAATTAAGAAACATTTATGCAGTTCTCACACTTGAATTATTTACCATAAAAGCAGGTTATTATAATGCTGGACTGCTTTTTGTATTTTCTCTTCCATCAGTTCCTATTAGTCTTTCCAGTATCTGCCATGTTCTGATATAGCACAGGGCCCTTGCCACGTGTGACCACTGTATCTTAGACCTCAGATCATTGGAAGAGATTTGGTATTCTCATTGAAAACAGAACTGGGAAGGTGCACTTGATGTTGTATGCCTGAGCTATTTTAGGACTAGGAATGGAAGAGAATATTCTCTGATGAAATAAGGATGGAGCCTAGTTTTGACTTCCTCAATTGATGCTAGAGATAGTTTGAATAAAAGTATAGGTGAGGCCTGGCTCAGGAGCACAGTTCCATGAGAGATCTGAAGGAACAAGCTCTCAGAGTTGGGGACCACTCTTAGCTTTTAAAACTAATGTTAAGAGTCGGGATGATTATTTATTTGGGTACACTATAAGAGAAATGCAGAGGGCAGTTGTTACCACTCAGGATGAGGAAGAGAGAAAAGGAAAGTGCTGAGAACTTGGTAGGAGCCGTTTCCCTCCACGCTAAGAGTGAGAGTCAGATCTCCTGGGAATTGGTGGTGCATCAATTGAGTAACTCACCAGGTAGCAGCAGGAAAGAGCCTATCTCTTGTTTTGGTGTCAGTAAAACTTACTGGAGAATAAGTTCCACTGGGCTACCAAAAGCCACATATTAGAAATAAAAGGAAAAAAAGTGTATCAGAGCTGGGCAGCTAAAGATCTTCCTTCCTGTGCCAAGAAGTCTCCTTCTGAGGTCCTCTCCTGATAAGCCCAGACACTGACCAACTGTCAAAGGGACATTTTTGCACCGACCAGCTCATCTCATAAAGTAGGACCTGAAAAAGTTTGATCTGGAGCTAAGAGTAAAAGTATTGATAATTGCCTTACTTTTCCAAGCCCAGGGATAGGATGGTTAGTGAGATAAATTAAGATCTTTTTCTCACAATCTCTAGCCTCTAAACTACAGAAAGCAGAAAAAAGGAGGCTCCACGATGAGGTGAAGGGTGAGTGTAGCAAGAGAGGAGACATTCACCTGTTGGGGCGGAAGTGACCTTTGTTCATATGATAGACGTCAGTGCTTCAATATATCCTGCTTTCCCTTCTCCTGTAGCACTATATTTTACAGTCTGTCTCCCATGTGGTTGGTTGGTTGGGGGTTGGTTGGTTTGCCGCTGTGACTAACTGTACCCTATAGTAGGTACACAAAATGGACACAGGCCATTTCTGACTGAGACCTTAAAGAATGAAAGTGTTCTCTCTAGTTCTGATTCTCCTGCAGCAGTATGAATGACAGGAATATCAGAGGTAAGGGAATAGAGTCCTGACACAAGAGTTTCTGAGACCTGTGAACTACCATACAGGGAAAAGATCACAAGAAATATCACTGTCTGCTATGTGACCAAGATGGAAATTTCTTTTGTATTTGAGTCCCTCCCCCCTCCCTTTTTTTGAGACAAGATCTCTCTATAGCCCCAGCTGGCCTAGAACTTGCTATGTAGACCATGTCAACCAGGCTGTCCTTGGTCTCAGAGATCCACCTGCCTCTGCCTCCCATGGCTGGGATTAAAGGTATGAGCAACCACATCCAGCCAGTCATACTCTTTTCTTTTGAATCACTGCAAATAATCA
This sequence comes from Rhizomys pruinosus, assembly GCA_009823505.1. Taxonomy (NCBI): domain Eukaryota; kingdom Metazoa; phylum Chordata; class Mammalia; order Rodentia; family Spalacidae; genus Rhizomys; species Rhizomys pruinosus. Next base: position 354,199 of record VZQC01007595.1, read on the forward strand.
AGAAAATAGTACATTGGAGAAGAGGTAGAAACAATAGCATGTAAGAAGAAACTAATGGGAATTGGGCATCTACAAGGGCAGGGTAATAGATTCTACACCTTAACAGAAGAAACTAAGAATGTAAAATGTTTGAAGCAAAGAAGCCCCAGAATTCCCACATTTGCAGAGTGATTTAGATTAGTGATTTAGACTTCTACCTTTCCCAGCCAGCTGTTCCAGATGTTCTCAGAGTGGCATCTACTAAGTCCAAGAGAGAAGGCAGTGTGGGGACCAGGAAGAAAAGAATAGAACAGACATGAGAATTCCACTTAGAAAAGAACATAGAATGTGCTTACACAGTGAAATTTAATGGAGAAGAAATAAGATGTGGCCTAAAATATCAAATTTGTCCAAAAGTTAAAACATTAGTACATAGGGGCTGGAAAGATGGCTCAGTGGTTAAGAGCATTGGCTGCTCTCGCAGAGGACCTAGATTTGGTGCCCAGCACAGACATGGCAGCTAGCAACTGTCCTTAACTCCAGTTTCAGGAGATCTGACTCCTTCTTCTGATTCCATGGACATTGCATGGCACAAATGCACTTACATAATGCAAGCAATAGACTTACACAACATAAAATAAAAATAACAAAAATTTTTAAATTTAGGACATAAAATCTTTTTTATTATTTTATATGTATGAGTGTACTGTCTGCATGTAGGTCTGCGTGTTATGCAATGCCTCGGAGGTCAGAAGAGGGTGTCAGATTCCCCTGGAACTGGAGTTAAAGATGGTTCTTAGCAGCCATGTGGGTGCTGGGAATTGAACCCAAGTCCTCTGCAAGAGTTGGTGCTCTTAACCACTGAGCTATCTCTCCAGCCCCAAGACATAAAATCTTATAAAACAATTAGGACTCCAAAGTGGAACCAGAACCCGAAGCAGGCTTGCAAAGCTGCTTGCCTCTAGCAAGTGCATATTCACCAGTATCTGCTTCACTTTTAATGTGGCTGTGAAGAAAACTGGCCAGAAATAAAGTGGCCAAGAGGAGGCCTGGGATTACAGAGGGCACTCAAGGTCTTCCGAAGCACAGGGCCTTCCAGAGCACAGTGCCAACTGAGGCCAGAGAAGGTCCTTCTTCTGCTGCCAGAGCAAGAAATTTTTCCATGTCCCCTCAGAGACGTCCTCATTGCCCAGACTCTGCCCACCTCATTCCTCCCTGTTCCATTGGTAGATGTATCTGCACAGAGGAAGGTTTAGGAAGGTAGGAAGGACAAAACCGCTTTGAGTTTGTATACCTTGAAGCAAAAAGAGACATATATGGACATATTGGAGAAGACTGTGTGAGCTTAAGGGATTCTGGGTAGTGCCTCAAGCAGACAGTGATTAAAAGAACATTGATAAAGCACCAAAATAGAATTGCTCTGGGATGGTATTTCAAAGAAGCCTCCTGCATGCTGGCGTGACCACGTGTATGTGTTTCACCATGTGGAGAGGAAACTGATAAAATGAATAGATCTACAGTCTAAGTCTGTAATCTCGCCCTCCCACCCTGACACGCAGCAACCTGCACACACACACACACACACACACACACACACTCCCTGTCTAAGGCTGTGACAACTGTTACAATACCTTGAGGTATACTGGAATTGTAACGTGAATGGAGCCTGCCTCTCAAATCACATACTGGGAAGTTACCCATAGCAAGGAACAACTATCCCAGACATGAGGGAAAACTATTCATTTAAAAACAATCTACATTCTAGTCTATTTATTGCTGGAACTGGTGTCACTTTAACAAACAGGAACAATCCCTCTAAAACTGACCCTATCTCTAAAATAAACAACTATGAACTCTGTGGATCCATTGGCTGTCTTGTTGTCTTAAAATTAACATGATTTCAACAATAATGGGATTAGACAGAGAATTCAGCAATTAAGAGCACATAGTGCTCTTGCAGAGTTAGGGTCCCAACACCCACATGGGGTAGCTCACAACCAACCATCTGTAATTCCAGCTTCTGGGAATCTGATGCCCTCTTCTGGATTCCACAGACATTGCACTTGTATACACACTAGTGATTAAAAATTAAAGATTAAATCTAACACAGGCATCCTCATTCCCTCAACAAACCTTAGCTGAATACCCTATATTGGGCAATGTGAGAGTCCCACATTGTATATGAGCCCTTAGCAGAGAAGGGAGACTTAGCCTTCACACAAGGAGCTCAGAGATGTTCACTAGGGAATGGGGGAGGTTGACAGGACCCCAAAGATTCATTCCATGTTTTCCCTCATACATATTCAAAGATCTATCAAGCATGGTTATTCTCTGTTCCCCAAATATGTCCTATGTTTCCCAGCCCCTGAGCATTTTATGCATATGTAACAATACATTCCACAAATGTTTATTAAGTGACCACTGTTTCAAGAACTGTTGTGATGCTGAGAGCCACAGCATTAAGTGGAAACCAGAAATGATGGTCTCTCCTCCTGAAACACAGTCTAGAGGGAGAAGCTTGACAAGAGGCAGGAAGAAATTCCAAGTCACAGTGTAAGGGAAATCAAGGAAGGAAGGAAAACTAAGTGTCAGGGAGTATAACTTTAAATTGAAATTATTTTAGAACTTTAATGGGAAAACATCACTAAAAGAGTGAAGTAACACAGTCCCAGAAAAGCAAATGATGAATGGTATCCCTCATTTGTGGATGCTAGCACCAAGCACCGAGTTGTAAGGTGACTGAGCAACATCAACGTTATATACTCCTTTCCCTGAAAGCAACTGTGCTCTGATAATGTAAATCCCTTAACAGGCTCTAGAATTAACCCACCACTTATTTTCAGACTTTATAATCTTGGTATATGGGTGGAGGATATGTAGGCATATTTTAGAGTAATATACATTTAAAAAGGAAAAATATGAATCCTGAAATATGATATAGAAATGACAGTCTGTGTACAGATGATATAATTTTAGTATAGGTGTTTTATATATATATATATATATATATATATATATATATATATATATATATGTTGGAGAGCGGTACAGATTGGAGGGAACAACAACAGCAGAGGAACTGGGACAAGGAACCGACTGAAACAGTAAAGTTCTCCCAAGGACAATAATCCTCTGCTTTGAAAAACTTTGAAAAGATTAAGAAAAAGATATAGGTATGGCAGGGTGCATGAACTCAGGTAGAGTGGGGGGGGCATGGAAGGGGAGATGAGTCTAAACTAGACTGAGAAACGATGTGTGAAATGCATAAAACTTCAATAAAAATGTTTTTTTTAGAAAAGAGAGAGATTTCAGCAAATGTTGACTACTAAAGGAGGTAAGAGGGAGGTTTTGGGAATGTGCAGGCCTTCCTTACCCACCTGTCAGAAGATCCAGGCTCCTCACACTGACTTATCAGAAAGCTTTGTTTAGTCGATTTCCAGAACTAGGTGTGTTTGAGCTTTTGGAGAACCTTGTTATCCCCTCGTACAGTCTGTTCTCAGATTCTGGTTCCCTTACAAAGACACATGTTCTCATTCACTCCGGAGTACTTAGGAACAGCAAACCAATTCGATTAGGTAATCCAAGGCTAACTAACGGTAGCTCCTTTTGCCTTCCCCACGCAACCTCCAGCACCAGCCACTATATTTTGAAATTGATGACTGACATTTTTCTTAGCATCCTTTCACCATTTCCCAGCACACTGCTGTACACACATCCCTTCCACACAGAAATTCGGCCTGTCCTGTCTCATAGACAAAGGATGTATCCCTTTTCATTTATAGTACAATTTTCAGTCAGAAGGAAAAGTGTTACTGACACCCACGAGCTTGGTGCCAGGGAACAAGGCAGTACTGAGACAGAAAAAAAAGTCCTGGAAGAGGAATGTGAAACAACACAGAAGAATCATGGAATCACAGTGGCTTTGATCCCAGAGGCTTTACAGATAACTTGGCCCAGCGATTCCTGCTTCTCGGTTATCCTCAAAGAAAGGTTAGAAACAAAAATCTGATTGACCTGGGAAGCTCTTTCAGACTGTCACTAGATATGTACCACTGCAAGCCCAGGTTACCATGAAGACAACAGATCGGAGTGTTCTCAAGACTATTCAACGAATCTATAGTGACTTAACTTTATTTTAAATAAAAATGCATGGGAGGCTCCAGGGGCTGTCAATCTTCTTTAGCATTCTCTTGAACTGTGTAGATCTTTTCTTCCTTTCACACAGTCACAATTCTGAAAGGAGTCTGATGAAATCCAGAACTCGGAAGAGAATGAATATGTTCGCAGTTTAATGAAATTAAATGAATTTCTACATTGTTTTATCAAAGAAATTTTTATGGAACTTTTGTGCATTTCATACAACATTTCTTAATCAAATTTAGACCTGTTCCCTCATCCATGTCCCCCCCTGCCCCACCGGAGCTTATGCATTCTGCCATACATGTTAAGTCTTGTCTTGCATCTTTTTCTCAGTCTTTTTCAACTTTTCAAAGAAAACAAGTTAATTGGGAAAAACATTGTACCCATCTCCTTTCAGAAGTAATACATAATTGAAGGCTGAAAGTGACCCTTAATTCAGAAATATTTCCAGAATTCAGTTCATGTACCATATAGAACAGTTCATAGACACAGAATGGGCCTTGCTGCTAAAAGTATTCTAAGAATGTAACAGACAAAGCCCAGATTGAGCCTCAAAAGTAGGAGTCTGTATCTTTCCATATTTATGTGCATCTATGTAGAGGCAGATTTCTCTTCCTTTTTCATAAATTACAATGAATTATACATACAGATTTATTATTGGCTTCCTTCATTAGGAAATCTTGGCACTCATTCCATAAGGAGACATAAAAATCCTCATTCTTTTTTGACAGCTTCATAGTCCTCCAGTGTATGGACAGACTAACATTTCTTTAAACAGTCTACTAATAATATTATTTTATTGAAGATTACAGTCATGTATTGTTCCAAAATATCATTGCCACAAAAAAAAACTTGATAGAAAGTCAATTTACATACAGAGAAGTAGGATAAGTTCACAGAAATGGAATTTGAGTCAAAGAAGATATATACTTTCATTTATATATAATTTTTTTTTAGTTTGCCTTCCATAGTCTGCTCAAACTCCAACCAGAAATGTCTGAAAACTCCTGTTTCTCTAGACTCTGGACAGCACACAGTACAATCAAGTTGCTTAACTCAGAGACCATATGGATCAATTACTTAGTTCTTGAAGTTATCAATAATTTCTTATGTTCATGTTTATGCAGACCCAAAAATTAAAATAGCTTCTATATATATATAAACAAAAAACATTTTCAAATTAACTTTTGCATAAAACTATTTATAAATATGGGTCATATCCCACTCACTGTAAGCTTGCCAACATAATTCTATGCGGCAGGGGTTTCATGAAATAATCAATGTCAAACATTTCTCTCACTGTCAAAGAGTCTGAAAAGTGTATTGGAGCTTTTTAGTTATCTTCTCGCTATCTGAAAAACTTGGAAATAAAGTACATAAATATGCAGAAAATATAATTTATATAGTTTATTTAAAAGTATGTATCTAAACTGACCATGGTATAGTTTATTTAAAAGTATGTATCTAAACTGACCATGGTATAGTGCAAGTCTTTTAAAACCAGCACTCAGGAGGCAAAGGCAAGCAGATCTCTGTGAGTTCAAGGCTAGCCAAGTCTAAGTCTACATACTAAGTTTCAGCCTAGCCAGACCTACATAGTCAGATCCTGTCTCCAAAAACAAGTTTAAGCATATAGCTATAGCAAGAATAGGTATTTCAAATGTATATGTAGGTTGATATATGTGACTATTGCAAGTTGAACTAGAAAGCTCTGTCAAGTGAGAAATTCACCTTTATTAAGTGTTTAAGAATATGTTGCATAAGCCAGCACAGCTGATCAACTACACATTATTTATAGAGTATTAATAAAGGTGCATTTGAGACATCTTCCTTTCCAAATGAGGACTTGTACTCAACTTGTACTCATTTTGTTCTCAAGGTAATTTTTCAGACAATGTATAGTAATTCTCTCTACTTTTAATAATTATAGGAAATGTTCAGGATTTTATTAGATACAGGACTATCCACACACCCCGGAGCCTTTCCACTCTCCCTAGTGAGCATTTGACAAGATGGGGCAAAGTACTATCACATGTACAAAACTGTTTGGTTCTTACTATAATCCTAGCATCAGCATTTATGTAAAAAGTATTTATGTCCTCTCTTAAAAATTGTTTTTCTTACATTTCTTTTTTTTTTTTTTTTTTTTTTTGTCTTTTTTAGACAGCGTCTCCCTGTAGCCTCAGCTGGCCTGGAACTTACTATGTAGACTAGGCTGGCCTTGAACGCACAGAGATCCACCTGCCTCTGCTTCACAAGTGCTGTGACTAAAGGCATGCAGCAGCACACCCATTTTTTAAACAAATATTAAAATTGTAAAAACCGAAATACATCTACACATATTTATACAGGGAATTGCTGGGCTTGGCTATGAGACAAGGAAATAAATTGTGAGTAAACACCTTTATTGTAGTTTCTGTAGGAAGGAGCAGGTTATGCGTGGTAAGAAATTTAGGACTGGCCACTTTGAACCATTTTAGCAGAGGAGCATTTAGATGTCCCTAGTTGTCTGGGAGTTGGTAGAAGGTGACAGGAGGATTAGGGCCAGTCTCAAGTCTTAAGTGTCAGACTCCAATAAGGCAGATTATGGGAAGTAGATTGTGAGTTGGATGATTTATATTTGAAAAACATGCACAAAGAGGAAGTCTCCAGAATTGAGAGGGTACAACAACGGAGCCCAATGCAATATGACCCAGGCTATTTATCCAGCCATCCAGACAGTGTATGCCTAAAGTTAAAATATAAAGTTTTTAGAAACAAGGTTAATGCTATAATGCAGCCATTTTAATTAAATACCAGTAGCTCTTTTCTATGCTATTTAACCACAGTGGCATATACCACCTTCTCTTAGTATTTTCCCATGTAATTATATTAGTGTATGTAAAATATGCATATGTAATAGCATTTTAACACATAATAAACCTTTAGTCAAAGCCCAGAAGCATGAGGTACATTGATGCTAAAATAAAACAAATTAGGGGCTGGAGAGATGTCGAGTAGTTAAAAATGTTTGCTGTTCCTGCAGAAGACCCAAGTTGGGTACCCAGCACCCATGTCAAAAATCTCACAACTGACTGCCTGTAACTTCAGTTCTAGGGGACTTGACATTCTCTGGCTTCCATGAGCAGTGCACATATATGTGAAAACACACATATACATGCACACACATGCGTGCATAACACACACACAAATAATAATAAAATATTTTTTTAAAAAAACAGGGGGCTAGAGAGATAGATCAGTGGTTAGAGCACATATTGCTCTACAGAAGACCCAGCTTCAGTTCCCAGAACCCATATCAGATGGCTCACAACCACTTGTAACTCCATCTCCAGGGACTATGAGGGCCTCTGAGGCCACCTGCACTCATGTGCATGTACCCACTGGGAGACATACATGCATACACATAATTTAAATTTATTTTAAAATTGAGGTGGAGAGATGGCTCAGTAGTTAAGAGCACTGATTGCTCTTGCAGAGGATCTGAGTTCGAATTCCAGCATCCACATGGTGGCTAACAACTGTTTATAACTCCAGTTCCAGGGATCTGATGCCCTTTCTGAACTCTGCAGGCATTGCGTAACACGGGGTGCACTTACACACATGCAGGCAATATACTCAAACACAAAATAAAATAAAGGTATTCCTTTTAAAATTAATCTCTTGAAAAAAAGTGATGCTAGAAATTTGGCTCAGCTCTTCTTGCAGTGGACCCAGGATTGAGTCCCAGTACCCACATGACATTCAACAAGCATCTATAACTCCAGTTCCAGGGGATCCTAAGCCTTCTTATGACCTCAATGGGCATTGCACAACACAAGTATACTTACACACATGTAGGCAATGCACTTATACACATAAAATAAAAATAATGAATAAAATATTTTAAAAACAAGTTAATATGGAGTATTAGAATTTCACAAATTATTTTCTGCAAGTTTTCTACCAAATCTATGAATTATACAATAGTATTTTTAAATAATAATGATACTTTAAGATGTCCCTAGTTCTTTAAAATTAATAATTAAAATATAGATAGGAGCGTGCTCTGTTCCTCAATGCTATGGCCACTGGCAAGTTCCCCTTAATGCAAGAAATAACCTATGACCTATGGGCCAGAAAAATCTATTTAAACCCAGTGGGTTACATACAAAAAGAAGGCACGAAAATAGGAGGGAGAGGTGTTAGGAAGAAGAGTTCATGGGGGAAGGGAAAGGGATAAGAGAAATAAATGGGTGGGTGGAATTCAATATATAAGTATAGGAAACTGTCAAACAATAATTTAAAAAAGAAATAAAGGAGGAATTACTATGATAACATTTTTTCTGATTCTGTTTTTCCTTTATTGATAATATACATTTTCTCAACATGTATGTTACATCCTGAAAGGACTTGTAACTGGAAATTTCTCTAAGCTCGCCATCCAGAAAAAATATTTATTTAGAAACAAAAGTTATTTTTTTAAAAGTGTATCAGTTGCTTTCTGAGTGCAAAATTTTAAAATACCATCTATCAATATGTGAAAGAAGTTTTTGTCTGTTTCTGATGCTGTGACAAGAAGATAAATTTTCGTCTTCATTTTATTATGCATTTGGTCCCAAATCAAGCCTAACACAATATGTTATAGCAAAATTTCTGTCAACAAATTTTGTCACCCTTACGTTAAGCAACATGTGCTACTTGCTAAATAGAAAAAGTCTAAGTTTTGTTTTTCCATATTATAGAAAATTGAACTTACAATGAATTTTGTAATCTATGAACTTTAAAAGTCAGATATAATCCTGGCCATGGGAGGCGGAGGCAGGGAGATCTCTGAGAGATCAAGGTCAGCCTGGGCTGTGTCCCAGGAGAGCTATCAAGACCCTGTCAGAAAAAAAAAAAGGTCAGTGTATTAGTCACATTTCTGTTCCTGTGATAAAACACCATGACCAAAGGAACTTATAAAAAGAAGAGTTTATTTGAGCTTACCATTGACGCTTCCAGGGAATCAGAGTCCATTGTGGCGGGAGGCATTGGTGGCCGGGGCTGGAGCAGCAAGCCGAGGGTCACATCTCGCAGTGAGCACAGGAAGCAGAGAGAGTGACTAGAGACCGCAAGTCTTGTTAAACTCACTAAGCCTGCCCCCAGTGACATACTTCCTCTAGCATGGCCACACCTCCTAAGACCTCCAAGAACAGTGCCACCAACTGGAGACAAAATGTCTGAATACTTAAAGCCTATGGGGGACACTCATTCAAACCACCACAGTCAGATATACAGTAAAGCTTTTATCTAGCAAATGCAGCCTGAGTGATGTAGATCAGGCCATTTAAACCATTATTGTCATTCAAAACAATTAAATTGACATTAAAGATAGACATTTTGGGGTCTGGAGAGATGGCTCAGCAGTTAAGGGTGGGCTGCTCTTTTAGAGGACCTGAGTTTGAAGCACCCACAAGGCAGCTACTAGCCACCCATAACTCCAGTTCCAGGGGATCCAAAGGCTTCTTCTGGTCTCTGTGGACAATGCATGACATAGGTGCACTTACATACATGCAGGCAAAACACCCATACACATAAAATAAAAATAAATAACTCATTAAAAAACATTTTCCCATAAGCAGGCACAGCAACACAAAGTACACTGATGTGATGCTCACATGGGTTCATGTGGACTATTATAAATTTCCCAACAAAGGGGTGAGAAGTTCCCAGAAAGGATAAAAATCCTCACAGCTTCTACTCTGGAGTGTACTTGCCAACCTTGAAAAGACTCTCAAAGACTATAGAATACCCAGGGGTCCAGCCACACTTTAAAATACCACGGTGGTCAAGAAAAAAAGAGTCCCACATGCTTGGGACGATATTTGAAGTGATAGAGTCATAAGCCCACCCCATAAGATATTTTTTGTAATTAACAACAACTAGACGTTTCCATTGTAGAAATCAGACACTGCATTAGCCAAGGGATTCAGGTTAACATGGGCAGTAATCTGATACAGCAGCATCATATGATTCCTGAAGCGTAAGCACTGAAAAAGACCCAACATCACTACTGAAATATATCTGGAAAAATGTTAATCAGAATCTAATCATTAGTCAAAACCAGATTATTCAAAATAACTGGACTTATAATCTCCCAAAATAACAAGGTCACAAGGACAAAGACAGACTGAGAAAGTGCTCCAAACTGAAGGGGATCATGGAGAAATATCAACTAAATGGAACTGTGATCTTAGGTAAGAAAAAAGATACTAATTGGCTAATTTACAAAACCACAATAAGGTCTATAGATTATACTATTGAATAGACATTATTCTGATTTCTATAATTTTACTATGGTTAAATAAAAGAACATATCCTTGACTTCAGGAAACAAAGTACTTTAAGGTGTTCTGTAACAGTCCAAGTTTAGGGAAGCACCCCCAAAGTATTAGGTCACAAAAGAGAGAAGCAAATAGATCTTGGACTACACAGAGACTTACTGACAGAGCCATGTTCCTAAGAAACAGTGTTCCTTAGGAACATCCCCACAATTTGGGTCAGGAGGGGTATATTTGGGGGTTTGCACAACAGTAATTACATCCCAGCTCTAATGTACCTGATTTATCTTAAGCTAATTAAATACCATGTCTACAACTTAAAATTCCAATGTAGCGTTAAAAGACTTCACACCCAAATTTAGTGTGATCTCGAAAATAATAAAGATTTGCTTAGTTAAGGAGTTGAGAGAGTTCATCAGCCAGAATCAGGAAAAGAGTTGCTAAAGGGTACTCTTCAGAGAAGACATAACTCCCAAGAGATGCAGAGATAAAAATAGAACGAAATAAGTTAAATGCCCAAAGTGACCAGAGTGTTGAGACAAAATGTCAAAGAATAAGTGAGACAGTTAGAAAATACTTGCCAAGTGACCAAACTACAAAGAAACAAAAAAGTAAGTGATGGCTATAAAAACCAGGAGAATAATCTCCTTTGTGGAAGACAGGGAATGGTCTGCCTGAAGAGAAACACAGCAGGAAGCTTTCTGGACAGATTTTGTTTCTTGACCTGGGTATGGTTGCATGGAATTTTACTCTCTAATATTTCTTTAAGCTCTATAGTATGCCTGTTTCTTGTGATTGTTTTTCATAGCAAAAAGCAATGCTTTGAAACCTAACAACTCTCTACAGCCTCTCCTCATCACACACCTACTGTATGCCACGTAGCATGTTCCCACAGCTAAATTGATGTGGCCCTCACTAGGTGAGGCAGATTCAAATCTGACAAGCTATCTAAATGTGCTCTTCTAGACAGCTCCCTCCAGAAGTCTCCAGATCTGATTTTCTGTAGCCTGTAGCCCCCATATCCCTTGCTTTGATGTTAAATATCTGTTGATACACTTCCTCCTCCCACCATAGCCTCAAAGTCTTGAAGCCCTCTTTCAGGGAGGTACGCTGCTCATTAGCAGGTGGGCTATTTCCTTCACGCAAAGTTCTTTCAAACAGATGGTGCCTTGCTCCTTAGAACCAATTGTTAAAGCAGTTAGCCCTTTAAGAAATGAATTGATATACAGATATTTTGAAGCTAGGTATGAAGCGTTACAAACCTCCTGTCCTCCTAGCTCCTGTGTATGAAGGTCTTCAGTGCTAGCTGTCCTTATATGTGCATGTGTATGTGTGTGTATGTGTGTGTGAGAGACAATGTGTATGTGTGTGTGAAAGACTGTGTGCATGTGTTTGTGTGTCTGTATGTGTGTGAATGTATGTGAAAGTTGTATGAGTGTGATTGTGTGTTTGCACATTCACACACATACAGACACACAAACACACAATCTTTCATACACATACATACTCTCACATATACTCACACACACAATCCTACACATACATAAACCCCCCCACTCACACACACACTCAAACAGGCACTGTACACACACACACACACACACACACACACACACACACACACAGGATTTTCTTCTCTGTCTTCCCTTTCTCTCCTAGCCTCAATCTTCCTTGTGAGCAGGGGAGGGAGGGGCAACCTTTCAAAAGAAAGCCATTACCCTTGGTCTCCAAATAACCTTCAGGCAATTTTTTTCTGTTACTATGATCCTTTATTTACCATTTTGAAATCCAATCTCAGCATGACTTGTAAATTCTAAATAAAAAGGGGATCAGAAACTTTCTACAAAGGGCCAAAGAGTAAATATTTTAGGTTTAAGGGCCATGTGGTTTCTATCTTAACTGCTTAGTTCTGACATTGAAGCCACAAGCAGCCATAAGCAATATTTAAACAAATGAGCATAGCTGTGTTCCTATAAAACTTTATATAACTATATATGAATACTGAGATCAGTTTTTCTCAATTATTTAAAAATGTAAAACCATTCTTAGCTTGAGGCCCTACAAAAACAGACAGGGGGCCGATTCAGCACGGGCTTGTCAGTTGCTGAACCCTAATTGAGAGGAACAAGTCTTTCCATTACAGAATGTTTACAATTAAGAATTAATAAAGGCAGGGCTGGAGAGATGGCTCAGCGGTTAAGAGTGCTGACTGCTCTTGCAGAGGACCCAGGTTCGATTCCAAGCACCCACAGGGCAGCTAAGAACCGTTTAACTCCAGTCCCAGGGGAATCTGACAACCTCTTCTGACCTCCGCAGCATTGCATGACATGGGCACACCAACCTACATGCAGACAGTACACTTATCATACATATAATTAATTAATTAAGGCATGTTGTATGTTGCACTCAAGGAATTACATTTAGTTATAACTTGTATAATCATTGGGTTCATCTATATTTTAATTCTGATCACATATATATATATGTTAAAGAGAATGACATGATAGAGAATCTGACAGATTAGCCGAGGATTCCAATATAAAATTAATAATCATAGATTTGAGATTGTAACTGAGAACTTAGAAGAAAATTTCTTAAGCCATAACTGAACTAAAAGAACTGGAGTTTCTATCTTTACAAGCTTCACTTCTGTTGTATAAATGCATGGACAATTTTATTTATTTTTTTTTTATATGTATGAATGTATTGTCTGCATGTAGGTTTGTGCACCCGTGTCGTGCAATGCCGCGGAGGTCAGAAGAGGGCGTCAGATTCCCCTGGAACTGGAGTTCTCCTGGAATTGGAGTTTCAGACGGTTCTCAGCCGCCATGTGGGTGCTGGGGATCAAACCCGGGTCCTCTGCAAGAGCAGTCAGTGCTCTTAACCGCTAGGCTATCTCTCCACAATTTTAATTTTTGCGAGGTAAGTTTGCTTGGTCAAACATTTGGAATAAAGTGAATAAGTTTATTCCAAATAAACATTGGATAAGTCTATAAATGCAATGTAAAATGTTTAAGGAAACATGATAAACTAATGGATGATAATTTAAGAATGTCTGCCCTGTATAGCTTAATCAGGCATTGGTCAATGAGCAAAGGAAAGCAAAGGACAGACAGCACAGACATGTAATCCCACATGTGAGCACGTGAGGCAGGAGGATCATGAGTTTGGGGCAGCCTGGGCAGTATGGTGAGTTCTAGACAAGCTTAGGCCACACGTCTAGGCTGCATCTCAATGGGGATGGAGAGATGGCTCAGTACTTAAGAGAATTTACTACTCTTGTAGAAGACTGGGGTTTAGTTCCCAGCACCCACATGGCAGTTCACAGCTGGCTGTAACTACAGTTCCTGGAGATCTGATGCCCTCTTCTGGCCTCCTCAGGACCTTGCATGCATGAACTCTTGGTACATGAAGAATTCGTGCATCCACACATACACACACAAATACGTATCAAAAAAGACCCTGTCTCAAAACAAACAAAAAAGAGCAAGAGAAGGTAAAATTGTCAGTTTAGACAGAGATTTGTCAGTGGAAGAATATCATTTGTATACTGAGCTTCAAAGTATATGAAAACATTTTTAAGTATGTATCATATTTTTAATTATGTAAATCATGTTCTTAATTATGTAAAGGATATTTTAATCATTACATAATTGGTGTTTCTTAAAAACTCAGGTAACTGGAACTAATCCTTTCTGTGTAGAAGCTTTTTAAGTTCATCCTTATATGGGGGCTGCAGTGGTGGGAAGAGAACAACAGACAAGCCCACCCCCCACCCCCCCACCCCTGTGTAGCCAGCCCCTCTTGATCAGCTGCTGCCATTTGGCTGCCAATGATATGACACCAGTTTGGTTGTGCTCATGATGCTGCCCTGTCCTGTTTCTCTACACAATGTGCTCTTTCTACTTTTAAATTGTTCTTTATTCTTGAGAATATCATATACGTAGGATATGATCACTTCCCTCTCCAAGCCCCTCCTGTCTCCCCTCAATACAACTCCCTCTAACTTTATGTCTCCTCCTCCTTTCCTTCTCTTCCTCTCCTTTCTTCTCTGATAACCCACTAAGTCTAATTACTGCTACCCCGTACATGCGTGTTGCAGGGGGCATCCTCTGGAGCATGAGAGTCCCACCAGTGGCCACATCCTCAAAAGGAATGCTTCTCCCTCCCTCAGCAACTATAAACTGTCAATAACTCCTCATTATGGGGCTGGGTCTAGAAGGAGCCTTCCCCATCTGTGCTGGAATTTTGGCTAGCCTGGTCTTCCGCAGGTCTTCTGCAGCTGGCTCCAGCTGCTATGTCCACATGCTCTTCATCCAAATTAGGCAAATCAACCCAAAGCACCAAGAGCGGATCAAGAGTCGTGGTAGGGGGGCTGGAGAGTTAGCCTAGTGGTTAGAAGCACCGACTGCTCTTGCAGAGGACCCAGGTTCGATCCCCAGCACCCACATGGCGGCTGAGAACCGTCTGTAACTCCAATTCCAGGAGAACTCCAGTTCCAGGGGAGTCCGAGACCCTCTTCTGACCTCTGTGGCATTGCATGACACGGGTGCACAAACCTGCATGCAGACAATACATTCATACACATACAAAAATAAATAAAATTAAAAAAAGAGTCATGGTAGGGAAGACAGATAATGTGGATAAGAGCACTCTGAGGGTGGAGATCCACATGATACATTGTAGATCATCACCAAGATGCCTACTGATAACTGATGCATATTAATTAGTACTTAATTGGGGAATACCCTCCACATGGAAAAAAACAGAACAAGAAGTTGTATCCTTGGAAACTTATTGCCAGCCTAATGACATTTTTTTTTCTCAGCATATGCAGCTAAAATTCCTTCTGGGAGTCACAAATGACATCCGGCCCCTCCTCCTTTTGTCCCTACAATAAACTGAGATCCAGTTTCACCAAACAGTCTGGGAAACCAGCAGGTCTATTGGGTTCCCCTACAGAGCAATGGGTGAGAGCTTACTTGTGGCCCCCCCCCCGAAAGTCTCCTTTCAGGAGTGGGTCGTGACTTCTCCACAGCTGTACAGATGGTGAGAGAGCCTCCCCTTGGCTTCCTCAGTTTATATACCCTTAGCCCTTCATGCAACTAGGGCCGACTGGTTGGTTGGGGGCGTGGCTGACTTTCCTTGCCCCTCCTTTCTTGCTGACAGTAATGGTCAACAAGCTTAGTTGTGATGCTCGAGGCAAACAGGTGCCACCAAGATGGTATTTGCCCATGGTCTGTCTAAACACAGTTCTATGCAACCGCATAATTTAAATTTTTGTATGTTTGTTTCATTAGCAGTGCTAGGGATGGAACCCAGGACCTTACACATGCAAGGCAAGCACTCAGGCACTGAGCTGCATCCCTAGCCTCTCAGTATAATTTAGAATAGAGGTCAGCATACAGCCATCTGGGACAACTGGCCTGCCACCTATCCAAACTAAAAATGATTTTTATGTTTCTAATAGTTAAAACAATCAAACAAATAATATTTTGCAATATGTGAAAATTATAAGCAATTTTAATTTGTCTCTATATATCACTGGGCATGGTGGCACATGCCTTTAATCTCAGCACTCAGGCAGCAGAGGCAGGTGGATCTATATATAAAGTAAGTCACCCACACTCATTGTCATTTGTCTGTGGCTGTTTTCAAAGCTCTGAATGGTTCCACCAGAGAGAGACCACATGGCCCACAAAACCTGAGATACTTGCTTATTGCTCCCTTTCCAAGAAGGCCTCCCAACCTCTGCTCTAAGGTAACGACTGTCATCTCAAGTGAGGTGATACTCTAGGGAAAGTCTAACGTTCCCTATGAAGGCTCAATATTTGGATCTGTTCAAATAAACTGTCAACAGACACATTAACAGAAAAGCTATAACAAATTTATCTGTTCGTGGTCTTGGGTGACACAGGAAACTTCACACTGAAATCCCAAAGGCCCAGGATGAATGATCCAGTTTTATGCTTAGGTTTGATGAAGCCTGGGCAGCCATGCAGAAATGGGACCAGACAAAAAAGTTACGATCAGCGAGTAATGGAGGGCAAGACCTTGATCAGTTTCTTCTTCTTGGCCTCACTGAATAGCATCTGTCCCTGTAGATACAGGTTAAGGCTCTTCCCAGATGGAAGGTCTTGTGCTCTATGATCAAGCAAGGTAGGCCACAGATTTGCTTTGTGTCACATCGCTTAACCTCTCCAACTCCCCGTATGTCCTCAACATTCCCTCTCAACTTTGTGACTTCTTTGACTGATATTGTCACATATGTTATTATATTCAGAGATGTAGTTCTTACCACTCATCAAAGAAGCCTCATTTTGCAATAAATGGAGACTGTTACAAAGTTCTACAACTGGTAAAAATGCAGAGAATAAGTGACTTCGGGATTTCTTGCCCCTCGAGACAATCCATTCAGTTAAAGCTCAGGAAACACAGTAGAAGAAAGAGGTGAAAAGATTGTCGTAGCCAGAGGACCAGGATGCCTGCTGCCAGATAGTGTACTCTAGACATTACAGGATGTGAAATCTCAACAATATGGGTGCCTAAACATGACCCACATAATGAAAACATCTGTTGACATGCCAGTGTGAATGGGGGAAATTTCACAAGGTCCCACTTCTAGATAAAGAGCTACAGGCGGCGATGATGGCTGCTGAGGAAGGAAGAATCAGTTTTCACCAGGCAGGAGTTCCTGATGCATTATCCAATCCTAACCAACTGGTCAACCATAAACACATATACAGATGAGCACCACTAAATGGACTCAGTATTCATACATACACACACACACACACACACACACACACACACACACACACACACACGTTTTGTGGCTAGCATTGGGGAACAGAAGTCTGTCTTTTCAAACCACCTTAGAGAACAGAAATCTAGTTTATCTAACTCACCATGGAATAAGGAGTAAGAGACCGGAGAGTAGAAGGCCAGAGAGAAATTTTCTTCTTAGGATTTCACTTTGGGGTATCATTTTCTGAGCTCCACAATCTATTGGGTAAGTAATTCATGGAAGCAGCATATTTCTAATCCTAGATGATCTGAGGTGACTCATAGCTGTAGGTCTGAAGTTGGGGTATAACTTCTAGGTTGCAAACACCAAGGTTACTACTGCCTAGCACTCAGGCACTGTTTATTTGTATTATTTCAATGATACTGTCTTCATCCAGGATTAAGTTACTCTCTTATGGAATTCTCTTTGTTGTTTAGAGAGCAGCTTATAACTGGTTGCAGCTCTTTTTTTGCTGTTGAGACTAGTGTCTCTTTTCATATAGACTTGTCCACTGTCCCCAACACGCTTAGCTTTGAAAGGTCATGGGTGTTTGAGGTCACTGGAGTATAGTTTGTGCTAAACGGGGTTGTTTTCTATATGACTCCAGTCACTTGGTTTATAGTCACTATTAGCTGCCTTCTTCCACCTCCTGTTTCACACAGTAGCTCTACATGTGACATCATAAGAGATGTCCCATAGCACCCAGTAATAGAAATACTGTCAAAACACAAGGGTTGTAATTTATAGATTCTTTGTATCATCATAATGATGGATAGATAGATGATAGATACATAGATGATAGATAGATAGATAGATAGATAGATAGATAGATAGATAGATAGATAGATAGAAATATAAACAAAAACTTTCCTTTTTCTTTGAGACAGGGTCTCCCTGTGGCTCCGGCTGTCCTGGAACTCACTGTGTAGACCAGGCTGGCCTCGAACTCACAGAGATCCACCTGCCTCTGCCTGTGCCTCCCAAGTGCTGATTGCCATCTTAGACATTTCTCTTCCATCAAGGATATACTTGATAGCAAAACACATGTAATTAAAAATATGCCATAATTAAAAATCATGCCAATTAAAATTTATATGTTTTCAGGTTTTCTGTTGTTAGAGTATCAACCTATAACACTTATACAAGCAATTAATATAGTTGTGTGAAAGGTCACATGTTTTATGTACCCTGGGTCTCCTATTAAATCTGTGAGCATCTAGCACATCTTGGGCAGATTAAATTAGGTCATTCCAGAGAAAATGCTTTGCCATCCTGCTACTGACTCACAGCTATGTCCTGAAGAAAGCATTGTTGTATTCTCTGGAATTTTATCACCATCAATGGTTGGTCTATAAGAGTGATTTGATTACATAATTATAGAACTCAGTACAAAGTAGCAGCAATTTAAAATGCACTTGAATGTTTTGTACCTTTGCTAATTTTGCATTTTTTAAAGAGTTTTTTTTAATTTTATTTATTTTTGTATGTGTATGAATGTACTGTCTGCATGTAGGTTTGTGCACCCATGTCGTGCAATGCCGCGGAGGTCAGAAAAGGGCATTGGATTCCCCTGGAACTGGAGTTCTCCTGAAATTGGAGTTACAGACTGTTCTCAGCTGCCATGTGGGTGCTGGGGATCGAACCCCGGTCCTCTGCAAGAGCAGTCGGTGCTCTTAACCGCTAGGCTATCTCTCCAGCCCAATTTTGCATTTTTTTAATTTTATTTATTTATTTATTTATTTATTTATTTATTTATGTGTATGAATGCACTGTCTGCATGTAGGTTTGTGCACCCATGTGCAATGCCACGGAGGTCAGAAGAGGGTCTCGGATTCCCCTGGAACTGGAGTTCTCCTGGAATTGGAGTTACAGACGGTTCTCCGCCGCCATGTGGGTGCTGGGGATCGAACCCGAGTCCTCTGCAAGAGCAGTCGGTGCTCTTAACCGCTAGGCTATCTCTCCAGCCCCCAATTTTGCATTTTTTAAGAGGATATATCAACGTTGTCTGAGCCTCAAGCTCAGATGACCTGCATCTTCTTTGGTCTTCCCACCCATATGAGACCCAACATGAGAGAGGCATGGAACTATGTGCCCAATTACTCTGCCCCATTGTCTGAACAACAAATGCTAATACATACTTAGAGCAGAGCCTGTCCTCTGCCATTGGTCTGACTCGCTGACTGTCCATGGCTGTTGCCTTTTCAGTTTCTTTAGGTGCCCATTGGTAAATTCTTTCCATTATTGCAGTTCAGACTGCTAATACAGGCTCCTTAATTTGCCTGTTACTCTAGGTCATAGAACACTTGAACCTGTTTCAGTGAGATTCTAGGAAAACACCAGTCAAAAATATTAGAAAAAAATTATATTTGTGTCATCAACATAAAATGATCCTGGTATACAGGAATCAAGAAAATAATTTATTCTGAGTCATATATGAATGATGATGGCTGGGGAATATGGATTCAAGTTATCTTGAATGATCTGTTCCATTGTGGAAGAGGGGACTTGAACACTAATAGTCAGAGAACAAAAAAAATTCATAAATGTGTTTACTTAGTGGGGAGAGGTGGGCTACAGCAAACCAGGGAAACCTGTAGTTTCGGATGTTACAGCACTTGTGGCTTTAGACTTGGTGGATGGTAGAGGTCTGCTGAGGCTGCTGACATAGTCTTGTTGCTATTAGTCACAAGAATGGAAGGTCATACAGAAGTGAAGGTAATTTCAAGGGAAAGGCCTAACATAGCCCAAATGTACTTTCAAATCGAGACAATTGTCATCTCCTCATGATCAGGATGTTTTTACTCAGTCAAGGTCAAACTGTCTACAAGATCTAATGTGGCTTCTTAAAACAACCTCAATTCACAATATTAAATGTGTGCAAGACAAATTTTCTTGTCACTATTTCCTGACAAGTATAATACAGCATTGTGTTATATTAAGCATTACAGGATATCTAAAGACTATTGAAAATATGCAAGAGGAGATGCATAGATTGTGTGTAGATATTGCTTCATTATATCCCTTTGTGTATAAGAGATTAAGCATCTGAAGATTTTGATATCCTAGGACAAGAAGGATTAGAACCAGGGAAGAAGAAACAGTAGGGATGGAGGAAATCCCCAGGAATTATATAGGTTATTCACTAATCTATGGATTGGCAACACGTCTACTCCAAATGATGTCCACTCTGTGGATGTGGGTATGAAGAGGTTTAACAGGCAGCATTAGGCATCTTGCTTAAAGTAGAACCAATCTGCACATTCCCTATCCTTCAACTGCAGTTCCCACTTCTCTAGGGAAGAGAAGGCAGATTGCATCACTGGTCTATGGTCCAGGTTTGGTGGTGTAACAGAAGGCCAGGGGCTAGGGATATGGTTACTGAGTAACTGTTATCAGTGGCCTAGTCTGATTGGGGTAAAGGAAGACTAATTAGAAACCAGAGATACTGAGAAAGCTCTAGGGCCTACCTATCTAAATGAGATTAAAGGTAAGAAATGTGCTGGGCGTGGTGGCACACACCTTTAATTGGGAGGTAGAGGCAGGTGGATCTTTGTGAGTTCAAGGCCAGCTTGATCTACATAGTGAGTTCCAGGCCAGCTGAAGCTACAGGGAAACCCTGTCTCAA
Organism: Rhizomys pruinosus; assembly: GCA_009823505.1. NCBI lineage: Eukaryota > Metazoa > Chordata > Mammalia > Rodentia > Spalacidae > Rhizomys > Rhizomys pruinosus. The sequence continues at coordinate 375,032 of VZQC01007595.1, forward strand.
AAAGACCAAAAAACAAAACAAAACAAAACACCTAAGAATGGTGAGAACAGAGAGGAATTTGCAATCACAGAGTAAGAAAATGGAATTTAAGACATAAAAAATAACACAAAATATCTTTTAAGTGGATGGCTGACTTAAAATGGACATTTATTACTTTGGAGTTGAAAAAAATAGAAGCTCAGATATCAGATGGATGTTTCCTGAGGAGGAATGTTGCCTGGGAACTATGATGTCAGTGTATGGCAAGAGAAATGATGGAAAGCTCAAGAGGAGAGAACAGTGAAGCAGGAAAGATGGTGATATAGCCACACAGTATGGCCTCTGGGGGAAGATGCTCTTTTTTTTTTTGGGGGGGGGGGCTTTTTGAGACAGGGTCTCCCTGTAGCCCCAGCTGTCCTGGAACTCACTCTATAGACCAGGCTGGCCTTGAACTCACAAAGATCCGCCTGCCTCTGCCTCCCAAGTGCTAGGATTAAAGGCGTGTGCCACCATGCCCAGCTAGGGAAGATGCTCTTCTGAAGGGAAGAAGAAACAGTAGGGATGGAGGAAATCCCCAAGAAGAGAACTCTAGAAAATTGAGTGCATTTCCCATGAGGCTTGGGCTACGTACACAGAAGCACTCATTTATGTTTGCCTTAGAAATCTCTTCCGAAATCATGTGGGTGTCTTATAAAGAATGAAACTCAAGACTTAGCTAAAACCACAGAGGAGTTAAACACTCTCTGAAAAAGTATGTTTTATTTCAACACATTTTGTTGAGTTTTACACATTTCATACAATACGTCTTAATCCTATTTATACCCCCTCCCCATCTGCACCCCTCCCATAGCCTGGCCACCATATTTCATGCGTTCTGTCATATATATTAAGACCTATCACATCAAGTTTGTATCCCCAGATGTCCCTTGGTGTGAGTAATCCACGGGAGCCTGGTCAACCTATCTAGCAATGCTCTCTTAAAGAAGACCTCGGAAACAGCAAAAGGAAGAGTCACCTGTCGTGGTGACTCTTGTTCTCCAAGCGTACGGCAAGAGACATGCTCAACATGGTGCACAAAGGACCTAATATCTTCTGAAAACACAGTCAAGGTAAACATGATGTGTGGGAGATAGACCAGGTTCAGGATACCTCTAATAACCTTATCGCGAACTATATAAGTCGTTTTTCTCATCACTGTAATAAAATACCTGAAAGAAGCAACTTAAGGGAGGAAAGATTTAGTTTGGTTTACATTTTAATTGTTATTTATTTATTTATTTATTTATTTATTTTTATGTGTGTCAGTGTACTTACCTGCATACATATAATTGTACCAGTGTTGGTAGAAAGAAGCCACTTGTGGCTGCATTGTGCTAAATTATCTGCCTATTTACACCGAAATCTGGCCCTAGGTGAGATTTCCTTGTATTAGCAAACCACGTGAGACAGAACCCTGGGATTAAAACTCTGCATGAGCTGTGGGGGGGTCTGAAAGCGGGCCCTGAGAGATGACAGGCATTCTGCTTATGAAAACAAAGTGCTGTGAATGAATAAACAGATTCTCCTTCACTATCATATGATGGTCCCCAAATTCGTTAATTTCTGTGCACCTGTAAATTAGGCCCTTTAAGCTTAGGGCTTGCAGTGGATGCTAGTGGGTTTTGGCTGGATAGGGGTCAGTCTGCAGCCCGCCAGCCTAGGAAGTGTGTGTGTTGATTAGCTGGCTGGATTTAACTGGACAGAGGCTTGCAGGTAGCCACCAGTCTGTGAAATCTGTTTCAGGGTGTAGTTCCCCAGCAGGTGGAATTTATTTGGCCACAGAAGGGCAGCGGCCCACACCCAAGTGTCTGGGCAAATAGTCTGGCCAGGCTCAGGCTGTGAGGATTCTCCACAGCCCTGCTGAGTGTTGTGTTCTGGCATTGGCTCCCAAGAGAAACCTGCTGGTGGCTTTTCGTTCCCTTTGATCCTGCAGGAGCAGTGTTACCATCACCGCAGTGTCATGAAATGCTCTCAGAGGTCAGAAGAGGGCATCAGTTTCCTAAAACTAGAGTTACAGATGGTTGTCAGCCACCATCTGGGTGCTGGGATTCAAACCCAGGTCTTTTGCAAGAGCAGCCAGTGAGTACTCCTAACCACTGAACCATGTCTCCAGCCATGGTCCACATTTTGAGACGTATAGTCCAGCATGGCAGGGAAGATGTGTGGTAGAATTTGAGGCAGCTTGTAGCTATGGCAGTGGGAGTGTGAGGCTTCTTGCTTACATCTCTGTAGATCAGAAAACAGACTGACTAGTTTAACTATAAGATAGAAGCCCCCCCCCCCAAGAAGCCCACTTCTTCCAGTGAGGCCTTGCCTCCTAACGATCCCACACAACACCACCAGCTGGCGACTTGAGTATTCCAATATATGAGCATATGGGGGACATTTCACATTCAAACCAAAACTTAAGTCAACCTACATTTTCAAAGAACCCACATAATTGATCTATTTCTCTTAGAAAAACTAAACAATGTGGTAAATAACCACAATTGACTAGAAAGTCCTAAACATCTTTTACAAAGTAACTTACCTGTAAATGCAAAAATGCACTGTTTTTGTGATTGTGACTCAGGATGCCTGTCCACTGCTGCAGTGGCTTCTGACAGTCAGGCATCAAACACGCACAGTGCTTTGTTTGATCTCCCATGTCAGCAAGAATGTCCTTAGCCCACCAGAGGTCTGACTAAAAGAACAGGCTTCAAAGTTGGCGTGATTTTCAGAGACAAGCACAGTCTACCACGTCTTTGTGGGATTTTTAATCACATTCTGCTAACAGAAGCTTGCTTATTGTTTTGTTTTTCTATGTCCCATTATCTTCCAGCCTTCCCCTTTGAAGTATTCATGAAATCTTAATCTACATCTGGATGTTGAAGGGGATGCTTCAGGGGCCTACGACATACCTAACAATGGGGCAAGTTCCTATCAAAAATAAATAAGTAAAGCAGAATCACCATGGCAGTGTCCCGGATTCTTTCTCTCTAATTGTGTCTCACCTGTTCTCCATTATTCAATATTTTTTGATTGGGATTCATGCTGATTTAGATATCCATTTCTAACTTTACACTATCTTGTGTAACTAAGCCAAGCAAGTCTAGACAATTTAGAAGACACCATAGTTCTCAATTTATCTTTCATTCAAATTCTTTCATAAGCATTATTCATCATAAAAATAGTATTACCCTTTGCCGTTAACAAATAATTCTGATGATGACTGTTTAAGCAAGATGGGAAGATTGTCAAGTTGTGGATTATTTTAGATAAAAACACAGAATTATGTTGACAATTTTAAACTCTAAATTATGTTAGCATCATGCTTCAAATATAAAATGAACTTAATTGACCTTTTTACATTAGAAAATTCACTTTAGGCAGGAACAGTGGTTAGATACCTGGATATTTCTTCTACCAGACAATGATGAATGTAACCATTTTTCTCAAAGGATAGTTGCAAGAACACTCTGTGCCTTTGATTCAGCTCTATGTTGTTCTTCCTCTGATCTGAGGAACTCATTCATGTAAGGGAACATTTGGTTTTATAAAAGTATATATCCTTGTGGCACAAGTCAGAGATGTAAATTAAATAAGCTAACATCTCAGATGTGGTCCCTATCTCTAAATCATGGGGGCGTGGCTAGAACCATACAATGGAATGCCCTAATTGTTTTTGCACAGATCACATTCAGAATAAGAAATGGAACCAAAAGTATTAAAAAAAAAAACCAAACACATAAAAATTTGAGAGTCACAGGTAGAGACTATGGAGAAAAATGAGAATTTTAACCATCATATGTCTCTCTACAAGATGTCAAGCTTGAACCCTAGAACCAGAGACCAATTATATAGTGTTTTCTGTTTTTCTGCAGGTATTTTATTTCCCCCAAGAGATGGTTAACTATTCTGGGACAGCCATGTCATTCTTGTAACACTAAATACCTATTACCATGTGGCAGGTGCCCTTCCAAATATTGGAGATTATATGAATCACCAATGCAAAGTCCCTCCCTCGGTACCTCCTAACCTAGGTTTTGTGAAAGCAATATTTGAATCAGTAAAAACAAATAAGTGCTATAAAATACCCTTCCACTATGATCATATTGGAAAGTGACTTACCCATGAGCTCTCCATGCCCCCAATATGAATTTATGCTCCAGCCTAAGATGTTTGCTCTGTTCATGGGCTTGGGAGAGCAGGTAAACCATTCTAACATACCTCAAAGAATGTGATAGAAAACTGTCAGTGTTAGCCTTAAAAGCTGCAGACTAGGCATACAAAATCGTGGCTTTAGTGACAAAATATTTACAGACTGATCTGGAAAATATCTCAAAGTGCCATGTGTTAAGACTTGGTCTTAACCTTTTGAACTATTGAGTAATGGGAGAACTGTTAAGAAATGGGACCCAATGTTAGTTTCTAGTTCGTTGGAGAGAATTGCAAAACCCTGGTCTTTTACTCTGTCTTCCCTCTCACTTCCCTGGTATGAGGTCCTGCCACATGCTCCCTGTCTTGCTACAGACCCCAAAGCAATGGTGCCAACCAATCATGATTTGAAACTATGAACCAAAATGACCTATTTGTAAGTTGTCTCAGGTATGTTGTTACAGTAACAGAAGCTGCCAACATGCAGAAGGAGAATCTGGAGGAAAGGGGACTCACTGGAACAGAGGAGTGAGTGTTTAAGTCTCAAATCTTTGCAGGAATCTTTCTTAGCCTTTTGTGTAAGGGTCATCAAGAGAAGAAACAAGACATGAGGCTTCTCCTCCCTACCCAAGGCAGGATTCCCTGCTAAGGCCACCTAGAACCTCCCTGAAAGAATTCCAGGACTATGCATTACCATGTTCTGCCCAAAACTTTCAGGAAAAATGTAACTATAATAGCTAACTTTCCCTTATCCTTATTATTATATATTTTCACATATACAATCTGGTTTATTACAAAGCCTTTAGGCAGCAAATGATACTAATAAAACCAGAACTGTAAAGCTGGAAAGCAGCAAAGAGTAATTCAAATGTAGCCCAAACAGTAGTCTCCAGGCCTATGTTCCTTGAATACCATGTCTAATTTCCCCAAGTACAGTTATGTCATGTTTTAGTTAATCACTAAGCATCTAATTTTTTTGCAATTATTTATTTTTAATTTTTTTCTTTTTAATATTTTTATCCAAGTTATGTGCATTTCATACATCATTTCTCAGTCTAGTCTAGACTCACCTTGTCTTCCTGCCCCCCACCCCACCTGAGTTCATGCACCCTGCCATCCCTGTCCTGTATCTTTTTCTGATTCTTTTCAAAGTCTTTTCAAAGCAGAGGATTATTGTCCTTGGGAAAGCTTTACTGTTTCAGTCAGTTCCCTGTCTCTGTTCCTCTGCTGTTGTTCCCTCCAATCATATGTATTGTTTCAACATATGCATATAGATATAGATATAGACATATATCACCTATACTAAAATTATATCTTCTATACACAAACTGTCCTTTCCATATCATATTTCAGAATTCACATTTTTCCTTTTTAAATTTATATTACTCTAAAATATACCAAGCATCTATTTTAAGCTTGTTATTTTAATTAAATAAAGTTAGCATGATTTCACATGCCATTTCATACTATTTGTTTATTATAGACATTATAATTTTTCATACAATCCAGCTCTATAAACATTCATTGAGCAGCTGATCTATGTTCATCACAGTGATCATTGCTATGAAGACTGAGAATTTGCCCTGGAAAAGCTTGCTATTTTATGGATGATGTATGAGGAGAAAATAGAAGCATATGATGGCAATATAATGTATTAGTAAATATGGGAAGAAATGATGCCAACTGCCATAGTCTATCTGGGCAACAATAGCAAAAGTGCCAGAGAGACTGTAGTACACAATAAATGTCTATCTCTCAGAATTCTGGATGTTGAGGAGTCTAAGACCAAAGAAGATTTAGCATCTAGTAAACTGTTTCTAGATTTCCCAGAGGGCATCTTCTAACTGTGTCCTCACATGGTAGAAGGAAGAAGATAATTTTCTAGAGCCACTTTTTATGGACACAGATCAAACTCATGAAGGTTCTCCCTCATGATATAACCACCTTACAATATCCTCTCTCCTAACACCATTACACTGATGATTAGGACTACAATATAGACTCTCGCTAGGGGTCTGAAACATTTAGTCTGTAGCACTATCTGTAAAACTACGAAAAGAATGCAGAGTAAGCAGTTGCATAAATCCCGGCCCATGAAAACTTTTCTAAGGATGCTTAATGCCTCTGTGTCTACCTGGGTGGTAGTAACATTCCCCTGTAAGAAACTGCCATGCTTCTTTAAGAGAAGAGAATGAAACAAAGAAAATTACCTTTCTAGTGACTTACTTTGAAACAATGAAAAACATATAGAAAACTTGGAAGAACTGTATAAAGAACTTTATCCTAGACCTTACTTGAGAGTAAGTTGTCCCTCACACTGAATTCTTTGGGGGCTACTTCCATCAAACATGAGCTTTTTCCTAATAATCACAGTAGGATCTTCTAAATCAGCATCAGCACTGACACAAACTCCTGAGACCCCACTCAACTTTGACCAGTTCTCCCAACCACAGTATTTATTGTAAAGGCAGCTAGCACAGAATCACACAACTGTCTCAAGTTGTCATCTTTCTTTAGTTTTACTCAGTCTTCCTTGACTTTCATGATCTTTATGTTTTTGACAATTCATGACAATCGCTTTGTAGAATGCTTTGGTTTGATTTTGTCCTGTTTGCTCAAGCCTAGAGTTTCATTAAGGTCCTTTGGCAGGAGCACAGAGAATGATGCTCTGTTCTCATTCACCCTATCAAGGAGTGAAAGCTTCAGGGTGTCCCATGATTGATAACCTCCATTTTACTTAAGTAAGTTGCTTTCCAGAGAGAACAAGAGACTACAATATTCAGGTCCAAATGGAACATCAGTTTCACAGCCTTTCCTCCCAGGTTCAGGGGTCATCTTAGAAGAGGAGGCAGAAAGACTTTAAGAGCCAGGGGTAGTAAATAACTGCAGCAAAACGGTGTTTTCTGGACATGATAGGACACGAACTCACTATGGGTGTGACCATGCATAAGACCTACATAAGATCAAGCCAGACAAAACCCAGGCCTGGATGGGGAGAGGCTCATGAAGTCCCACCCCCAGCTGAGGAGCTATTGGCAATTGACAGCTGTTGGAAGAGGGGGAGCCAGTTCTCTTTAGGCATGCAACCTTTGCTAGGCTGTCCATGCAGCAATAGATGGTTCTATACCCATGCACATAGGGGCAGCACTGAGTGGACTCAATGGGTTTAAAAAAAAGAGTGCATGAAGTTGGAAGGGGAAGATGGAGGGGGACTAGGGGAAGACTTGGAAGAGAGGGAATGTAAAGGGTATATTTAATCAAAGTGTTATAGGCATGTTACATGCATGTATAAAATTCTTAAAACAATAAAAAGAATTTAAAATATACCTACCAAGGCACATATCTGTTGGGGTTTTTTTTGTCCACATGCTCTGTGGAGAGACACTTGGAGACTATATAACATCCCATCCCTTGTTTCGAATGCTTAGCAAATTTGGTGGAGTTCCTAGCATCTATTTTATTAAACCAAATTCATGGACAGCTTTAAATAACTAAGATTAAGATTGTGGGATTTTTTTCCTATAAGCAATTTGTAGTATTTATAGATTTGAGAGTACAATAGAAAAGTTGGAGATATTATAAGAGAAGAATTAGTTCTACCTATGATGATTGGGAATTGGAACTAAATGCAGATGTTCAGAGGTTGTCTCTTTATTTTGACCCACCATATGGTATCTTCCATATTTTTATGTTTATCATGTGACTATCTTTGTGTGGTGCTGGAGATTGTACTGGGATCCCACACATGGTGCACAAGCTCCACCACTGAGCTGCATTTCCAGCCTAGCTATAGTGCAGATTTGGAATAGTCAGGGTTAGGTCTACCATGCTCCATTCACTCTGCAAATAAGAAGTATTCTTTCTAAATATGGGTATAAAACCTGCTTTTGTTGTAATGTCTGAGGACAAACATGGATACTAGAAAGATGCTAAGTCACAAAACAAGTAGGGAGGGGTCTCTAGAATCAAAATCAAAGGCAGTGTGGGTGTCCTTTTCCATTTGCCCAAGGTCCTGGCTTTAGCTGAAATTTAATTAAGCTATGAACACTCAAGTTTAAAAGTCAGCAACAGTTGAAAAGTCAGTAGACCTCAGATTCCTACAAACTGTTAACAGCGTTGCTCAGATCACAGGCTGAGCTCTGGGGACCCTCCAGGCTAGGCCACTGTCTTAAATAGGCAAGTCAAACAAACAAAATTGAAAAGCTTAAGAAGGAGATTTATTCAATGTGACCACATAGAAGAGAAACGAAAAGGTCCAGTGAGCAGCACCCCATCCATCATCCAGATCCTGGTATCGGGTTTAGGTTTAAGCAGGAGACAAGAGGGATGCATGGTCAAGCAGTCCTGGTCAAGGTGTGGCCCAGCTATCATCTTTGTCTTGGCTCCAATTTCCCCAAGAAAGTTCTCAGAACAGTGAAATCTCTATCTGAAGGACAAGCTCCCCCTCTGGCTGCCACATTGCTGCAGCCTTTGCACGAGATTCCTGAGAAAATTCTAATTTCTCGAGGCCACTGTTTCAATAGTCTGCCAGCCAAAGGAAAGAAACACATGTGTCTCAGAATATCTTCATCCCAGCCAGGATGGCTATAAATTCTACTCTTTTCTCCTTCCCCAGCCTCTTCTAGTAGAAGAGTAAATGAGACTGAGCAGTGCCCCTCACTCTTAGACCTCCTCTTCCCGCCCATCTATATACAACTTCATTTACCGAATGGTACAGATTCCTTATCCCCTGGGACCCCACCAGGCCCTTATGGTTCTCAGTATCCATATCCCTACAAAGATCAAAGACCTTGCAGAAGACTTCTGAACTCCTATTTTTTGAAAGCTTTGTGTTTTTTCCTAGCACATGTATTAAAGAATAGGAAGCCTGAGAAATCATAGTTTGAGAAAGTGTAGCTTTACCCCACTGAGGAAGCCTGCAAATCCGGTTTACAACACTAAATGTCATGAATGACAGAGCCTGGCAAGTGCTTCCAGACAAGTAGCAGCTCTTCTATAATTTCGATGTTCTCTCCATTTCATTGCACAATGCTTTGGGACTATAGTCCTGTCAAAAGTGCATCTGGGAAGTACATTTTTTTTTTCAAACATCTGCAATATAAAACACTGCCTAGAAACCTATGAGACTACAAATTTCCCACTTTCCCACCTCTGGATGACACAGACCTATGGTTGTGGACTGTGGTTAAGAGAGATTTATAATCAAATTTAACATGGCCTTTGAAGGACAGAGTAGAATAAACAAGAAAGGAAGTTTGTATCTTTATACATCCAAAGCTGAATGAGCTTGGAATATTGAAAGTGAACAAAGTCCATTCTTCATTTCCTATAAGATTATAAAGATAGAATGTGGGTAGAAATTCAAAGCTTAAAGATTTACCAGTCTGAATCCTCTTAACCAGAAGGGAGAAGTTGCACAGTGGGCTGGCTGGTGGGCAGGGCAGTTGTGAGCAGCTAGAATCATTGACGTAAGGTTGAATGGATGACTTGTGTTGAGCGGTTCCTCCACCCAACTTTTGGGTGGGTGTGTGCATGACAGAAGATTAGAAAATGCTTTTAGCAGGAGAACTATAAGGTCTGATAATCCAGAAGCTGTAAAATCATTCCTTGAGTAATGTAGATAAAAGTTCATAGTGATTGTATTAGGTCTCATGATATAACTATTAAATGCCTTTAAAGCATTATCACTGGTGATATCATTATGGGGTTATAAGAGAATAACCATCATTGGGGCAGAAAGAACTTTCAGCTGACACTTATGAACTACAACTAACCAAAAGTTGGAATGTATAAAATCCAACTCCCAACACAGGAGTTACATCCTTAGCATAAGCAGGCCTCTGACTCTCATGGACCTCAGATGCATTTTGAAAAACAACACGAGTCAACATTAAAAGAGCAGAAAACTTCTGGGGCCAATATCATTTAACTGGACTTTGTTAAAGCCAAGGCCACGGTGCTGCAGACACCCGGGTGAAGCCAGTGTCATCATGTCTGATCGGGAGGCAAAACCTTCAACTGAGGACTTAGGGGACAAGAAAGAAGGTGAATACATTAAACTCAAAGTCATCATACAGGATAGCAGTGAGACACACTTCAAAGTGAAAATGACAACACATCTCAAGAAACTCAAAGAATCACACTGTCAAAGACAGGGAGTTCCCATGAATTCACTCAGTTTTCTCTTTGAAGGTCAGAGAATGGCTGATAATCGTACTCCAGAAGAACTGGGCATGGAGGAAGAAGATGTGATTGAAGTTTATCAGGAACAAACAGGGGGTCATTTAACGGTTTACATATTCTTTTTATTTCTTTTCTTTTCCCTCAATCCTTTTTTATTTTTTTAAAAATACTTCTTTTGTAATGTGGTGTTCAGAATGAAAATTGAATCCTGGCGCTCCTCCATCTCTTTAAAACATTCTAGTGTTCAATATTCGTTATTGGCTGTTTTTCTTGTGCTGATTTCTGGTGATCAGACCTCGGCCCCCTTCATCTTGCCCCTTTCTTTTTGAAAATCTCAGGTATGCACAGAGAAGCCATCTTTTTCAGGACTGTGCATTTTCAGGTTTGTGGTGATAAAAAGTTATTGACCAGAGCGAGTTTTCACAGTGACTTTCCAGTTGGCCTGAAAGTTCCAGCATGTGACTGCCTCACCCCTGGACTATCATTTTCAGTGGAGATGGAAGGATTTTAGAGAACCGAACTGTGGAAAAATGACCCTTCCTCATCTTGAAGCTGCTTTTTTTTAAATCTGGACCAAAAGAAGAAGATCAGATTTGGAGTCAAGATGGCAGACACAGCAAATAAAGACTAACTCCAAAATGGCTTCACTGAAGAGAAAGAATTTTAAGATTAAAAAAAAATCTTGTCAGAAGATCCCTGAAAAGTTCTAATTTTCATTAGCAATTGTTAATGAAGCTATTCATGCAGAAGTGTATGCAGCAGAACACTGCTCCTTTTGATTTTATTTGTACTTTTTGCCCTGGGACATGGGTTTTCAATGGTCATTGTACCAGCTTCATTAAAATAAACAATATTTGTAAAAACCACAAAAAAGAAAGTTTAATCAATTTTATACTTGCACTTTGCATTAAAATTTGGCTTACTTGACATGATTGACATTTTTTTTCTTTTCAGACAGAAATGAGGGGCTATTTTCTAGCACATTCCAGATGGAATGATCCCCATAAGCCTGCAAGATTTGTAATGTGTGCTTGCCTGGACCATACCCATCAGTGAATGGATTGTGGAAGTCTTTCTTCCCTTCGATGGTATCTGTCCTGCATTGACAATGTCTTGAATCAACACCACACAACCCTCAAGTAACCAAATCCTTTTTCACAGAGGATTTACCTGGGTATAAATCGTGTATCCAGTGAAAACAATTATCTCCTTGTTCTGAACAAGGAGATATTTAAGTAACTTGTTCTGAACAAGTTATATATTTAAGTACTTTGTGTTTCTGGATTCCTTTGTAGGCTGAGTAGTTCATTTGCATTTATTCACATATTTTAGAACGGTTGAAAGCTAAATTCATGCTTTGTTCAATAAATGTTTAAAGGGGTCGGATAGTAAACAAGATAAAAAAGAGAGGTGTTCCCATGGAGTTTATACAGAAGAAAATCAGCAACTGACAATAACAAGGTAGTTACAGGTTGTAAAAAATGCCGTGAAAGAAATGAACAGAGGTATAGAGAAAAAAACACAGTTCTTCGATGTTCAGAAGCAGCCTATTTTTACAGATAGGCTATACCTTGAAGGGCCATGCAGAAGTCTCAAGAGAGAACTCCAGGGTAAAACTCCAGAGCAAGTACAAAGACAGATTTGCCTAGCTGTGCTTAGCTATAAAATCGACAGATAAAAAATCTACTATGGTTGGAGTGTGAGAGGGTGGTCTCCCTTAGCTAAGGGAGATCCACTGCAAGGTCCAATGAATGCTTGAAACCACCCCTAATACTATACATCTTGGTTTTTTTTCATTTGTAGATTAGGCACTGAAAAGATGCCTTTTTATAACTTTCCATAGATCTTAGTACCTTGAAATACAGCTGTTTTTATTCCCTGTTAAGAAAAGGACTTTCAGTCTTTCACCTAAAGCATTTTATAGGTGTTGTGTAAAATTTGCATAGAAAAATATGCAAATTTCAAGCATCACTACCCTTGTCCTTTGGGGCCATTATGAAGTAAATAAGGATTACCTAAACACAGACATTGAGGTACTGCAAAAGTCAATGTGATAAGTATCATAAAATGATTACTATGTGAGGACTAGGCTGATAGCATATACAGCATGTCCACACAGGACAAATGCACAATTCACATCCTGGGGGAGACATCGAGGTAGCATAATATTTATTTACCTGGAGCAGCATACAACTTAAAACTTTGGATTTATTTCTAGAATTTTCCAGTTAATGTTTTCAGATCCTGGCTGACCTCAAATAGCTGAAACCATAGAAAGTGAAACCCACATAAGAAGAGGCTCCTATAAATAGAAGGGAAAGCGTTCAGACAGGAGGTCTGAGAGATACAACTAGGGAAGCCGGGAATGAGATCACGAAGGGTCTTAGGGGAGGAAATTAAAATGTGGCATTTTATTAGTTTTAGTCTAAGAACAGTGGGAAGCTGGGAGAATTCCAGTATGTGAGTAGGAATAGGATAATGTTTGCTTCTAGGAATGGGCAGTCTTAGCAACAACGTAAGATGATATCGAAACTACTCTACCTCAAGACTCGGTTTTCATTAGAAACCTACTTTCTCTTGAAAATTTAATACAACCAGTATGTGTGGCCTCTATTTCATATTTGATGCTGGGTCATGAACTAAGAGAATACCTTAGGTCTATTAGAATTCAGAAGCTTGCAGGAAGTCTCCTGAAGAGCCAGGATTCACCCCCAAGGAGCAGCCTGGTGATAAATGTGCCCCAGAGGCTCCTGGCAGACACCGCTGAGATGAGACCTCTGAGGATGGATCTGTTGCTGGCCAGATGGTTCTGGTCTTGCAGAAACTGCATAATGCTGCTAGTTCTGATATCCAGATGCTGAAACCAACGGATAGAGCAATAGAGGCATTGGTGCAGCTGCAGAGCAACTTCATTTGTATGAAATGAAATGCAGGCTGTATGCATTACTTCCATTGGTGTCCTATAGCTCTCGGTATAAACAGATTTGAGAATAAACACAAGCATCTTTTGATAAGTATGCAACTCGACTGCATATATATTCAATAGAGAGGAACATATGGGCTTCGGCTATCTAAGACATCTTGTACTCTATCTAGTCAGTTTCCTTTACACAGAACATAGAAGGTGTTTCTTTGTCAAATCAGTTGAATGAAAATCAGTGTGTCTGATCAGAATACTGTAACTTTTAGAGGTACTTGAGCCTCCTTACTAACTGACTCATCTATCAAAACAGAGGATGCTGGTATGGGGACTAAGCATAAAATATAGCCTAAAAAGAAGTACACAGTTCCTGGGTGATAGGAGTTGTGAAGAGAGATGGCTTAGTAGAATTTAGTTCCATGCTTTAAGAGAAAAGAGTCTGAATCTTCCCCTAAGATCCGAGTGTTAATCCCAAGAGCCAAACTGGATATGGTACTACAAAAGGCATCAGACCACCAGCCTTGCTCTTATGTGGGTCCTGGGGTGAAGAAAGCAAGAGGAACCTTGACAATCGTAATAATCCCTCTCGGTTCACCTGTGTTTGAGTGCGTGTCAGATTCAGCAGCTAAACTCTAGGTTGGAGTAGAATAACCTGGGGCGGGGGAGGAGGGCAAGCATTACTTCTGCTTTTGGGTTTTACCTCATTCTTTTTGTTCTGTTTTCCTGAAATGCAGTCACAGCAATGATGCTTTTGTATCTGTCAGTTTATCCTAGAACTAGATTTCCCTAGATTCCCATCCAATTCTAAGTTAGGGTTATCCCCCAAAGAAATTGCTGCAAGTTCTATAAAGAGGCAGGCTGTCTTTTCCGCGTCAGAAGCCAGCACCTGCAGCTCACACGCATGTCCACTGTCCTCCCAGACCATCATGCACTAAGTCTCCAGCTTCACCGTCTTCACTTTCTGTGCAGGGGTGCGTGCTGGTCTTAGCACAGGCCTGCAGGCACTGTGGTGGCGGAAGTGGAGACGAGAGAGAGAAACAGATACACTTGCTCTCCCTCTGTCCCCCTCTGGACCTGCTGACCAGTAGTGGCTCCAGTTCTACCATCAGGCCAGAGGCAACACCCCCCTCCCCTAGCCTTGCTCCTGAGTTGCCAAGGTAAATCCCTAAGAACCTATCGCCTGAACCCTAAGTGATGCAGTAAGCTAAGTTATCTTATGAAGACCAGCTGTTAAGCCTAGAGCTTAACATTTACATGCCAAATTTCTTTCTTGCTCAGGGTCTTTCCAACTGCCCTTGTGCAGGGCCTGTGCTCTGGGACCAAAGCAGAAGGAACAGCCTCTGTTTAGAAGGCTGCTGGGGCTGGAGAGATGGCCTAGCGGTTAAGAGCGCCGACCGCTCTTACAGAGGACTCGGGTTCGGTCCCCAGCACCCACATGGCGGCCGAGAACCGTCCGAAACTCCAATTCCAGGAGAACTCCAGTTCCAGGGGAATCCGAGACCCTCTTCTGACCTCCGCGGCATTGCACGACACGGGTGCACAAACCTGCATGCAGACAGTACATTCATACACACACAGAAATAAATAAAATTTTTAAAAATTTAAAAAGAAAACTGCTGCTCGTCACAGCAGATAGAAAAAATAGAGGGAAGGACACACTGAGTTAAGGCTCTGGCTGGTTGGGAACTCACAGTTCCCCCTCATGCTTCGTTGACCAAAGCAATTCTCACATCAGTGCCCGGATTCAACAGAAAAATGGGCAAATACAATACAATATGAATGTAGGGTTTTTTTCTAATACCAAATATATATAATTTTTACACTAGTTCTGGAGTTATGCAAACCAACAGCCTATCCAATCGCATTCAATTCTGACACTAATTCTTAGTGACAGCGAGCCCGGAAGTGAAGGGTTCTGTCTCACAGGACTGCCTCCACTTCAGACAGCAGCTATGACGTCGACGCTGCCACGTCTCTTTCCAATTGAGTACCATTTAGGATTTCTTTGACACCAACCCCTATCCTCAGGCTCCATACGTTGCTAGAATCACTCAGAATTCAACACATTGTTTTTATTAAGTTATTTGCTTCCTATAAAGAATGCATCCCAGAAATGACCACATGAAAGAGATTCAGAGGATAAGGTTGGGGTTGGGGCACAGAGCTTCCATATCTGAACCCTTCAGGTGCCTCAGTATATTCAACAATTTTAAGACCCCTAAACGTTGTCCTTTAGAAGTTTTTATAGTTTTTTATGTCTACCTGGCTCACTAATCATTGCCCCTTAGTGATTGAACTCCGTTTCTGACCCCTCTGTACTTTTACTGGAGGTCACAGAATGGGGCTAAAAGTCATAACCTGAAATCATGTAGTTGGTTTTCCTGGTGACCACCCCAATCTTGAAGCTCCATAGAATGCCTACTCTCTGTTACTTAGTTCATTGGCATGTAAGACACACTCAATTGTAAAAGATTACAGAATTCTCTGCCAGGAATGAGTGACATAAAACAAACAGCATTCTGGCTGAATTTGGATGTCAACTTGACTGACTTCAAAGGTTACTCAGCTGATAAAGCATTCGTTGCTCTTTGTGATTCAGCAGACGCTGAGCCTGGCTCTTTTTTTTGCTGAATAGAAAACCCAAGTGCTTTGCTTGTGAGTGTAGTAACTTGGTTGCCTCAGATGTGTCAAGAAATGATTGTCAAGGAGTTTGTGCATTTACTGAGGAAGACAGGCACCAGCCAGTCAGCTATGGGCCAGGATGGAATGAAACACCTGGAAGGGGAGATTGTAGTTCTTTGTTCTGGAGCCGGATAACCTTTTCCTCCTTCTACATATCAGAAATTCTGGTTCACCAATATTTACTCTCTTGGGCTCACAAAAGAGGTCCCCAAGGGTCTCAGCTCTTTGGCTGAAGTCTAGGAGTTATCCATTCATGCAGCTTAGATGGAACCCCTCTCCCAGCCTCCTGGATTCCCCAGGTTACAGACAGCATATTGTGAGAATTTCCAGACACCATAATCATGTGAGCCAATTCTCCTAATCTCTCTCTCTCTCTCTCTCTCTCTCTCTCTCTCTCTCTCTCTCATATATTACTGATTCTGTCTCTCTAAAGAACTGTGATTAAAACAGTTGTTATAGCCATATATCACAATAATATTCTCTCTCTCTCTTTCTCTCTCCACCCCTTCAGAAATCTAACATGATTTGCAGTTTGAAAATTACATTTCTGTCAAAAACTACTAACTATACTGTTTACTAAGCAGTATTTGGGAGAATTTAACACAAACACTATACTTGGTGTTATTTTTAAGACCAAGTCATTTGTTAGTTTTTATTATTATTAGCAGATATTCTTGGAATCAAAAGTGCTACATTTTATTTTAGCTGCAAGATGATAAAATATGTATTGGAGAAATACATGAGTTAAATATCAGGTCACTTCTGAATATTGGGACCCAAGAGAAAAATTGTTTTTTTTTCTAGTCTAGTTTCTCATACACACACACTATATATATATATATATATATATATGTATATATATATTATTTATAAAAGCTGTCTCTCTCTGAAGAACTGATATTGTAAACAGAAAAATAATTTAAAGGCCTGACACAGATTATTTCCCCTAAACTTAAAACTACTTCCAGTTTTAGCAATGAAGCAATCACTACCCCTTACATAATAATGTTATGAGTGGGCTTCTCCATGTATTTCAAATAAAAAGAAAATTAATTTGAGAATTAGAGATCACCATTCTTTTTATTTTTTAATTTTTTTAATTTTATTTATTTCTGTATGTGTATGAATGTACTGTCTGCATGCAGGTCTGTGCACCTGGAGATCACCTTTCTTTATTCATGAAACTGTTTTAATCTAATTTCTCCTACAGGATATAGATTTGTTGAGTCATAGAGTCTGAATCTTGTTCATTTCTGTTTCCCAGAAGTTAGCATAGTGGCTAGCATAGAAGAGATACTCAATATATTCTCATTATATTGCCATATTTAACCGACTTTAATGTACATATTTTTCAAATTTTGGTGTCTCTAAAATTGGGATTCATCTCAGAATTAATGGTAGCTTCAATTACTCCCAGCCAGGTATGAAACTTCTTAGTGGCTTCCTCCTGGTAAAAATCAAGAAAGCATTAGATTCCCAGCACACAGCATTTGACAGCACATTTGACAGTAACTAATAAATGATTTAAGGGTTTTAAGGGTTAATATCTCAAAATTGTTTATTATAACATTTATCCAAGCATGCTTTATAAAGAGATGTCATACAAATGTCATTAAGTGTTGTTTTCCAATTTTAAGACTCAAATGGAAATCTATTCACCTTCTTTAACTTACTATTTCAAATACAGTATAACTCCACAAATGATCACCTGTATCCATTAACCGGCAATGGAACTGAGAAACGAGATTTTCTTTTTTTTTTTATTTTCTTTTTTTTTTTTTATGAATGCTTTGTGTAATTTCATACATCATTTTCCAATTCAGTTCAGGCATATATCCCCTTTCCCTTCCCCCACCCCCCACCCTACCCATCCCAGATCATGCATTCTGCCGTAAGTTTCTGCATCTTTCTCTGCTTTTTTGTTTTGTTTTGTTTTCATTTTTTTAACAATAAGTGATAATTTGTGAGTACAAGCATCCTTCATGTAAACCAATTTGCAAGCAGCTGTGCCCAAACCCACACAGCTCATGGGTCCCACCATCCTGAAAGGGGGGGGGGCTTGTATGTTTCAATCAAGTTGATCAAATGAGTGTCCAGTCTAATTGTTGTAGTTTCACCATTAACCCCAATCGCAGCCCTTACATTATACCACGGCCCCTTCTTCTGCAGATTGTTTCCTAGGCTTAGAATAGGGGCACAGGTGGATGAGAAGCAAAATCACTCACTTTCTCTGGAGCTGATGTCTTGGTCTCTAGTCGTTCTGGCTGTTTTCTTTCATGGGCTGCCCAGCTTGTCCAGGCATAACCTTTTGATCCTACTAATGAAGCACATGCAATTAGATATTTAGGTATTTAAGCAGTATAATATATAGCCTTTCGATCCTACTAAGAAGTACACACATTAGATATATAGGTATTTAAACAGTACTAATGTTATGTAGGTTACTTTGGTTATAGACACAGATGTTTGGATGGTATGTTAATCATGATTTACATTTTCTTCTGTTAAGTATGGCAGGGTCTTCGTGTGGTTTATAACATCTCCTAACCTTAAGGATGTAAGCTTGTGGCATCAGCCATGGGTATTCCTCCCAAGGAGCGAGCTAATAGCCAATTACATTTGAGATATACAGACATATGGCTGCCACTGCTGCACAGTATTTCCAGGCAGATGAGGTGAGCTGGTGCTGACAGAGGAGTCTTGCTTGACTCAAGGAGACCTATATTTGCTTTATTGGTTCATGGTCTTTGGTAACACTCTCTGGCATCCCAGAGACCATCTGTATACTTGCAAGTGCGGTCTCCATACATCTTTCCCATGTTTATATCAGGGCTTCAACAGCAGGGCCTTATCGCCTCTCTTCCTGCAGATATCCAGTTTGGAGGCAAGGAGCCTTTACCATTTGTGGGGGCTTGGATCCCCTGGCCAATATCTCCTTGGCAGAATAATCCATCGTTTGATGTCCAGAGCTCCTGTATTAATATATTTTGTTTAAGTGCATAGCTTAAGGAGACTTTAGCATTATATTTGGTTCTGAATAGAGAATAATCCTTTTCAGAGTTTCTATGTCCATTAGTCAATTAAAGAAGGCAGTTTTACTGATTTTACAAGAGAATACCTCTATAACAGCTGGCTCCAATCTACAGCTGGAGAACAACCTCATCATCATCATATTTCTCCTTATTCTATGGGGGGAGTTAAGAAAGACTCTTGTATTAAACCTTTGCAGCACCTAGAAGGTAAGCTTCGTTAGGAATCATTAAAAACAGTTGTTACTAGTAGGATCCACAGAGGGGCCTGATGTCTGCAGCAATCTGAGGCATTTCTTTTCTTTTTTAAAATTTTTTTTTTTTGTTTTTATCTTATGTGTGCATGTATATAAGTGTACCTGTGTCATGCAATACCCAAAGAAGACAGAAGAGGGTGTCAGGTCCCATGGAACTGGAATTATGGACAATTTTTAGCTGTCATGTGGGTGCTGGTATTTGAACCCAGGTCTTTTGCAAGAGCAGCCAGTGCTTTTAACCACTGTGCCATCCCTCCAACCACAAGGAATGGGCCTTTCTTATCAGAGATTTGTTTCATTATTCTTTTAATTTGTTTTCCCATAGTTTACCCCAAAATGTTAATATGTGTTTTCATTAATTTGTGTTAACCCAATGACTATAAACTAAATACCTATGGTGAATAACACATTCCGCTAAAATCCACGAAAGTAGTTATTTTTCTATCCCTGTGACATCTGAAGCCCTTGAGCTATAGACAAAATTTCCACTAAGCAAACAACAGTCATGACATTATAACCAATACTCATCCGAGTCTCAGTAAGTAATCAGTTACTATTGGACTCCATTTATAAATCTTAATTTACTTGTACATATGTTCTGTCTTCTCTAATTCTTCACTTCTAAGCTTGATTTGAACAACCACAAAAAAGAGTTTATTATAAGCTACATGACTATATTTGTGTAATCGGCAAGAACTGAAAAGAAATGGGATACAGATTTTCCTTTTAAACAATATGTTTATATGTTATAGAAAAGTATGAAGATGAAAAGGAGAAAAGTCTGATTTTTGAAACAACACTCAACTTATGTCCTATGATCGGAAATGCCACCTTGAATTCTTCACTGGGCCATTTTATTCACTGCAGTCATTACAAGCAGAAATGTAATACTAGTTTTCTGCAAAGTCACATAATGGCAATTTCTTATACATTAAAAGAATGTCAAATCACCCCTTTCTAATATTTAAATAAAAAATTATTTTGCTGCATGTTCAATTGCATGCCACATTTAGGACATTGGATTACACCAGGTAAAAGATAATTGAATCTTTGAAAGTTGTTGGTAATCCGTGGGATTATTTCCTTTTGAAAAAAACAAGTGTGCTTTTGCCAGGCGTGGTGGTGCATGCCTTTAATCTAGCACTCGGGAGGCAGAGACAGGCGGATCTTTGTGAGTTCAAGGCCAGCCTGGTCTACAGAGTGAGTTCCAGGACAGCTGGGGCTACAGGGAGACACTGTCTTGAAAAGACCAAAAAAAAATATGCTTTTATAAATTTAAAGAGAGCTATATTTTATTTTTTTATGTTTGATTTAATATATATGTTAATGTCTGAGTGTTTTTTTTTATTGATGCTTTGTGTATTTCATCATTTTCCAATTCAGTTCAGGCATATTTCCCCTTCCCTTACCCCCACCCCACCCCACCCCATCCCAGATCATGCATTCTGCCATAACTGTTCTGCATCTTTCTCTCAGTTTTTTTTTCCACTTTTTAGCAATAAGTGATAATTTATGAGTACAAGCATCCTTCATGTGAAACCAATTTGCAAGCAGTTGTGTCCAAACCCACACAGCCCCTTGGTCCCACCATCCAGCAGGGGGGGGAGGGGGCTTGTATGTTCAATCAAGTTGATCAAATGAGTGTCCAGGCTATATTGCTGTAGTTTCACCATTCACCCCAATCACAGCCCTTACATTCTACCACGCCTCCTCTTCCGCAGATTTTTCCCTAGGCTTAGAAAAGGGGCACAGGTGGATGAGAAGCAAGACAGTCTACTTTCTCTGGAGCTGTTGTCTTGGACTCTGGTCAATTCTGCCTGTTTTCTTTCATGGGCTGACAGTTTGTCCAGGAATAACCTTTCAATCCTACTAATGAAGCACAAGCAATTAGATATATAGGTATTTAAACAGTACTAATTGTTATCGTAGGTTACTTTGGTATAGACACAGATGTTTGGATGGTATGTTAATCCATGAATTACATTTTTTTCTGTTGAATATGACAGGGTCTTACTGTGGCTTATAACATCTCCTGACCATTAGAGGGTGCAAGCTTGTGGCATCAGCCGTGGGTTATTCCTCCAAGGAGAGAGCCAAAAGCCAATTAGATTTGGGATATACAGACGTATGGCTGCCACTGCTGCACAGTATTTCCAGGCAGGTGAGGTGTAGCTGGTGCGGACGGAGGAGTCTTGCTTGACTCAAGGAGACCCATATTTGCTTTATTGGTATAGTGGCATTTGGTAACACTCTCTGGTATTCCAGAGACCATCTGCACACTTGCATGTGTGGTCTCAATACATCTTTCCCATGTTAACGTCAGGTCTTGTAGAGATAATCTCTTATAAAACCGGTAAAACTGCCTTCTTGAATTGACTAATAGACATAGGAACTGTGAAAAGGATTATTCTCTATATTTTATTTTTTATAAAATATTTTTATTGATTTTTGTGTATTTCATACATCATTGCTCAGTCCAATTTAGACACATTCCCTTTTCCATATCCCCCAACCCTCCCCAGTTCATGCATTCTGCCATACATATTTTGTATCTTTTTCTCAGTCTTTTTAAAGTTTTTCTCTGCAGAGGTTTATTGTTTGGGCAGAAGGTAACTGTCTCAGTCAGTTCTTTGACCCAGTCCTTTTGTTGTTGTTGTTCCCTCCCATTTGTATTCCTCCAAAATATGCCTATATATACATCACATATATAGGAAAATATGTTTAGTAGTTCACATTTTCCCTTCAATTTTTATATTACTCTAAAATATGAATACATACCCTCCATCCATATACCACAATTACAAAGTCTGAAAGCAAGTAGTAAGTTAATTCTAGAGCCCGTTAAGGGATTCACATGATAACAGCACAGTTGCTTTCAGATAAAAAGAAATACAGCATTAATGTTACTCACCTTGCCTTTCAACTAGGGATTTGTGCTAGCATCTGCAAATGAGGGACACCATTCTGTTGTTTGTTTACCTGGGACTGTGTTACTTCACTTAGCATACTGGCTTCTAGTTCCATCCATTTACCTGCAAAATTCATGATGTCATCTTTCTTTACTGCTGCATAGAATTCCATTGTATAGATGTACCACATTTTCTGTACCCACTCATCTGTTGAGGGGTACTTGGGTTGCTTCCAGCTCTTAGCTATTGAGAAGAGAGTGGCAATAAACATAGATGTGCATGTATCTCTGCAATAGGATGAGTCTTGTGGGTATATACCCAGGAGTGGTATGACTGGGTCAGGTGGTAGGCTCATTTTCAGTTTCTTAAGAGTTCTCTACACTGCTTTCCATAAGGGTTGCATGAGTTTGCATTTCCACCAGCAGTGGATGAGTGTTCCCCTTTCCCCACAACCTCTGCAGCATTTGGTATCCTTTGTTTTCTGGATCATAGCCAGTCTTACAGGAGGAAGATGAAATCATGGGTGGTTTTAATTTGCATTTCCTTAATTATTAGCAACATTGAACACTTTTTAGGATGTTTCTCAGCCATCTTTACTTCTTCGTTTGTGAAGTCTCTGTTCAGCTCCACATTTTGAGCAGATCATTTGTTTTCTCCTCCTTTGTTGAGTAGTTTTATATACTCTGGATGTTAATGCCTATCAGATATATCACTGGTGAAGGTTTCCTCCCACTCTGGGTTTTCTCTTCACTTCTTTGATTGTTTCTTTCACTGTACAGAAGCTCTTGAGTTTAATAAGGTCCCATTTGTCAATTGTTAACCTCATTTTTTGTGCAGCTGCTGTCTGATTTAGAAAAGCTTTTCCTATGCCTTTGTCTTATAGGTTACTACCAACACTTTCTTTTATCATTTTCAGAATTTCAGGTTTCACATTGAGGTCTTTGATCCATTTGGAATTGATTTTTGTACATGGCGAGAGATAGGGGTTTAGTTTTATTCTCCTACAAATGGTGATCCAGTTTTGCCAACACCATTTGCTGAAGATGCTGTCTTTCCTCCATTGAGTCTCTTTTTGGTCTCTTTGTCAAATATGAAGTGGCTGAAATTGCATGTGCTCAAGTTTGGAGTTTCAATTTTGTTCCATTGATCTACAGGTCTGTTTTTATGCCAATACCAGGCTGGGTTTTGGGGTTTTTTTTTTTTGTTGTTGTTGGTTTTTTTTTTTTTACTATAGCCCTGTAATATAGTTTGAAGTCTGGTGTTGCTTTTTTTGCTCAGGGTTGCTTTGGCTATCCAGGGTCTTTTGTTTCTCCATATGAACTTTAGTATGTTTTATTTCCTAGGTCTGTGAAGAAGCTTGTGGGTATTTTAATTGGGATTGCATTGAATCTGTATATTACTTTAGGTAGCATGGTCATTTTTACTATATTGATTCTTCCAATCCATGAGTATGGGAGTTTCTTCCATCTTCTAGTATCTTCCTCAACCTCCTTCTTGAGGGATTTAAAATTTTCATTGTAGAGATTTTTAGTGTGTTTGGCCAGGTTTGTTCCTAGATAAGTTATTTTTTGGAGGCTATCGTGAGTGGGAAAGTCTCCTTGTATTCCTTCTCCAATTGCTTGTTATTGGCATAAAGAAAGGCCTGATTTTTCTGGGTTAATTTTGTATCCCACCACTTTATTGAACCTGTTGATAGTATCTAGGAGTTTTCTGGTGGAGTTTTTGTTTCCCTTAGGTAAACTATCAAGTCATCTGCAAAAAGGGATAGTTTAACTTCCTCTTTTCCAATTAGTACTCCTCTAATTTTCTTTTCTTGTCTTATTGCTCTTGTGAGCATTTCAAGCACTATATTGAAAAGGAGTGGGGATAGGGGACATCCTTGCTGGGTTCCTGACTTTAACGGGAACACTTCTAGTTTTTCCCCTTTTAGGATAATGCTGGCTGTGGGTTTGTCATGTATGGCTTTAATTGTGTTGAGGAATGTTCCCTCCAGTCCAATTCCCTCCAGGACTTTAAACATGAAGGCATGCTGAATTTTGTCAAGGGCCTTTTCCACATTGATTGAGATGACTGTGGGATTTTTTTGTCTTTCAGTCTGTTTATATGCTTTATGACATTTATTGATTTATGATATCTATAGTTTAAATATTGTACACTTCACCATGAGCATACATTTCACTGAAGGCTACATACATATGGCAGTAGCCAGGAGCTCTTAGCCTCTGATCTATCTCTCCAGTCCCCCACAATAAATTTAAAAAATAATAGTATTTTTTAAATTTTTTATTGAATTTTTGTATATTTTATTCATAACATCTCAATCAGTCTTAATCACCTATATACCCCCTTCTCCACTGGCACCCTCCCACTGCCCCTCCACTGTAATTTATACATTCTGTCTTTTGTGTTAAGGCCTATTGTGCCAAATTAATCTCCCCAGCCATTCTGCAGTGCAAGTTCATCCACTGAGCTCTAGTCAGCCTATTCAGAGTCCCTTGGTTTAAGAAGACCAGTTCTTCCTCACCCAACAGTAATCATCTATTGATATTTCTTTTTGGTCTTTTCGAGACAGGGTCTCCCTGTAGCCCCAGCTGTCCTGGAACTCACTCTGTATACCAGGCTGGACTTGAACTCACAAAGATCCGCCTGCCTTTGCCTCCCAAGTGCTAGGATTAAAGGCGTGCACCACCATGCCCAGCTATTGATATTTCTTCAGCTAAGATTGGTTCTCCTGCCCATTTCCCCAGTTGCATGGTGGGGTTTTCTCTGCTTGAGTTTGCATGGGTCTTGTGCATGATGATACCATTGTGGTAGGTTCATATAAGCAGTGTCCCCAGGAGCATGTATGATTCTATTTCCATATGGTCATCCATCACTTTCCTGGCTCTTACCGTCTTCCCACCCCCTCTTCTGCAATGGTCCCTAAGCCCTGGGTGAATGAAACATAATATGGGAGACCTGTCCATGGACCCACACTCTGCAGACTCCTAATGTCCACAGTTTGCACATTTGTGACCTTTTGAGCTACCGGCTCCCTGTTACATGAGAGAGCTTTCTTAATGAGAGTTAAGAGATTAATTAGTGTCTGCTTGGCACCTTGTACTATGTTGCATGAGCCTTAGGTGTAGAGGCTGCATTGCAGATGTGCTGCTTAGGCTTGGGCAATTCACAGACAATGTCTGTGTGTGACCAGATGTGGTACTCTGTAATAGTGTTTATCTGATGCAAAAAAAGCTTCTTTGATGAGTGGTGTCTGGGCTATTTGTCTGTAAATATAAAGATACATATTTTGTACTTAGTAAGAAGTTACATTAGTGTAGGGATATGAAATCCTTGGGAATTTCTCTAAGATCTATGACCTCTCCAGATATGCATATTTGGCTATGTTTACAGTACCACACATGAGTTTCCTCCCATTAAGTAGGATTTAAGTCCAATTAGTTAGCCATTGATTGACCCCAAGATTAAAAAAAAGTGCCATTACTGCACCAATGTTGTATGTTGTATTGAGCACTGATGTGGATATTTGGTTTTAAAGCTGCTGTTGGACCATCGATTGCTGTTTTCCCTTAGCAGCTTGCATAGTGCTCTCCAAAGCTATGAGAGCTAGCCTTCAGGGGAGGTGACTTCCAGGTCAATTTCAGCTCCATTGCTCCAAATCCAGGCTCCAAGGTATGTCTTGTCTTCAGCAATATAGTCTTCCCTTCAAGTTCTGGAAGGCAATCAAGGAATGCGGCAATATCCTGTGTAATTTTTGGGAGTCTCTTGGACTCCATGTCAACTGTCTCCTCTACAGAAATGTGCATGAAAAGGCTGGACACTCGGGACTATTGAGATAATTACCATGTGCCATAGCCACAACCCCAGACTTACAGCAGGCTCCTGACAGGGGTCCTTTATCTCTTCTAGCTCATTCATTGACTCAGAATTGAAAGGTCACAGTGGACTCTAGTCCCCCACTCTGCTACCACTGCAGGGACCCCCACTTCCCCCCTCTCTTTCTCTCTGAATTCTTCCTCCATAAACAGATTACCAATTTTAGAAGTCTGTTTTGTGCTGGGAATTGGGGACTTTATAAGTGGTAAGCATGGACCCTTTTTCCACAGAACAGTCTTCCAAGACCAACATTCATTTCTTTTATTTTAATTTTTCTTTTTTATCGAATTTTTGCAAACCTCATACAATATATTTGATCATGTTTAGACCCATTCCCTTATCTGCACCCCATTTATAGCCTCCCACCAGATTTCATAGACTCTGTCATACATATTAAGGCCTATCGAGTCAAGTTTGTGTCCCCAAACGTCCTTCAGCGCGTGTCCATCGCTGGAGCCTAGTGACACGTCCTTAAAGAGCGTCTCCTGTCCTGGCAGTTACCGGTTGCCAACAGCTCCCCAGCCAAGGTTGGGGTTCCTCCCTGCTTCCCCACTTCCTTGCTGGGATTCGTCCAGCTTGAGGTTACATGGGTGTTGAGCATGCCATCGCCATTGCTGTGAGGTCATAAGACTGACTTCCTAGCTGTCTTGGAAATTGTTTCCTGGCTCTTGTAATCTTTCCACCACCTCTTCTGCAATTGTCCCTGAGCCTTGAGTGGCAGAGGTTTTATGCAGATATCCTATTCAGGGATAAGCAGTCTATAGTCCCTTGTTCTCTACACTTTGGTCAGTTGTGCATTCTGGGTTAATCACTATATGTTGCATGAGGAAGCTTCAATAGTGAGCGTTGAAAGATGCATGGATATTCTTTCTGCCTCCCTGCTACACTATGTTCCCTCAGCCTTATGTGTAAAGGTTGCACTGTAGATGTGTCACTTAGGGCTGGGCACTTCACAGACACTTATTCTCTGTGTTTGACCAGTTGTAGAACTTTGTAATAGTCTCCATCTATTGCCAAAAGAAGCTTCTTTGGCGAGCGGTGAGAGGTATTCTTGTCTGTAAATATAGAGGTAAGTGTTTAGAATACCATAAGAAATTATGTTGGTCTAGGGATGTGACAAAAGTGTTTTACTCTAGGACCTCTTCATCCATGTGTATTTGGCTATGTTTACAGAATGATACAAGTTCCTTCCCAATGAGTGAGTCTTAAGTCCAGTTAGATACCTCTTAATTACCCCCATGATAAAAGTGCCACTACTGCACCAGTAGAGATTATTTGCTGGGCTGTTCTTTGCTATGGTTCACAGTCTTCACAGCTGTATGGGATCATGGATGAGCTGTCTCCCTTGGCAGTTTGCACAGTATATTCTGATACTCTGAGAGCCAGTCTTCTGGGAGGCTTCCAGACCAGTTCCAGCTCAATTGCTCTAAGACCTCTGCCCAAAGTATTTTCTGGGAGGCAATCAAGAATTGTGGCAATAGCCTGTGTCATTTTGGGAGTCTCTTGGAGTACCCCAACCAACAACTCAAAGGGAGATTTCCCTACCTGGTGGTAAAGAGGAAGAAGGCATTCAAGAGAGGATGATAGTAAGGGACAGGTGTTATCAAGGTGGAAATGGGGGGAATGAGGGATGCTTTAACTGGAGAGGGAATAGGAAGAGCTATACAGGAGGAGAGAAGAAAGAGATAAATAACCCTTAAGTGGTGTGGAAAGCCAGAGGGAAATATATTAGTTCAATACCTACTGAAAAATACATATACAATGTATGAGTGTATGGAAATAGCTGAACAGTATGAGTGTGTGTGTGTGTGTAATGGCTGGGAGTATTACTTGATTATCAGCATTACCTGGGAATTTGTTAAAAATGTAAATTCTCAGCCCTCACTCCAGATTTACAGAACCAGGAAGTCCCAGGTGGCCCCCAGCAACCAGAAGATTAACACAAGCTCATACAGCTAATTCTGATATAGCTTACTTTTTGAGAACTGCTAGTCTTAAAGAAACATAAATGGACAATTACCAAGAAATGTTGATGGAAACATAATAAATGTGTGTACAAAGACCATGGAAAAGAGAAGAAACAGCAATTCGGTGTATGGAAAATTAAAGAAGGCTATGTAAGAAAGGTGTGATTTGAGCCAAACTTGGGAACAAGTAGGAATTTATTCTTCTTTTGAATTTTTCAATTAATACATAATTGTTTATATTCATAAATCACAGTGAAGTATTTTCACTAGGTATAAAATGTGCAATAGCCACATCAAAATAATTTTTTAAATTTATTTTTATTGATGCTTTGTGTATTTCATACATCATTTTCCAATTCAGTTCAGGCATATATCCCCTTCCCTTCCCCCCCACCCCACCCCTACCCATCGCAGATCGTGCATTCTGCCGTAAGTTTTCTGCATCTTTCTCTGCTTTTTTGTTTTGTTTTGTTTTCATTTTTTTTAACAATAGGTGATAATTTGTGAGTACAAGCATCCTTCATGTAAAACCAATTTGCAAGCAGTTGTGCCCAAACCCACACAGACACATCAGAATAATTAAAGATCCATCGCCTCAAACATTTATCTTTGTGTTGGAAATAATCAAAATCCTTTCTTCCACCTATTTTGAAATACACAACAAATAGCTGCAAACTCTAGTTGCAATACTGTCCTCCAGTACTGAAATGAAATCGTTGAGCAACAGTTTAGGATCACATTTTCATTTTCTTCTCCAAGGATTATAAGCATGCATTTGGGACCTACAGAGATGGCTGCCAGTAAAATGCTTGTCGCACAAGCATGAGGACCTGAGTTTGGATCCATATAACAAACCAGGTACTGCTAAACCTGCCTGTAATCCCAGTTACGGAGACAGAAACAGGAAGATTTTTGGATCTTGCTGGCTAGCTAGTCTTGTCAGTGAATTCCAGTTTCAATCAAAGAACCTATCTAAAAAACAATAAGGGGAAGAACAGTTGAAGAAGATGCCCAGCATCAGCCTCCAGCCTCCGTGTGCATGTGCACGCATGTACACACAAAATAACTTCATTTCCAGAACATGTAATTTCACAGTAGAAAAATAATCCAACTTTGAAAGGGAATATGATCTAAACAGACATTTCTTAGTATATATAAGACAAATAGGCACCATGTGAAAAATTCCATTAATCATCAAATGAATCATCAGAAAAATACAAATCAAAATGGGTGTCTCACCCCACTTAGAATAGCAGTCACCAAAATGAGTTTTTTAAATTATTTTAGATTTCAATTCACTACTTGTGAATTGAGCACATATTATCCTAGTCGCTCTTCCAGACTGAGAAGGCTTGATGAGCAACGGTTCAGCGGGAGTCACGCTGTGCCGGGAGTGCTGCAGTCCCAACACTGGAGAGTCTGAGGCAGGAATAGTGAGACCACTCAGGGCTATAAACTGAGACTGACTCAAAAAAGAACTCATCAAACTGTAATTCAGGAGCAAATTGGCTAACTGACTGGAAGCTGTCAAGGAAACGCTTCAGCTCCCCTGCATACCTGGGCCTCCTCCTATGCTGTTTCTATTTTTGTTGTCATAATTGTGTATTACTTTCTCTTATATTGAACTCCAAGTATCATACAGGCTTCAAGTGCCTTCAGAATATGGATCTACCCCATTCCTTCTATGGTTATGAATATCAGCAAGAAGGTGAGGAAGCACCAGGGTCTTCCAGCAAAGAAATCCATTCTCCCAGGGTGTCTGCATCTCCAAGTGTGGACTCCATTTTTGGATCTGGGAGCATGTTAGACTGGGGGAGAAAGTGCATTGCTAGGGCTGGAGAGATGGCCTAGTGGTTAAGAGCGCCGACTGCTCTTGCAGGTGACCAGGGGTTCTATTCCCCCAGCACCCACATGGCGGCGTAAGAACCGTCTGTAAACTCCAATTCCAGGAGAAACTCCATTTCCAGGGGGGGATCCGAGGGGACCCCTTCTGACTCCGCGGATTGCTGACATGGGTGCACAAACCTACATGGAGACAATACATTCATACAACATAAATAAATAATAAATAAAATAAAATAAGAAAATAAAAAAAAAAAAACCAAGAAACGTTGGCATTTGCTGAAAAGCTGGTTTGTTTACTCAGGGAAGATATTGGAACTTTATCTTACACATAACAGATGACATTAGAACATTTTCAGTAGGCCTCTGCATTTTAAAAGCATAGTTCTAGCAACTACAGAAACAGAGTGATGAAGGGAAAGCCTGGAGCTAGGGAGATCAGTTACCAATATAATGAAACAGACCAGGAATGAGATGTGAAAGGGTTAGGCAATGGGGGTGATTGAGGACTCAATGGAAGATAGAGCAGAAAGAAGCATCAAAGGTAGTGTGGAGGTGTTATATAAATAACAATGTAGATGCATTGTTATATAAGTAGCAAACCCCTCAACTCACAGAAAATATGAAAGGAGCAGGGTTTGTAGAGAAGTTGATGAGCTTCATGTTGGGTGAGCTAACTTGTTCCACATTAGTTAACTATCATCTTGATAACATATGTGCATATATATGTGTACACATACAGTTGTATATTATTCCGATTGTCCAGTTTTTGAAAAGAGCTACTGCACATTTAAAAGAATTATAGCCCACTGCTCTACAATTATAAAATAGCACTATTCAGGGCTGGTGAGACAGCTCACCACTAAGCCTGACGACCTTAGTTCAACCTCTAAAACCCATATTGTAAGAAAGAACTTACTCCTATAAGTTCTCCTCTGATCTCTCTATGCAAACCCCCCCGACACACACACACTCGCACACATACCCATAATCAAGCAATGTAAAAACTTTAAAAATAGCACAAGTCAAAAAAAAATCTATGATTATTAAACCACTATTATTTGGGGCGGGGTGTTTTTGAGACAGGTCCCCCTGTAGCCCCAGCTGGCCTGGAACTCATTCTGTAGACCAGGCTAGCCTTGAACTCACAGAGATCTGTCTGCCTCTGCCTCCTGAGTGCTAGAATCAAAGGCATGACCCACCACACCCAGCTAACCCATTATTTCTAAAGTGATTCATAAAATGGGAGTTGTCTTTCTTCTTGATAAAGCATAAACATTTCTTAAACTAATTTGTCACCATCCCTGATGACCTAAGTGGTTCTAAAACTGCCCACATAGCTTCTAAGATGAGTGAATGATTAACTGGAAGGTAGCCAAAGAAGCAAGGAAGAGAAACAAGAATAAGCTGTACTTGAATCTTCGTGGAGGGTGCGGGTAGTTGGGAGGAGGTTGCATATAGGAGATATACATGGCAGAAGCAGTGAGTTATATCTGCAATCCACATCAAAGAACATAAAACCCATTTGGTGAGTCGATAACATTATACGAATTAGACATTTAGCAAAGCATAAAACAGCATGCTGTCTTCAGAAAAAGGTCATCTAAATATCCCTAAAGGACTGTTCACTGAGATTATCTAGAGAGAGTAAACTCTTCACGGATGAAGGACATCTGCTTTTTGCATGTGAGCTTTTCGGTGCCTATTAGAATTCATAACTTATTCATTGCAATTTAATAGGAAAGCAACTGCCAGAATGCCCCTCTCCTAATTTAGAGCTGTGTTTGTAGGGCATGGCACCACTATGCACAACAGAAAAAGGCCATGGATGTGCCATGGTTGCCACAAAGTCATCAGGTCACTTACCGTCCTCCAGCCCTTCTCTCAGTGAACTATGAGTCGATACTCTCGGGATTCTGGCCATACAACCAGACTGCATTTCTACTCTTGGGAAAAGAAGTGGTTTTCCTTTTTCTGAACATATCTCCGACCTGGCTGAAGATAATCTCCTTGGCTTTCTGAATTTTTTATAATTTGACAAACTAAAGGCCATTTAAGATATCCATGCAGTCACCACCTGCTTGATTGGCAACTGGTTGAGAATTGTAAATAATAGTAATGGAGGAGAAATGGAAACTGTTTGACGGTATAGATGAAAAAGTTCTGAAGATCTGTTTTATAAGGTGAATATACTCAGCCCTAATAGAATATCCTTGCTAAATAGTTAAACATAATAATCCTAGTGGAAGAAAAGTTTTCATTCCTTCCATCTACTATGCCATAAACACCTCCCGAGGCCTTGATGGATACCTCAGAAACACATGACCCAAATAAATCGACCTCATTCTTCCAGTCCTTTTCTATAGACTCCCTGGTTGATTCTTGGATCTTTAACTTGGTATTGGCCAAACAACGAATTGAAGCAGCACATTCAGCTAGTAGGCATCCACTCTGCAGATGGATTAAAAGAGCTGTGTGGATGCAGCCGTAAGAAGCTCTGGGATTCCTAAACCAACTCCTTCAGTCTGATGAAGAAAGCAGCGTTGCTGATGCCAAAGTCAAAACTATAACTTTTCCATTCTTGGGCAAAAATCAAATGCATAAATGATTTCATTAACATGTAAAAAGCTGTTCATTTCTACTTTGTTTTGCAGTATAAGTGACTTGCTACAATGCAATATACATGTTCTACAAAATCGTGCATTCTGCAATTTATAAACAGAATACTTACATGGGCAAATCCTACTAAGAAGATTTCCACAGCTTGAAAAGCATGTTAAGTTCCTAAATGCTAAAAGCTACCATTAACAGAGGTACAATAAATGCAGGCATTTATTATGTAAATAATGTGTCACCATCTTTATGGACAGGATTACGGGAGAGTTGAAGCCACCGAACTCTGTAACTAAAGCAAAGTTGGAGAAAGGTCAGGGAGATCCAAGAAAGGGCACATCTGAGGCAGAGCAGTGGTCAGGCTGAGCCAAGAGAAGTGGGGGTGAGTGGAGGTCATTACCCCCCTGGCTCCTCCATGCTCCACTCCAGCACTGAGCTTCATATACGCCTGCTGCTGCTTGCCAGGGCGAGAGATTAATATGTTCAGTAAATCGTGCAATAAAACCAATGAACGTGTGGTAATAATACACTCTGTGACCAAACAGGGCCAGACTACTTTGAATTCCAGCCAGAAGCATACGTTCTAGCGCAACAGACTATGGCATTTAAACGTTTTCTGAAAATGTACATAAACAAATATAATTCTTAAGCTAGCATACAAATTACTGGGCTTCACTATGGCACTTTCATACGGTGTAATTTTCTTATTCTTCTTCCCCTGCTCCCTCTAACTGGTTCCCTTGCTCCCCTCTAGTCCCCTTCTACATCCATGTCATATGTATTTCATTACCCTACTCTCTACCCATTCAAGATATCTTCTTCCTGACTCATTTTCTTCCTCTCAGCTTCAGCACACACACACACACACACACACACACGCACACACGCACACGCACACGCACACTTAAATCTAGGTTTTACATATGAGGAGAATCATGCACAATTTATCTGAGCCTGGCTTTATTTTGCTTAATGATGATTTCCAGTTCCATCTATTTTCCTGGAAATGTGATGATTTTTTTCTTTATGGCTATGTATATGTACATTTTCTTTATCCATTCCTTTGTTGATGGAAATCTAGGTTAGTTCTATTTCTTAGCTACTAGGAATAGTACAGCAACAAATATGGATATAACACATATAATTTTGATTAGGATAAATTAGAAATTGACTTGGCTCCAATTCCTATGGCAATACCTCTCAGAAAATACATCTTTAAAGCCAAATAACTGAGTCTTCCTATAACTTTGGAGCAAGGCTTAATATTTCCCAGAGAACTAAAACTGCACAGCTGTTAAAGTGCTACTAAGGGCTTGGTGACATATGCAGTAAAGAACGAGAATTTTAGTGTCTTCAAACCTACAGCTAAATTTTATGTTCTTTGTCAATATAACTACTTTAAATGGGTAGTCATTAAATACAAGATACTCATAAATCTTAGTCCTCCGACCAGTGACTTAGTCTCAGGTCAGTGACTTCAAAATTGTCTGGGGGGCTGGCAACCCCACACTAGGTGCCCGGTCTCTTTGTCAAGGCTTCCATGAGCCTAATGCTCTCAAACTATTGAGAGCCAATGATGTGATGGTTTCCAGACAAATGATACAAGATGCTTTTCAAAGAGCACGCCACGTAGTGTCCATTTCATCCTCAAGGAAGGCACTGAATGAAGGGAAGACATCGTGGGAGAATGTAAACCTGAAGCAGTATACCTGAAATTTCTATGTATTCTCTGAAAGGACATTCAGAAAAGCGCAGATTATTTATATCGTGGGTAAAGGTAGGTTTATAACCAATGTCTCTACAATAGTTGGTATGAAAAAGAAAAGGACTTTGTGGACATTGACTCTACATAAACTTGTATAGCCTAAGCAGTTCAGGAAGCATTGACCTACTTCCTTACTGAAGGATTATTAGCACCAAGCTCTATACTCTGGATCTTCTCTGAACTCTCCTAATTGCTAGAAGCCAAGACCACAAGGGACTTCCAGGACTCTACTCCAAGCCATGGCCAGAATCTGCTGATTGGGCAGTGTTCACCATCTGCTCATTAACCACGTCCTGATATCGCTCATTGCAGAAGATCCCTGAAGAATACCTAGACAAAAGACCTTCACTCTGTGCACATGACATCAGTGATAATTTTATATTCCAAAAAAGAAATGTTGGGGGGGGTCTAGAAAGACACATTCTGTTGCCTTTTGTCTATGTAGCCATTTCTACCCAATGAAACCTTTAAATTCTTTAATACAACATATTTTTTTTCTTGCCCTGTCTATCAGCATCTTTACCAACTACATCATTGTTCAATGTGGCATGGGACAATGTGTCATACAACAGAGAGACACCTAACTGGAAAAGACCTTGATGAACTTCTTAAGATGGAAGGGGGACACTTCAATACTTGGTCAGGACTTAGAGGAAAAGGGAACGTAGCATGCATCAGAAGACAGGGGGGAAATGGAGGTTCTCTGGAAAAATTGGGGGCAAGAGGGTAGAAGAGAAACTTGGGAGGAGTAAAATCATGAAAAAATTTAAAATTGCCATGGACCCTGTTGAGGTAGCAGAGACCTGTTATTCCAGCACTCTAGAGATAGAAACAGAAAAATCAGGAGTACAAGACCAAGTTTCATTATATAGTAAGTTGGAGGCCAGCCTGGGCTAATGTGATGCTATCTCAAAAAGAAAGTACCCTTGCCATAAAAAATTCGACATAGGAGGGAACTCTAAGGAGATAGCGCAGTCGGTAAAGTGCTTGCTGCACAGTCATGAAAAACTGAGTCAATCCCCGGTATCCACGTAAAACGCCAAGTGCAATGCTACGCATTTCTAATCCCAGAGCTGGGGAGGCAGCCACAGAAGAATCTCTGGGGTTCACTGACCAGCCAGCCTAGCTGAATCAGGTGGCCCAGGCAAACGAAAGGCACTGACTCGAAAGAAACAAGATGGATGGCTCCTGAGGCACAATATCCAAAGTTGTCCTCTGATCTCCATACACCTGTGCATGTGAACCTCTACACACACAAATATGCATGCACACACACACACACACACACACACACACACACACAAGAAAAATGCAATGTGAATTCTTTATCTCATCAAATATTTAAAGAACTGAACATTGTTCACTAATGTTCTGTAATCAGTATAGGTATAAAATAGGTGAAAAATAAGCCTGCCTGTGTGGGTATCGTAGTCACCTGGGAAACCAAAAGAGAGCAGACATTTAGACTGTAGTGTCTGAATTCCTTTAGGATTTTCTCATTAATTGCTTATTCATTCAGAATGTTCTAGTACCTTCCAAGACTTATAGTCAAACCAATTAAAGGTAGCTTCAGGAATGAGTGTTTTTAGTTGTTCAAAAATCTTGAACATTGACTCTGCACTTGAGATGACTAGCTTTTAACTCTTGAAAATCTTTAATCGTTTTAAGAGCTAAGAGTTATATTCTATTTGAAATAACTGTTCTGGCCCGCGCATCTCATTGTTCTAATTCTTCTCCTTCCTGTTGCTACAGCCATCTTGTCTTCAGTAGCTGATCTGCTTCTAAGATACAGAGGCAGAGGTGAGATTAAAAGAGCAAACAGTCCCTCTTACCTTCTTTCCTATTCAGGGCCCGCCGAATGCCATGATTGGATTTTTTTGTTCCACTTGAACTAGAAGCAAGAGTAACAAAACCACCATTTTATTGCTTTCTAAAGAAAATCTTACCAAATGAAGCTCAGGTTCTATTGAGACCAGAATAAGTTAGTGTTTACACAGAAACAGCAAACTTGAGCCCACGCAATTCCATTCAAGTCCACTCATAAAGCGTCACACTTCAGATTCACTGTATTTGGCTCAAAAACATCCGTCCAAATTCCCCACATTTTGTTCCTACCAATGCTTACCTTTCTCCACCCATTAAATTTAGAAAGTACAAAAAGAGCAATAAAAGGTGAATTTCACGATACCTACTTAGCAATCACAAAATAATATATGGGGGACAAGAAATTATTAATGTAATGACATCTAAGTTTGTGATATCTTGATATATTATTTTTTCCTAGGAAATAATTCATTTTTATTTTACTTTTTGATCATGGTAGCTTATGGTATTCTCTATATTTTAACTCAGTGAGCCTGAGTTTATGTCACCTTTTTTATTAATAATATTGATCATTTGCATATTTTTGGTTTTGTCAAGCTTCTCTGTTGTTTACATTTCATCAATTTAGCCTCTTGTTTCTATTATGCCCGCCTCTATTTTCACAGTTTTCACTGTTTTGTCAATGTTCTTCTCATAACATCCTTGTTTAGATATATAACTCATCAATTTCCCACCTTTCCCATCTTTTGCAACATGAACATCTAAGATCATAGATGTCTCTCTTTGAAATACAATATTTAATTGCAATTCAGTTCTAATTTCACTACAGTGTCTTATTTAGCCTACAAGTTATTCAAAGTCTGATTTTTAACTTCTAAATATAATTTGTCATCATTTTCTAAATTTAATTATACTGTAATCAGAGAACATTTGTTTGACATCAATTTTCTGACATTTTTTGAAGCTTTGTAGACTGTTACTGGGTCAACCTTCAAAAATTCTGTAAGTGCGTGAAAATACAGTTGGCTTCTTG
This sequence comes from Rhizomys pruinosus, assembly GCA_009823505.1. Classification (NCBI taxonomy): domain Eukaryota; kingdom Metazoa; phylum Chordata; class Mammalia; order Rodentia; family Spalacidae; genus Rhizomys; species Rhizomys pruinosus. Next base: position 412,087 of record VZQC01007595.1, read on the forward strand.
GTTACTGATGTATAATTGAAAATGTATAATTTATAATCCTTATGAGATTATCATTTTGCCAATAGACTATTAAATTGGTGTTATATGCATTCAGATTAATGATGTTTATGCATTTCTGGTAATTGAATATAGATGTAATATGTAACTGGATGTCTATGTGCACTACACGCACATATACTATCTATAATAATAGATATACAGCTATATTATCCTTAAAATGGCTTTTCCCTAATGCCTTCTTTACTCTTACTGTAGCTGTGCTACCTATTTTTCTTTAGTATTTATATAGTTTAGCTTTTATGTTGTTTTACTTTCAGCTGTTCTATTTCATGTGCCCCTTAGGCAACACAAAAGGGAATGTTTTTAATTTTTAATTAAACTTTTATATATTTCATCCATAAAATCTCAATCTTGGGCTGGAGAGATGGTCTAGTGGTTAAGAGCGCTGACTGCTCTTGCAGAGGACCCGGGTTCGATCCCCAGCACCCACATGGAGGCTAAGAACCGTCTGTAACTCCAATTCCAGGGGAACTCCAGTTCCAGGGGAATCTGACGCCCTCTTCTGACCTCCGTGGCATTGCATGACACGGGTGCACAAAACTACACACAGACAATACATTCATACACATAAATAAATAAATAAAATGTAAAAAAATCTCAATCTTAATCTCCTTTATACCCCCAGAAAGGAATTTTTGTTCATATGCTTAGTCTTTCTTTTTTTTTGGGGGGGGGGTCTTTTCAAGACAGGGTCTCCCTGTGGCCCCAGCTGTCCTGGAACTCATTCTGTAGACCAGGCTGGCCTTGAACTCACAAAGATCTGCCTGACCTTGAACTCACAAAGATCTGCCTGCCTCTGCCTCCCAAGTGCTAAGATTAAAGGTGAGCACCACCATGCCCAGCTCATATTCTTAGTCTTTTAACTAGAGAATGGGATCCCTCCTTATTTGCTGAAATATTTCCTTATTTCTATTTATTTGCTTATTTACTATTATTTTTATTCTTTTCCCTTTCTTTTCCACATTGTAGATGCCTTACATTCCTTATAGTCCCTCTATCTTCCTCCGTTGATAACATAATTGTCTTATAACATTTTGCCTACATACATGGAGTGTCATGTCCAGATATTCCACGCTTCCTTCCTTTATCATTTCCTCTTTGTCTTGGGGATTTATGTTCATTGTTTTAGACACTATGGAACTAGCAACTGAAGAGTCCGACTGTAATCCTCTTTGGTTGTTTTTGCTCATATTAGATTGACTGCTCATGTAGTTTGAAGTTGTGTTTTATCACGACTCTTCAGCAAAGCTTCAGCAATGAGAATTCTGAATGGTCTTGCTTACTGTATCATTCTCTGTCTAGAGAGGTTTTGAATTTATTACTCAAACTTCTCCATGATGTCTTCATTCATTATCTATTGCTATAACAAAATACATAAGGCTAGGCACTTCAGACATAAAAGGATGTGTTTAGCTTGCAGTTTTGGAGCCTGAAAGTCCAAGATTAGGTCACTTCAGTGAAGCCTTTAGTGAGGGGGAAGCATGGAAGGGAGAGAGAGCTGTCACATTGTGAGACAAGAAGCAGGGACTCAGGACCAGGTTTTCTCTTTCTATAACAACTTGCTCTCAGGGTTGCCTACCAGGGTCCTCAGAGAACTACATTTATTCCTTTCAACAGTGGTACCTCCGGTGACCTCACAGACTTCTATTGGGTCTCATATCAAGGGTTCTAGCATCTCAGCACCACCACATAGTAAACTAATACTCAAGTAATATCCAAATCATCACGATTACCAAATATGATTTTATATTTTATGTCATTCTTTCACTTAAGCTATTCTCCTTCAAGGGTTCTGGTTTTATGCTAAAATATCAGACTCAACCCCAAACTTTAGGCCCCAAATCCTGATCCCATATTCTGTGTGGTTATGATAACCCAGGCTCCATTTTTTTTTTATTTTAATCATTTGAATAATGTAAGTTGCCATCTCATGGATATTAATTGGTATCTCCCTCATAGTCACTGGCAACATTTTTAATCATTTTTAGATTTCTTTGTTCTTTTGAAGTATTCTTTCTGTAATTAGATTGGATCATTGTTTGCTTAGTGTTGAACATTAAGAGTTCTTTATGTATTCTTGACATAGTTTGATTATCAGATATGTGATTGGCAAATATAACATCCAGGTCTATAGCTTGTTGTTTTACTCTTTCCTAGTGCTTTTCAAAGTGAAAGTTTTACTTTTTGTATATTTTTAAAATGCATTTTTATTATTCTCTAGGAATTTCATGCATGCATTTTTTTTGATTCGCATTTTTCCATTTTAATTTCATGTTACTCTAAAATATGTATACATGCCCACCATTCATATACTAAACATCCAAAGTCTAAAAATAAATAATAGGCTAGTTCTAGAACCTGTCTAGGGATTCGCAATATAAGAGCACAGTTATTTTCAGATCACAAGGAATCTAACAATGTTGCTCAGTTTGCCTTACAACTAGGTACTTGGTGCTAGCATCCACAGATGAGGGATACCATTCATCTCTGGTTTTTCTGGGACTGTGTTTGACCACATCAGCCCTCCACTCCCACTCTAACTGCTCCCAGAACCCCCTACCATGTCCTTCTCCCCATTTCATGTCTTCTTTTCACAGCCCGTTGAGTCCAGTCAGTATTGTCCATATGTGCACAGGTGCAGGGTCATCCACTGGAGCATATGTGCACAGGTGCAGGGTCATCCACTGGAGCATATGTGCACAGGTGAAGGGTCATCTGCTAGAGCGTGGGAACCTAACAGGGGCCACTTCACAGTCACCACCTTTAAAAGGACTATCATCCTAGGACTATCATCCTAGCTTCTCTCATGCCTATGGCTGTAAATGACATGTGACACTCTCGTCTTTTTTTTTTTTTTTTTTTTTTTGGTGTTTTTTTGTTGTTGTTGTTCTGGTTTGGTTTGGTTTGGTTTGGTTTGGTTTGGTTTGGTTTGGTTTGGTTTGGTTTTGTGTGTTGTTGTGGTTTAGACTTTTTGAGATACGGTTTCCCTGTAGCCCTAGCTCTCCTGGAATTCACTATGTAGACCAGGCTGGACTTGAACTCACAGAGATCCTCCTGCCTTTGCCTCCTGATTGCTAGGATTAAAGGCGTGTGCCAGCATGCCCAGCAACACTCTCTTCTTTCAGTCTCCTACCAGTTTTAATGGGGGAGAGTTACTTTGAAAAAAGTACTTATGCCGGGCGTGGTGGCGCACGCCTTTAATCCTAGCACTTGGGAGGGAGAGGCAGGTGGATCTTTGTGAGTTCAAGGTCAGCCTGGTCTACAGAGTGAGTTCCAGGACAGCTGGGGCTACAGGGAGATCCTGTTTCGAAAAAGACAAAAAAAAAAGAGTATTTATTATATTTCATCCAGCATTTTCTACCTGACTAGGAACAGCAGAGTTATCTAGTTATCAAGTTCTCTGTACTACCAAAAGCATTAAGTTTGGTGACTGGCTCATCATTATTGATGTCATACAGAAATTTTATGATTATACAATGTGATGTGGGCTTTTAAAAAAATTCACTATGAACTAACAGTCCCTTTCAGTCTTGAAATTTGTTCTTCATTTCTGGAAATATTCCAGTGTGTCTTTTCTAATAATATCCTCCATGCACTTTTCCTGTTCTGTCTGTATGGCTTTCTTATTTATCAAATGTTGCAGCGTGTGAGCTAATTTATATAACTGTCTTTTCCCTACTTTCTATCACTTAACTACCTTGTTCTAGTTTTAGAAAATTTCAAGTTTATTTCAAATCAGATTTTAGATTTATGCCCTTTTCTGTTCTGTAATTGTTCCCTTTTGATAGCATTCTGTTCATTTTTTTTAATATTCTCTTACCTCAGAAATATCAAGTATATTTTCTAGTTACAGTTTCTTTGTGTTCTGCTCTTCTGACATTATACCTTCCTCCCCTCTTTTTCTTTTTCTGTTTTCTAATTCCTTGATTTCTGGTTCAAGGATTTCAGCAAATATCTAGTAGACATTAGCTATCCATTCACATAATGAGATAGTCACTGAGTAAGCCTGTTATATGGGCAAGGGAATTCCACATACACAATTAATACATTGGGCAGCCCAAAATATTACCATAAAATCCTTTTGTCTCTGGGGTGGTATAGCTCTCCAGCCTCCTGCCAGCTTTTAGTGTTCTTGCTTGAAAAAGAACAGCAACTATCAGAATACGCATTTTCATTTAAACCATTTATTTTTCCATCCAGCTTTGCATCTTCACCTGTCTGTGAACTATGGCACCATTTAAAGTGCCTCCACTTTTATTTTTCCCGAAAGCATGTTTCTCTAAGGATTTGGATGAGGACCTTCCTAACAGTGAGGACGGTACATAAAAACTTGGTGTCCTTATTCCTGTTTTTACACAGTCTCTTGGTTTTGTTGTCACCAGCTCTCCCCTCCTGTCTTCTACACTTCACAGTGATATCAATCCTTAGGCCTCAAGAACATGGTTTTCATTGAATGCCACTCATCAGCCTTGCCTGGTTAGCTTTGAAGGCTCTCTGATCAGCTAAATTACTTATTGTTCTTTTTGCTTTTAAGCTTTATGCATATGCTCCTAATTTTATCAATAATAATACTGGTATTTCTCTTTTGAGATCCCCTTGTTATTTAGGAGGTATTCATGTGAGAGAAGTGTGTGGCAATATCTTTATTCAAACATTTTTCTTGAAACAGAACAGTGTCATTAGAGACGAGTATTTGTTAAATCAGAATCCATTGAGAAGCAATTGGTTATAAGAATTTCTTCTGCATTTGCAACGCTCCAGATAAGCCACAAGCATGCTCCTGCATTATTTAGTCAAATAAAAACCAAATCCAAACTTACCTCTGAGACACTAATCAAAGGGATTATTGCAGGAGGAAAGAAACAGACCACTGCGATGGGGGAGCCTCCAACCTTAAAATCTACATATCTCAAAACTCAGCAGCAAAGAGTGTTTCTTTTGGAGGAAAGAGTAACAAGTCTGGAAAGAACTGAGTGTCAGGAAGTAGGGCAAACAGGTGGAAATAACTTGACCTCCTAAGATCAGTTGATCCTGGGGTGGGTGGGTGGGGGGGGTGCGGGAGGGACTGCTGCTAGATCACACGGAGAATAGATAACAATTCAGTGGTCTGGAAGAAAAGAGGCTTAACAGCTTGGCCTGGTCACAGCATCAGGAATTTTGTCCAGCTTGCCCAGTGAGTGCAAGAAATCCAGGCATTTGTGAGGCAAACCTGGGAAGCTGGAGCAGTCTAGATTGTTGATAAGTAATTGAGCCAAGGGCTGGCGAATTTTAACTATGAGGAAAGCTACCGCTGGCTTTCAAAATCCCCAGGCTCAGTGAATTTCAACACCACAAGGAAGTCCTTTCTCCCCTGACCCAACAGAGATTTGGGACATGGATGCACCAAACTTCCCACTTCCTTTTCCTTTGCCAGGCTAACTCTTACTCATATTTACCATTACACACGGGAAGTACCTCTCCTAGGAAACGACCTCCCCAAGTATGATAGAACAGTGTGTGCCTTCTCTGTGAATTAATCACATCGCATGAGCTATCTGCTTAGCTCTGAAGGACAGGGCTGTATCTTACTCATCTTACATCCTCAGCACTTAACTCAATGACAGACTCCACGGGCTTTCTGTCAACAATGAAGAGATGTGTGGTGGTTGCCATAGTTGTGACCTTTCAAAGGCAGCTTGTTCTCACAGACAGCTGAGAGGCAGGGCACTCTCCAGATGCTTGGGATTGTTCACAAGATGACAATCCAATTGCTTGATCATCCGATCTTTGGCTATTTAGATGCACTCTGAGTTTCCGTGGAAGAAAATAATGTGTTGATTTTTATCTCATTCTTCTTAGCTGTTTTGGAAAAAAAACATGCATTCAGTTAATTCAGTTATTTATTTTTTTAAACTGAATCATAATCCTGTTCACATATACCCAACACTAAACTGTCACCAATAATAATAGATCACCGAAGGGGGATACTTGTGCTAAAATGTTGAAAGGAAATTCTGACTTTCAGAGAAAGGAAAAAAGTATGGCTAAATTTGAAAAGTATTCTTAAAGGGAAATGTGAATTTTTTTGATTTTTTTTTTGTTGTTGAGCTTTTATAATCTCATACAACAGTTCTTAATCAATTTTAGACCCCCCTCCCCCACCCATGCCCACCAACCCCCACCTGACCTATGTTTTCCACCACACATGTCCTCTCCAGTCAAGTATTTATATCCAGATGTCCATCAGTACAAATTCATCCACTGGAGTCTAGTCAGCCCATCTGTAAGTAAGGTCTACCCTCCCTCACCCAGGGGCAATCAGTCTCTAATAATTTGCAGTCTAGAGACAGTCTGCCACCCTCTGGGCCCTTGTTTAATTGAGTGGGCGTGGGTCCTGTGCTCAATGCCACTATTGCCACAAGTTCACATGTGTAGCTTTCCAGTGGCCTACAAGCCTCTCCTCCCGTGTTCACTAACCAGCCCTGACTCTTACAATCCTTCTGCCCCCTCTTCCTCAATGGTCCCTGAGCCGTGAGTGTGTGAGGTTCAACACAGGAGTCCTATCCAGGGACACACACTCTGCATTCTCTTATGCTCCCAAACTTGGCCAGTTGTGGCCTTCTGTGTGCATCGTATTCTGTTGTACAACGCAGCTTCACTGGCAGAAGTTGAGGATGCACTCGTTTTCTCTCTGTCCCTCATTTCCCTGTGTCCCAGGAGCCTTAGGTGTAAAGGTCCAACTATAGATGTGTCACATAGATCTGGGCATCTCTCAGATATATATTCTCTGTTCTGACCAAATCGTGCGATTCTGCAGGGACCTCCATCTGTTGCAAAAAGGAAGCTTCCTTGATGAGTGGTGGACAGTAAACTTGTCTGAAAGATAAGGATCCACATTCAGCATATGGTAATAAATTTCATTTTTCTAGAGATAAGACAGAGCTAGGGTTTTCTCTAGGATCTATGTCTTTTCCAACCCATGTGTGTTTGGCTGAGTTTACAGTGTCACTCATGCGTTCGCTCTCATTGAGAGGGCTTTACGTCCATTTAGATGGCTGTTGATTACCCGCCAGACAACAGTGCCACTTCTGCTCCAACAGAGGTAGCCTGCTGTGCCAGTTGTTATGGTCATTAGGCTTTAGGGCAGGATTGGACCACTGACTGCTCTTCTTCCTTAGCAGTGTGCATATTATCTAGCATTATGAGAGTTAAACTTCAGGTAGAAGATTCCAGGTCAGTTCCTGTCCAATTGCTCCAAGTCCTGTATGGCAAGTAGGGTCTTATCTGTTAGTTCTGGGAGACAACCAAGAGCTCTAGCAATAGCCTGCATTATTTGGGAGTCTCCTGGGCCCCTCTCACCTACCACTCACAGGGAGATCTCTTTTGTCTGGTACGCACTGTGTTCTTTGCCAAACAGCCCCCAGGTATATATATGAACTAATGTTTAGATGCTGTATGAAAGAATTTTTATATTTTATTATTTTTATTTTATGTGTATGAGCATTTTGCCTACATATATGTTAAGTGTACACATGTCATGTAATCCCACAAAGGTCAGAAGAAAGTGTCCGATTCCCCTAGAACTGGAATTATGGAAGGCTGTTAGCCGCCATGTGGGTCCTGGTACTCAAACCTGGGTCCTCTGCAAGAGCAGCCAGTGCTCTTAACCACTGAGCCATCTCTCCAACCCAGAAATATGAAGTCTTATACTTCAAGAAATATACCAAGTCTGGCATAATTGTAGAGTTTGAGGGCTATAAATTGGCAATGATGCAGTTCAACCCTGTTACTCATAATTTTTTTTAAATTAAGACTCAGGTATAACACATAAAAGTTTAGAAAGATTCAGTAAATAACCATTTCTTTGATTTCTTGGGTAGGATTTTTTTCATTAAAACAGATATGAGCCCGGCTCGATGGCGCACACCTTTAATCCAGCACTCAGGAGGCAGAGGCAGGCAATTTCTGTGAATTCAAGACCAGCCTGGTCTAGAGCAAGTTCCAGGACATCTAGGGCTACAGGGAGACCCTGTCTCAAAAAGACACACACACACACACACACACACACACACACACACACACACACACACAAAATAAAAAACAGATATGAGTTTTGTTTGATTTCTTTGGTTACATAAAAGAATTCTTGGGGCTGGAGATATGGCTCAGCAGTTAAGACTGCTCTTACAGAGGACCTGGGTTTGATTCCCAGCACCCACATGGCAGCTAAGAACCAACTTTAAACTGGGCATGTTGGTGCACGCCTTTAATCCTAGCACTCAGGAGGCAGAGGCAGGTGGATCTCAGTGAGTTCAAGGCCAGCCTGGTCTACAGAGTGAGTTCCAGGCCAGCTAGGGCTATAGGGAGACCCTGTCTCAAAAAAAAAAATTCTTGAGGTAGCCTCTGGAAGATGAAATGATTAACAAAATCTGAAGTTTTTTTTTTTTCCATAAAGATTAAGCCCAAGATAGGAACCAGGATTTTATATATAAGTAAATGCATTATCATCCTATTGTTTAGTGCTCCAAATGGATTACCTTTGAATGTAGATCAAATGTAATGAAAAGATCTTCACTATTAAGAACCATGAATCATCAAAAGAGGGTAGAGGAAAATCTGTTACTTGATGAGATTCAGCCCAGGGCCTCTTGTCTTCAAATGAACTCCTTATCCAGGTGAGCTCTGATTACATCCATCCATTCCTCTATAAAGCCTGGCTGAAAAGGCCAATTTGTTCTCAGGTATAAAATTATTTCAAGCTAGCAAAGCATAGTGGAATATTATGTCCCTGTCTGTTAAGTTTTGTGAGTGATGGCTAAGATCTCAGAACCTTTACTGTAGAAGTCAGGAACTTCACCTTAGTCCTTGTAAGTCTTCAAATGTTCACTTGTAGGGCAGAAATTAAGTTGGTACTGGATCTTTTACATGAAAAGTAGACATATGTCAGTGTTACAGAAAGATGCAAAGTATAGGAATCAGATGTTATTGGCTTCCTAATTCTTCCCAGGTGTCACAGCACAGGTCTACATCTTCATTCCACATCCCCAAATTCCATACCTCCCAGATGACTTCCCTGACTTACCAATGCTGATCTGATGACCATGAGTAGTTAGCACATGGCCTAAGTAAAATGAATGCTGATTTTCTTGAGAAAGGGAAAAACCAATTGCCATAGCTGGAACAAGGTGTCATTCTGTTGAATGTAAAGCATTTCACAAAACACCATCGTATGCTGTAAATACCAAGAAACAAGACTAACAAGATTGTTGTTATCATGTCCAAATATGCACCACAGTAAGAAATGTATCTGAGTCAGGAAAACTACAAAGCATATTCCTTCTCCGACTGGTAGACGTGACTCCTGCTTCTCTGCCTGCTACAGCTCTTGCTCCCATCTGCTAGATAAAATTTAGAAATTCCATCACAGAATCACTCCCCTTGCTCACAAGAATTTGGCACAGAGAAAAGCTGCACTTTCCTCCCACTCTGTATAAAATCACCCCATGGCAAGTCCAGATCCCCCTTCATGCCCCATATTGAACTATCTTTTTGATTACAACAAACCATAAATCCAACTTTTTAGCTTTACATGTCTCCCGTTCATCACTGACTCCCAGGTTTCGAGAATTGAAAATAACTGAATGCAGCTGGGCCTGGTGACACACGCCTTTAATCCCAGCACTCAAGAGGCAGAGGTGAGGGGAGGTCTCTGTGAGATCAAGGCCAGCCTGTGCTACATAGTGAGTTCCAGGCCAGCTATGCCTGGCTGTAGGGAGATCCTGTCTCAAAAAAACAAAAATTAAAATTAAAATTAAAAACTTAGTGTAAAAATTGCTAGTTTGGGGAACTGTTAAAAGAGTTCTTTTCTCTTCCAACATGCATGCCTTGTTTGGACAAATAAAATATTGTACCCAGTTCTGAAGGTTAGCATTCAGTAAAAAGAATTAGAGGTAAAATGTAAAATTTACACAGCAAAATAAAACCTCAGGATACCTTCCTGTCTTTACCTGTTGTTATAGAAATACTGTCTACTTAGTGATTAGCATTCAGACTAGTCAATTACACTGAAATGTGCATTCCTAAATTCATCTGGACTGATTTAATGTTTTTTTTTTCCATTATTGTCCCCAGCTACAGTTTGAGTGTGTCCTCCCCAAATTCATGTGTGGGAAACTTAATACCTTAAAGCTTTGGTGTTGGGAAATGGGGCCTAGGGAAAGGTGGTTAAGTCTTGAGAATAACCTTCCTGAAGAGATTAATCCCTTTCTAATTAGCAGAGGACTGTGCTAATTCCTGTGTTATTGAGTTCTCACAGAATTGAATTAGTTACCACTGTAGTGGGTTGTTCTGCCAGGTCGTCCTTCCTGTATTTCCCCTTACCTGCGCATACTTGCGTGCCCTTTTGCTTTCTGCCATGAATTAAAGCAACATAAAGTCCCTGTGGTGACATGTCTTTTAAATCTCAGCCTGGAGACCTGTGAACCAAAATAAACCTTTCACTTACAAATTACCCAGTCTCTCAAATATAAAAAATGGACTCAGACAGGCCCCAACTAATTAAAATGATAGTTTAAATGGCTAATTAGTTCTTAGCATATTTTCATTTTTCTTTAATGGCAAAATAAAACTAAATTTATGGGGATTTGGTTGCCTAATTTCTTGCTGGGGGAGGTTGGATTGCTGGGGCTAAGTTTCAGGAGAGTGGTAACTTGCAAACACGTCTGTGCTGAGAGAAGAAGGAAAAAGGTAAAATTAGTCTTGGAATCTCAGCATGTCCCACATGTCTTTGGCTCATAGAAGGTCACAATTTCTAGCCAAATTTTCCATCCAACAGCCCATCAATATAAAAATGCCTTACGTAGAAGGACAAATACATAGTCAAAAAATCCCAAGTGTTTCTCTCACTAAATAACTGAAGAATCATGGCAGTCACAGAAAAAGAAGCAGTGAGAGAAATGGCAGAGTTTGCAGTCGACCCAAGGGAAAGGACTTATGGGCTGATTAATGGGATGTGCGGATAAAATTTGAGTGAACTGCTTTATCAGATTCTTCCTAAGGGGAGCTAGAATTAGGAATCTAGAAATGTTCTAGAAAAAACTTGTAGAAAGAAGAGGTTAAATAGGGGTGTATGGAATTCTCAAAGAATGAATGAAAATATATATAGTTAAATATTATATATAACTAAAAAGAGAAAGAAAATGGATGTATTATCCCATCTATAAAATGTTTGTTCAGTGTCTATTAAGGACCTACATAGGTTTACATACTAGAGATAAGGATGAGGGGGCGGTGCCAAAGTCTCCATTTTTACAGAGGTAATGGAAAAACAGGCATTCATATAGCAAATGTACTGAGTTGAATGGTAGCCCACAAAAAGACATGTCCGTGCCCCTTCGGAAGTGATCTGATAAGGGAGAAGCATTTGTTCAGGTATTCTATGATCTCAAGATGAGATCATCACAGATTACTCAGATGGGCTCAGAACTGAAGGACAAGCATCCTTGTAAGAAAAGATGACCCAGATCAGAGACTTCTCAAGACCACCTGAAGCACAGGTACTACCCCCCCACCCCCGCCAACTGGGATTACAAAGGCATCTGAAGGAGGCAAGCAAAGCAAGCCTTCAACACAGTGAAGAGGTATTTAGGACTCACATAGGAATACAGGCAAGGAGAAGCCCATATGCCAGGAACACAAAGAAGAGACAATATGGGAAAGGTGCTGGATAATCCCACACCAAGCTCTACCAACCCTGTGGAAGATTCGTACAGTGGGATGCCCCTGGGGATGGCCCAGGACACAGATATCAGAAAAACAATCGTGAACACACTTAAAGAAATGCAAGATTATAAAGAGTAAATCAAAGAATTAAGAAAAGAGAATGAAGAACTCAAGAAGGAATTGGAAACACTGAAAAGATCCCATGTTGAAAAAGATAAGGAAACCAACCAGCGAAGCAAAGAGCTACAGGAAGGGATTGAGAAGCTCCAAAAGGAAGTGGAAATACTAAAGAAATCAGAAGAGGAAATGAAAAAGGAAATCAAACACTCATCCAATCAAGAGGAAAGGAATGGAAAAAGCCTCAGAAGCAGAATGGAGGAAGCAGAACAAAGAATATCAGACCTGGAAGATAACACAGAACAACTAAAAACCTCAAGTAAAGATTATGAAAAATTTAAAAATACACAAAAGTGGAACAACCAGGAACTGTGGGACACTATGAAAAGATCAAACCTCCACATCATAGGAATAGAGGAAGGAGAAGAATCCCAAGAGAATGGTATTGATCAGATCTTCAACAGAATAATAGATGAAAACTTCCCCAAACTAAAAAAGGACAAACCAATACCAATACAAGAAGCACATAGAACTCCAAACAGACAAGATCAGAAAAGAAATTCTCCACGCCACATCATAGTTAAAATGCTGGACACCCAAAACAAAGACAAAATTCTTAAAGCGACAAGAGAAAAACAACAAGTGACCTATAAGGGGAAACCTATCAGAATAACAACGGACTTCTCACAGCAAACGATGAAGGCAAGAAGAACCTGGAGCAAAGCATTCCCAGTGTTGAGGGACAATGGATGCCAGCCCAGGTTACTATACCCAGCAAAAATGTCAATCATAGTGGAAGGAGAGAGGAAAATCTTCCATGACATAAACAACTTGAAAGAATACATGTCCGGAAAACCAACCCTTCAGAGAATACTTGAAGCAATTCAAAGAACAGAAGAAAGGAGCAACCAACCCCAGGCACCTAGAAGGAGAAATCAATAAAAGCATAACTGCAGAAGTAGAAACCTAAATCAAAACCGCAGATGGATAATAAGGCAAAAGGAAGCAACACAAACCTATCAGTCATAACCTTAAATATTAATGGACTAAATTCCCCAATCAAAAGACATAGACTGGGAGACTGGATTAGGAAACAGAATCCATCGATATGCTGTCTGCAAGAAACACATCTTACCTTCAAGGACAGGCACCACCTTAAAGTGAAGGGATGGAAAAAAATATTCCAAGCAAATGGTACCAAAAAGAAAGCAGGTGTTGCTATTTTAATATCGGATAAAATAGACTTCAAAGTAAAAGAAATCAGAAGAGACAAAGAAGGCCATTACATTTTCATCAAAGGAACAATCCACCAAGAAGATTTCACAATTATGAATATATATGCCCCAAATTCTGGTGCACCAAACTTTATAAAGACAATTCTCCAGGACCACAAGTCACAGACTAACCCCAGCACACTCATAGTGGGAGATTTCAATACCCCACTGAGTCCTTTGGATAGGTCAACAGGACAAAAAATAAACAGAGAGACATCTGAACTGAACGATATGATACACCAAATGGACCTCATAGACCTCTACCGAACATTCCATCCTAATACCAGAGAATACACTTTCTACTCAGCACCCCACGGAACATTCTCCAAAATCGACCACATCCTGGGACACAGAAGAAACCTCTACAAATACAAAAAGATTGAAATAATTTCATGCATCCTGTCAGACCACAGTGCAATGAAGCTCAACATCAACACCAGGACAAGCCCTCCTGCCTACAAGAACACATGGAGACTAAACAACACACTCTTGAATAATGAATGGGTCAAGGAAGAGATAAAGAAAGAAATAAAAACATTCCTGGAACTGAATGACAATGACAATACAACACAACAAAACTTATGGGATACCTTAAAAGCAGTCCTAAGAGGGAAATTTATAGCCCTGGGTGCCTACATTAGAAAAACAGAAAGAGCACAAGTGAATGATCTAACACTACAGCTAAAAGCACTTGAGAGGCAACAACAGATGAACCCTAAACGCAACAGACAGGAAGAAATAACAAAAATCAGAGCAGAAATCAATGAAATAGAAACAAAGAAAACAATACAAAAAATCAATGAAGCCAAAAGTTGGTTCTTTGAAAGAATAAACAAGATAGACAGACCTCTAGCCCAGTTAACAAAAAGAAAGAAGGAACAACTCCAAATCAATACAATCTGTGATGAAAAGGGAAATATCACAACGGACAAGGAAAAGATCAAGAAAATTATATGGGAATATTACAAGAACCTATATTCTACCAAGTTTGAAAATCTAGAAGAAATGGATGAATATCTGAAATCTTGGGAATCACCAAAGCTTGGCCAAGAGGAGACCAGCAGCTTAAACAGACCCATAACATATGAAGAAATAGAGGATGTAGTAAGAAGCCTCCCAACTAAAAAAAGCCCAGGCCCAGACGGTTTCACAGCAGAATTCTATAAAACATTTCAAAAAGACCTACAACCATTATTTCTGAAACTGTTTAGAAGTATACAATCAGAGGGAACTCTCCCAAATTCCTTCTATGAAGCCAACATCACTCTATTACCAAAACCAGGCAAAGATACAACTAAAAAGGAGAATTATAGACCCATCTCCCTCATGAACACAGATGCCAAAATTCTAAACAGAATACTGGCAAATCGCATACAGACCCACATCAAGAAGATCATCCATCATGACCAAGTTGGATTCATACCAGAGATGCAGGGATGGTTCAACATACGAAAATCAATAAACATCATCAAACACATAAACGGAATCAAAGACAAAAACCACACCATCATCTCAATTGATGCTGAAAAAGCCTTTGACAAAATCCAGCATCCCTTCATGCTTAAAGTCCTAGAAGGAATTGGATTGGAGGGATCATTCCTCAATGTAATCAAAGCCATATACAGGAAACCCACAGCCAATATCATCCTAAATGGGGAAATGACAGAAACATTCCCTTTAAAGGTAGGAACTCGGCAAGGCTGCCCCCTATCACCACTCCTCTTCAATATAGTGCTTGAAACACTTGCTAGAGCAATAAGGCAAGAAAAGGATATTAAAGGAGTACTAATTGGAAAAGAGGAAGTCAAACTATCCCTATTTGCTGATGATATGATTGTTTACTTAAGGGATGCAAAAAACTCCACCAGAAAACTCCTAGAAACGATTAACAGCTTCAGCAAAGTGGCAGGATACAAAATTAACCTTAGAAAATCAATGGCCTTTCTTTACACCAAGAACAAGCAACTGGAGAAAGAATTCAAAGAGACCTTCCCACTCACAATAGCCTCAAAAACAATAAGATACCTAGGAACAAACCTAACCAAAGACACCAAAGACCTCTACAACAAAAATTTTAAACCCTTAAAGAAAGAAATTGAAGAAGACCTCAGAAGATGGAAAAACCTCCCATGCTCATGGATTGGGAAAATTAACATTGTAAAAATGTCCATTTTACCAAAACTCTTGTATAGATTTAATGCAATCCCAATCAAAATCCCCAAGAGTTTCTTCACAGGCTTGGAAACAAAAGTTCTTAAATTCATTTGGAGAAACAAAAGACCCCGAATAGCCAAATCAATCCTGAGTGAAAAGAGCTACACAGGAGGGATCTCTATACCAGATTTTAAACTATACTACAGGGCTATAGTCATAAAAACAGCCTGGTACTGGCACAAAAACAGACCTGTTGACCAATGGAACAAAACCGAAGATCCAAATCTGAGCACATACAATTTCAGCCATCTCATATTTGACAAGGGGGCCAAGAAACCACAATGGAGAAAAGACAGCATCTTCAGCAAGTGGTGTTGGCAAAACTGGATCACCACTTGTAGAAGAATGAAATTAAACCCCTACCTCTCGCCCTGTACAAAAGTCAACTCCAGATGGATTAAAGACCTCAACGTGAAACCCCAAACTCTGAAGGTGATAGAAGAAAAAGTTGGCAGCAGACTACAAGACATAGGCGTAGGAAAAGACTTCCTAAATCAGACAGCAGCTGCACAAGAATTAAGGTCGACAATTGACAAATGGGACCTCATCAAACTCAAAAGCTTCTGTACATCAAAAGAAACAATCAAGGAAGTGAAGAGAAATCCCACAGAGTGGGAGGAAACCTTCACTGCAGATACATCTGACAAAGCATTGATTTCCAGAATATATAAACTACTCAAAAAACAAAGAAAAAAGAAAACAAATGACCCACTCAATAGATGGAGCAAAGAACTGAACAGAGACTTCACAAGCGAGGAATTAGAGATGTCTGAGAAACACCTCAAGAACTGCTCAACATCACTAATCATTAAGGAAATGCAAATCAAAACCACTTTAAGATATCATCTTACTCCAGTAAGACTGGCTAGGATCAAGAAAACAAATGATACCAAGTGCTGGAGAGGTTGTGGGGAAAGGGGAACACTCATCCACTGCTGGTGGGAATGTAAACTCGTACAGCCACTATGGAAAGCAGTGTGGAGAACCCTTGGAAGACTTGGAATGAACTTGCCACCCGACCCAGCCATACCACTCCTAGGCATAGACTCACCCCACTGCAGAGATACATGCACGGCCATGTTTATTTCAGCTCTCTTCACAATAGCAAGGAGCTGGAACCAACCCAAATGCCCCTCAACTGACGAGTGGATATAGAAAATGTTGTACATCTACACAATGGAGTTCTATGCAGCAGTAAAGAAAGATGACATCATGAGCTTTGCAGGAAAATGGCTGGAGCTAGATGACATGCTGAGTGAAGTAACACAGTCCCAGAAAAACAAATGATGAATGGTATCCCTCATCTGTGGATGCTAGTGCCAATTACGTAGTTGTAAGTATTTCTTGTGCAGGGCCCCTTGAGCTTTTGTCCAAGCAGTTGGGAGTGATGCATATTGGAAACAACAACAACAACAACAACAATAGAAAGACTGCATCAAAGAACTGACTGAAACAGTGAACTTCTGCTCAAAACAGTCAACTTCCACATGGAGAATATCGAGAAAGACTGAGAAAGAGATGAAAAGCATGTTTGGCAGAATACTGAGCTCTGGTGGGGTGGGGGAATAGGGTGGGCAACACGGGTCTAGATTTGATAATCTTGTACAAAATATATATTACAAAAATAAAAAAAAGAAAAGATAATATTAAGCCAGGCGTAGTGGCACATGCCTTTAGTCCTAGCACTTGGGAGGCAGAGGGAGGTGGATCTCCGTGAGTTCAAGGCCAGCCTGGTCTACCAAGTGAGTCTTAGGACAGCCAGAGCTACAGGGAGACCCTGTCTCAAAAAAGACCAAAAAAAAAAAAAGATAATATTAATTTTACAATAATGACATCAAAATTATACTTTGCCATACAAATGCAGGATTGTATGTAATATTTATCTTCTCTCTGAATGTTTTTCATTGCCTGAATATTTTTAAAGGAACAGCTGTTAATTTTATGATTTCAGTTATTTGCTTGTATTTTACAAGTAAAAATTCATTAGCTGAAAAGACTATAGAAAATAGAATAAACCTGGACTTTACAGAAAAATAAAAAGAACATGACTGCCATAGTCAAATCTCTGTTCCATTCTGACACCTACTGCATTGTCCTTACATTATAGTACCAGCTTTTCTCTCATCATAACAACTAGATAAAATTTTGTCAAACCCAGTACAATGCACACCTGCAGCTCTGCAATCTTCTGGATGGGTGGAAGAAAGAGAAGTACTTGAGGTCGCAGCATGATGTCATCCTTACACAAATGGCATTGCCCTGTATTAAGAATGTGGGATTTCGATAACAACTACTTTCAGTGATACATCCTAAGGCATCAAGATGTCCCCGTGGAATGCTGAATTCTGATTACTTGCCATGGAAAATCATCACAGAGGGTGAGTTGATGCTGCCTGGGAGAAACCTTGAGATGGAGACAAAATGCAGTCAAAACCTAGACCCACACTGACAGGACAAACAGATATTTGCTTGTTGCCCCAGAACAAAGGACAAATGCAGTCATCACCAGTGCTGTAAGAAAACAGTTGTGAATGGATTTTTAATCTAAATCATGAGACAAATAGTGAAAGTTTTACCATAATAAAAAGGCTATATCTGGGATGTTTCACATAATCACACAAAAACCACATGTTCAATCATCACAATCCATTGTCCATAGGAATGAAAAGACAACTTAGATGATCAAATATAGAAGCAGGTCACTTCAATTATCATAAAAATATCTGCATGCATGCATATCTGGCTATGTATATGGAGCCCAAAAAGAAAGTAAGAAAAGATGACCCAAATGCAAAGCCCCTGTGGAAACAGAAGCAGAGATTGGGGTGGCGTGGCCACACATCAGAGGATACCAGAGCTCCCAGAGCTGGCACTGGCCCTCGAGGACTCTTCCCCTGGAGTCTTCAGAGGGACTATGGCCCTGCCAGTGCTATGAGTTTGGGCTTCCAGCCCAAAGAATAAGTGTATTTTAAACCATCCAGTTGTTGCAACTTATTAATGCAACCCTAGGAAGCTAGTCTAGCTATCATGCAAATGAGACACAATTAAAAGTTGTAGCCTGGAGAAGAAACAGAATTCTACTAAAGCAGATATCAAAGGTACTTGATCTGAACTTGGTGACTTCACAAGAGAGAGTAGACAAATAATGCACAAGAGTCAAGAAGGCCACATGGGCCCAGACCAAAAAGACAATTTAAAGAGCAAATACAAGAAGACACTTTTAAGTGTATTAAAATTTTCTGAGTCCTCATATTGAATTAATATGATTATGTAAATTAAATCAAGTACTAATCAAACTGCAAGTTGATAGCAAGTTTCCTAACTTAGAAACCTTTCCAGTAGGGGCTCGAGAGATGGCTTAATGGATAAAGTGCTAAGATCTCTAGCATCTCTATAAAAAGCCAGGCAATGTGGTATGTCTGACAGGGCACGTAAAGGAAGAAAGACCTCTGGGGCTCTCTAACCAGCCAGTCTAGCGGAAATGGTAAGTTCTGGGTGAAAGAAGCTGTCTCAAAAAACAAGATGTTGAGAATGATAGAAGATACCCAAAGCCAACCTCTCCGCATGTGCAGAAAAAGCAAAGCGCTCGCTCGCTCACTCGCTCGCTCGCTTGCTCTTGCACTCGCTCTCACTCTCTCTCCCTCACCCCTCTCTCCCTCCCTTATATACACACATACAGAGAGAGAGAGAGAGAATATTTCCTATGAAATTTAGTACCCTAAATGACTAATAGTTTTCCAAACCAACAAATAAGAGCAAATATAAAACAGGACATTCCTCTTCCATTCCCCCATGTTATTTCAGGCAGCTAAGAGGCAGGCCATCTGTCACAAATTTAAGAGACTCCACAAATGTCACACACACACATACACACACACACACACACACACACACACACACACGACTCACCCTGAAGCTGTGGGAGGACACTGAGAGCCTCCAGTAACAACTGGACCCAGTGTACAATAAGCCTGGGGCCCAACAGATGATAGGTGGGCACAAGGACCGGGACAGCCATGAGATTAGGGCCAGAGTGAATTATGACTTTTTCATTTCAAGGAAATTGCTTCTTTATTTTAAATCATCTGATGAATGCCTCATGGTACCAGGCACTATTTAAAGCGTGTGTGTGAGTGTGTGTGTGTGTGTGTGTGTGTGTGTGTGTTGATTCATTTAAGCCTAGAAGATCTATGAAGAATATACTTTCATAATCTCATTCTATAAATTAGGAAGGTAAGGCACAGAAAGCTAAATTAAAACTGCAGATTTGGGGTTCACACCCAGGTTGCCTAGCACTAGAATTCACCTTTGTAATCACTGTAATCACTGTATTTTCTATAATCTCCCCAGTTTCCATTACAGCAGCAAAAACAGCAATCACTTATACTGTTAAATGTTGTTCAAAAAGGAGATAACATTAATCCATTTGATTTTACCACTAAAGAATGTGGGGACCACAGAGATAAAGGAACTTATCCCACATCACACAGGCATTAAAACACAGCGCTTGAAATGGCCGCTCTGAGTCATCAGAGGCAGGGAATTAACCACCACTCTAGAGATTTCACCTCCAGCTGTTTGTCTTTGTGCTAGGAAAATTTACTGCTTTTTCATAGTCTCGGTTTATTTATTGCTTCCCTCCCCCATACCCTTAAAGCTATCTCTGCATTGAGTCTCCCTGAATAAGGAAACAATCTCATGCTGTTCTTCCTCTGAACTAGAAACATCAAGTAGGAAGTTGTCTTTACTACCTCTGGCTTTTCATGTTTTTCAAATAGCAATGATAACAGATAGTGTTTGTTTAATTCTTGATTAGCATATTGTACATATTAACGGAGTTCAGTGTGTACTGCGGCACATGCATACAGCACGCACTGGTCAATTCAGAGTAATTAGCATGTCTCTCCCATCAATTTTTTTAGGTTTGGAGCCTTTGAGCTCCTCTCTCCTATATCTTCGCAAAGTACAGAATAGGTTATTGCAAGTTGTAATTACCCCTCACAGTGCCATGGAACAAGAGGACTTATTCCTTCCTCATAACTGTTTTGGTATCTTAATCCATCCCTACTATCTGTCCCATTCTCTAATCACCACTATTCTACATTCAGGTTGACATTTTTTACCTTCCACACATAGCTTGTTTGATTTAGCGCAGTATCTTTCCATTTCCTGAATTTTGCATCAAATTATAGGATGTCATTCTTCTTTGTGGCTAAATAACAATCCATTGTGTGTGCAGAAAGTTCTATCCATGCATCTGTTGTTGAGCACCTCTGTTAAATCTATGCCTTAGCTGCTGTGAACAGTGTTGCAATGAATATAGTGCAGATATCTCTGAACCATTCACTGGCCATTTGTGTTTATTCAAATCATTTTTCTCAGTGTTTAATTATTCCTTCTTTAGTTGTGGTGGTAGTTAAGCTTTTGAGTTTTTTATATATCTGAGACTAGAAATTTAGGCAGATGCTATGGAAATAACTGTTGAAGTTCCTGAAAAAAACAAAACAAAACTACAAACAGAGCGACCATATGACCTAGCTATTTCACTCCTAGGTACCAAAGTCAGCATATCAAAGAGATGCATGCATATCCATATTTTATTGCTCCTCTATTCACAGCAGCTAAGAAATGGAACCAGCCTAGATGTCCATCAACAAATGAATAGGCAATGAAAGTGTGGCACATATACACAATGGAATTTTTCAGCCATAAAGAAAAATGAGATCATGACATGTGTAGGAAAATTAGTGGAACTGGAGATCATTATGTTAAGAGAAACAAACCAGATTCAGAAAGAAAAATATCACATGCTCTCATAAGAAAATTCTAAATATGTCTGTATACATGTGTGTGTCTCCAGTCTGTCTGTCCGTCTGCATGTCTTCAGAGTATGAAGGGGACCATGGGAGGGGGAGAAAGCATCTTAAGGGAGGGGATAAGTGGGGAGATGTGAAGATAATAGAATACGTGTAACATGGAAGCATAAGGGAAACCTGGGGGAAGAAGGGGGCTATCAAGGAGAGTGAGGGGAATGTGGGGGAGACAGAACGTGTAGGGAATGAAAAAGGGTAATCACCCCTGTATTAATATTCCATAGTGAAGCACATTACTTCATATGCTAACTTAAAAATGAAATCTTTTAAATAGAAGCAAAAATTGCTACGGATTTTTTTGTGCTTCTTTTATATCCTGCAGTTCTATTAAATTCATTTCTCATTCCTAATAGTCTTTTGGTAGAGCCTAGTATTTTTATGGATGAAGTCATATTTTTGAATAATACTTCTTTCCTCTTGTCTTTTGTTTCTTTCTCTTATCTACTTGCTCTGTTGTGGTGGCACATGCCTTTAATCCTAGCACTCAGGAGGCAGAGGCAGTCAGATCTTTGTGAGTTCAAGGCCAGCCTGGTCTACAGAGTGAGTTCCAGGACACCTGGGGCTACAGGGAGACCCTGTCTGGAAAAGACCAAAAAGAAATTTTTTTCTAGTGCTGTCTCTGTAGAAGTGGTAAGAGTGGACACCCTTTGTCTTATTCCTAATCTTCCAAAACTTTGTTCTACTTTCTTCAGTGCAGTGCTGACTATGGGTTTGTCGTGCGTATTTTTATTGCATTGACATATGATCTTTCTATGCCTAATTTGTTCAGAGTCTTTATCATGAAGGGATTCTGAACCTTATATTATGTTCCTATTGTGATGATCGTACTGTCTTTATCTTTCATCTGCTAATGTGTTGTTTGTTGATTTACATATGTCAAACCATCCTTGCATCCCTGGAAGAAATCTAATTTGATAATCTTACATACACTTAGATTCAATTTGTTGGAGTTTTCTTGAGTTTTATAAAATTGTTTATCATGAATATTGGTCTACATTTTTCTTTTTTGTTTTATCCTTGTCTTGTTTTAATAACAAAGTAATCTCCCCTAATATGTTTTTGGAGTTCTTGCTATATACCAGACTCTGCTATGTGCATTACCTCCACTATTCCAACTAAGAGACTGCCAGATCTTTAATTCTTGATTTTAGAGATTTACTGTTAGTTACTCATTGGACCAACAGTTTTCTGCTTTTTGATAATCAAGGGATTTGTTGTTGTTGTTGTTGTTTGGTTTGTATATGATAGGATCTAGCAATGTACCTAGGCTAGTTTGAAATTCATGATCTTCCTGCCTCAGCCTCTCAATTGCTGTGATTATAGGTGTGTACCACCACACCCAGTGATGTTAGTTCCCTACTGTTAGTCCTCTCCTATAGAGTATATACTGTTTTCATGGGAGTTTCCCATGGGGAAGCCATTCTCCTTTGTGGAAAGAGGATTTAACTCTATTTTCATAAAATAGCACCTGCAGCCTCACCTCCAAAATGATGACTCATATTGTGTACCCATGACTCTTGACCCTCTTTGCATGACATAATTTCCTTGTACCCACTGATGACAAATTGTTTCCCTTAATACCCAAATCTGACTCTGCCAAGGGTTTAAAGACATGACAAGTCTGATTAAAGGATTACAAGCTCTAATGTACGAGGACGAGTGAAAGGTACTAACATGTTTTTCACAAAGGCAAGAAACCAGCCTCACCAAAGAACTGAACAAGAAAAAATGAAACTATGCTTCAGCATAAAAGATTAAGAAAAATGTCTGAAAACCCTTGTAAAATGTGGCTGTGAGCTAAATTAGAATGTTGTCACCTCTCCTTTTGGAGTCTTAAAAATTGGTTTAGACCTGTCCATTTGGGACAGTGTGGTATAGTCCTAGCTCTATCCTTGCCCAAGGGCTGACAGATGGCTGGAATGACCTCCCAGCATCTCTCCCAGCCCCTCACTTCAGCTTGTTAGCTGACTCAGATTTGCCCTTGCAAGTTAGTGAAAGAACCAGCTGCTTAAAAGAAAGCATGTAGGCTCTTCATTCAAAAAATAAAGCCTGTCTCCCCTATTTCAGTCTCCATTAGACACTTCCTTAAATCATAAAGTATTTTTGGTCTTCTAAAGTTCCTTAACAAAATGAAGAAGTTGACACAGGTGAAGATAAAATAAGTAAATCTTATCAAATAAGGGCTTAGCAGACATTAGGGCCCCACAGTTAGACCATAAACCAAGATAAAGAAAGAGGCAGACTCAAAGCAGACAGACTATAAACTGTGCCTAACTGAAGTGCGGTTGCAAGCTGCTGCGCAAAAGATGGGGCTGTCCTCTGTCTCAGATGAATTCTGCTGCTCTTCTGAGGAATCCAGAGTTCCTACTGGGTGCAAACACTGACCAAGGGACTGTTTACTACACATGAGTAAGGGAGACAAACATGTCTTCCACCTTCCTACAAAATGCTGAGTAT
The DNA here is from genome assembly GCA_009823505.1 of Rhizomys pruinosus. Taxonomy (NCBI): domain Eukaryota; kingdom Metazoa; phylum Chordata; class Mammalia; order Rodentia; family Spalacidae; genus Rhizomys; species Rhizomys pruinosus. The sequence goes on from VZQC01007595.1 coordinate 435,782, forward strand.
GCAGTGAACACGTAGCAATTACTCCTTGGGGAGAAGCCTGCACTCCTGTGACAAATACGCCCATAGTACATTTCTGGGAAATAAGCAAAAGTAAGGTCCTTTGCCCTCAAGGACCTTAGCTTCTGACCAGAGGAAGTTGCATAATGAATGAAGCACAAAGTGCTCTAGGACCTATGACCGGAAGGCCAGCTCTAGGTGCTAAGACTTCATGTGTCTGTGGACATGAGAATGCTGCATACCTGGAGAAGGCATGTGTTAAGAAAGGAGGAAGCAGCTGGAGAATATTCCACTTAGAGTTCCCCAACACTGGGCTGATCGAGGGTGGTGAACTTGCCTCCCATGTCTGAGGTCCTGGGTTCAATTCTCAGTACTGTAAAGGGGAGATGGAGCTATCAAATTCTATGAAGCCACAATTTCCTTATGTGGGTTTATAAAGGAAATAGTTTATATCTTTCTCTTTCTTATAATTTTGCAATTTTTTATACAATAAGTATAATAATTTTAAACTTCATCTCATTTTTACCTTGTGATTTTAATGCATTAGTCTTTAACTACTACTTGTAACCTAAGAAATTCTATGACTCTGATGAGATTTGGAGCCCAAATTCAAGATCCAATAAGAGGTTTACTCTGATGACATAAGCATTCAGTCTCATGGAAATACGTTTAGTGTTACTGTATTCAAACAAGATAATGTGTTTGTCATGGTGACATGGATTTTCCCCACCTACACTGTACATGAATTATAGGTTGGTTCTTGCACTATAGGTGGACCTGTGGCAGCCCAGCAGTATCACCTGTGTGTCAGAGGAGACAGTCGCTGATGTCCGAGTTCCCCCAAACTCTTCCAAAACACTGTTAGCCTTCTTACAGGAAGCCAACATCCAGTACACGTAAGCATTCTTCTTTGTTCACTACGAAAATTAATTGTACTAATTCAACTGAATGATGATTATATTTAGATTATCAAGAGATTTAACGGGGTTTTAGGTGGTATTTCATTCTGACAAAACAAACATGAATACGTTCACTTTGATGAGTATATTTGTCTAATGGGTAAGCATAGGTTAAGAACCAATAGGCTCCTGGGGTTTTGTTGAATAGGAACATAGAAAGGTCAGGATGGCAGGAAGAAAAGGATCCCAGTGAGCAACTGGTTCAAGTATTCACTCATGGTGTCTAACTTAGAAAAAAACAGAGGAGACCCCAGGAGAGATTATAGGAGAAAATGAAAGAATCGAAGAAGGTATGAATGAAGGTTTTTATACTGAAAACAAGTATAATGTAACTGAGGAGGATGGATATTTTGATAAAATATAAATGAAGGTCTGTTACAAATTCTAGGAAATAAAGTTTATGGCTGGTTTCAAAATTAAAGGAATAGCCATGAAAGAGATGGCTGAAGTGGGATTTGGGGTGGAGATCACCGAATCTAATGAGGACCAAAATGGAAAGGGTAAATCACTGGAGAATGGTTATGGAGCTCCTGACTCCTTGGCTGATGGCAAGTCCGGAGGTGGATAGTGTTGCCAAGAGCCAGAGGACGGCGGCAGGAGTGCCAGGATGCTGGAGGGGAAACAAGCTTGTCTGGAAGTTAGACTGATAGGAAAATTCAGACAGGCGTCCAGGAGAGTCCTGGCCTCCTCCCTTTTGGCCCATGGTAGGTAGGAAAGGATTAGAAAGCCACCTATGAGTCATAGGAAGAGTTCTCTTAACAGCCTGGGAGAGGCAGGAAGTTTATTTACAGTGAAAGAGGAAATCCAATGGGCATAGGGAAAAGGAAGGCTGCAGAGAAGTGGAAGTCAGTGGAAGATCTAGGAAGAAGTGCAACATCATGCATTAATGAGAAAAATGGATGTGGTTTACCTTTCCCTGGAACTCATAGAATTTCCTGGCCAAGAGGCATAAGAGCAAATCACTACCATCAACAACCCCAGGAAGGAGCTTGCTCTTCTGCTTTTTAAAATAGAATACTATGTGGTAAACGAGCAAGGCTGGGGTGGGTTGATGGCTGTGCAGGTCAATGGTAAGAACCCTACATTCACTGGAAGGCTGGACCAAAGAATACCAAACAGCAGTGATGTCCTTGGTCCACACAAACATTGGCGTGCTGCAATGATATCCACAACCTTCTTGAAGTATTGATGCACTTCCTGCAGAAAGGTATTTTATCTGGATTTCTAGAACAGAGCTACAACTGTGTGTGAAACCATTGTTCATATCATTCACATTTTCATCCCTGCTGTAGTTGGAAGGCATGCTTTGATTCTCTGAATGCCCAGCAGGAGAAAGCATGGTAATTATATCTATAGGTACTCAGCAACAACTCACATGCTTCATCAATTATTATTCAGTAGAAAAGAACATACCAGTTGGTTTAACAAGTCTCTGTTTCCTGCCATTAACTATAGGTCATGTGGAACTGATACAGAATAAAATACCACACTTCGTCTCACAGAAAATAGAGAAAAAAGTATTTTAAGTCAGTTGTCTCCTCATGAAGAACAATCATTTAAAATTACTCATTTTGTTATTCTCAAGATAATAACACATAAGAGTCAATTAAATTCTGCAGGCACAGTAGGTAGAGATCATTTTAATTGACTTTTATTATTGTAGCCTGGGGTCTTTTCAAAAGATTATCATTTACTCTGTATAACTATACATAATGTGCTGATATAATGATCCATAAAGCAGAGGCGATGTGTCGCTGTTTCTAGGCACTAGGTGGTCAGCCCCTCTCAATGACGTGACTCATAATGCCATAAAAAATTCAGTCATTTTATAAATACCTGTAAAAATTGGCAATGAAATTTCCATTTTTGAGCCCCCTCCCCTACCCTGGGAGTTGGTAGAGAAGTCATTTTGTACTAAGTAACAATATAATTTGAGAAAAGTTTTTGATAACTCTAGTCACTATTATAAAATGTGCCCAGTTGAAATAAGAGTCACAGTCAGGGCCGGGTGTGGTGGTGCACAAGCCTTTAATCCTAGCACTTGGGAGGCAGAGGCAGGCGGATCTTTGTGAGTTCAAGGCCAGCCTAGTCTACAGAGTTCCAGGACAGCTGAGACTAAAGGGAGAAACTATTCTCAAAAAGACCAAAAAAAAAAAAAAAGAAAAAGGGATCACAGTCAGGAATGGTGAGACAGTTCAGTGGGTAAAAGCACTTGCTGCCAACCCTGACATCTTGAGTTCGATACCCAGTAACCATGGGGTAGAAGGAGACAACTAAATGCCTGTGAGTTGATCTCTGACCTCCATACACATACCATAGCATACACACACACACACACACACACACACGCATGCATGCTTGCACACATGTCTGTACAGATATGCATTTGCACAAATAAATTAGTAAGAAAATATTCACAATAATTTAGAAAGACTAAGAAAATACAACAGGCTAAAAGATGATTTTGGTGTACCATCTTTTTCATCAATATTCTGGTTTCCAGCTAATTACCTGAGAAGGAAAATAGGGCTGCTGTTAGAAAAGCCTTGTTAGGGTCCAGTCTAAATAACTGGACAGAGACCTGTATCAGTTTGCTGAAGCCACTGTAACAAGTAATCCCATATCTTTCAAGTTAGAAGGAGATTCTTGCATAGATTGCTAGCTGTAAAAATCTGTCTATATTTTCCCCCTTAAGTTTACTAGGCTAGAAAAAAAGAGTCTGGGAAGTGGTTCTAGGAGGGAAAGATCCCTGAAGTTGGCCTGCAGTGTCTGTCATATTAGACTTTCATAACTACACCTTTCCTAATCAAACTCAGCACCACTCTAGAGTCCCTCTAAGCAGAAGGAACATTGGAAGTTGACCTAGAGCTCATTCATTGGTTCTAAGACCTGCCTCAACAATCTCATGAAGTCATTTATGCTGTGCGCCTAATAACCATCACTTCTTATCTTTGGAAGGAAGAAAACACTAATCAAGTGTTTAGTCTGACAAATTACATTCACTCACAGTTTTAAGCCATTTCAAGCAGCTGCCAAAAAAACTTACCAAGCTTTGCACCACCACACCTCATCTTTATTTCTAAAATGTTTCCAGCTGCAAAGTAGAAAATTAAAGGAAAGGAAGAGTAAATCAATAATCCAGTTCTGGTTAGGTGTTCTGTCTGTAATGGGAACTCAGTAAATAATAAGTAAGTGAACCCACAGTGCCTGACCTCTAAGTAAATTCTCTTCCTCCATAGACCAAAAAGCATATATTTGGGTGATCCTATTCATTAAGTGGCTTACATAGATCAGCCTTGAACATCACTTAAACATGCCACATCTTTTTTAATATCACTTATACCAGTAAGTAGAAGGGTTCTTTTAGAAGATAAAATGTGCAAGCAAAGCTCTTTAGCCACATACAACAGCCAGAAAAATCACCAAAGTCCTCTTTAACATCTTTAAATATTGCAGATGAATAAAGCTCCTGTTTCTCCTGCCCCTCTAGTGAGTGGTGGACAGTGAGTACTGAGAAGACATGCCTGGCACCCCTAGGCAGGCCTGAGCCTCCAGCTTCTAAACGCATTCACTTTTCAGACCTGAGTTTCAGAAACAGTAAGAGAACTTGTTCCCCTGTGTATATCTTGGGTCGGTTTCCTCTTGAGAACTGGAGCTTTGTTCATCCTTTCTCTTTCCTGGATCCAGCATGTGGGGTAACAGCATGAAAGTAGTCTCCTGGTAAAGACAAAGATGGGAACAGGTAGATATATCCGGAAAGAAGAGGAGGGGGAATCCAGGAGCAGCCAGGCCATACTGGGCAGGAAGTGTCAAGATTAGAATTTGAATTCCCATTCCAAGCTCAGATTCTGTCTTTGTATTCTCAGTGGAGTGACAGTAGCAGATTTTTAACCCTGGGGAGTCACAGGTTCCCTGTCTGTAGGAAGGAGAGTACAATAGACTCCAACACAAAGGATTATCAATGAAGACCATTCACATAAAATGCACAGCACAGTGCCTGGCCCCTGTTAAGCACTCAGTCTGTAAGCACTCACAAGCCATGGTTCGCGGTTGTAGACACTCACTCCACAGAGGCTGTTATTACAACACTGTTTTATTTGGGAGACATCTGCTTATGATTTCACACTTTAAATTCAATACACCATTTATTTAACAGTTTGTATTTCCCAAAAAAGAACATTTTCTTAACATTTGGTATTTTTGGAAATGTCAGTCCCCACCTCCCTTTCACTCCATGGAACTCGGGGACTTACGATATTTTAGTCTTCATGCACAGGAGTTTGTGGCATTGCTGGGTTTCCATTTGAGTCTCATCATGCCTATTATTCCAAACCCAGGATCCTCATAGAAGATCTTCAGAAAGCACTGGAAAATGGAAGCAGCTTACGACAACCTCAGAGAAAGAGAAGATCCCTGTCTGAATACAACTATGAAGTTTATCACTCCTTAGAAGAAGTATGTTATCAAAGAAGCTCTTATTGCTGGCTTTTGTTTGTTTTGTTCATTTGTTTTTACACATTCATCTTTGTCATTGGATTAGAGAAAATCGTGGAAACAGAGACAGGCTCTGGGAATACACAGAGCTCTTACATGGCCTAGATGTCTGTCTACTCAACTCTTCCACTGAGCATTTTACTGCTGTGTAAGAAGCCAGCAAGATGGCTCAGTAGGTAGAAGCACGTGCTGCCAAGCCTAGCAATCCGAGTTCCATCTGTAGGACCCACAGGGTAGAAAAAGAGAACCTACCCCCATAAATTATCCTCTGACCTTCACAGGTGCAGGCCTACACACACACACACACACACACACACACACACAGGCACATATACACACACATACACACACATGCACACACACACTCGCACAGCACATGCACACACACACACAGGCACACACACTAAATAAACAAAAAAAATAAAGAAGTAACAAAATAGTTTAAATGTTACTAACTTCACCCAAACCAGCTCTACAAAGGATTAAAATAACATCCTTAACTAAAAAGCCGTCGAAAGCAGAGCTAGCCAAAGTTAGAGGGCAGTGCTTTGGCTGAGGGGCACAGTAGACTTTGATACTAGCTCTGCACCCTTGCAAATCTGGGACTTCCCAACAGCCAGCCTGCATCAGTGACCTCTTCAGACTCTTGTACATGCTGTCAATGAATCTTCATGGGAACCTGATGGGAATCTCCTCCTCATGACCACACCCTTTACTCTTCACCTGACTATAGCTTGTTATCCTTGAAATTTCAGCTAAAATGCAACAGTAGCTTTTTCTATTCTGCTGTGCTGCACAGAACCCCTCTGTGCACCAACTCCTAGTGTAGTCCATACACCCCAGCACACGGATATAATACACTTCATAGTCCAAACTTACATAACTGTATCATTGACTAATACCATCTGTTCTAATAATTTGCAAGTTCCATGAGGTCCATTTTTCACATTCACCACTATCTCCCCAATGCAAACAAATAGAATCCTCTAAAGAGAGAAGTAGCTGACAGAGTAAACAAATATATGTATTCTTCAGGTATCTTCTACATCGAACAAAGAAATGTTAGACACAAAACTAATGAGATCCTATTCTCATATTAGTAATGTTTTTCTTTCTGTTGATACCAACTCCTTTCAAAATTCCTTTAGCAGATTTCATGTCTCAGCATACTCTGTAGAGCTTGAAGTTAAAAGCAATAAATAGGTTTTTGATAACACATAAAAGTATATTAGCATGCCCTAGAAATAAAGTGAAATTTCAATATATAAATGTAGATAGATATGCAGAGATAGGTATACACTACATGGAGCTCCTGCTTATTAGATTAAATAAGAATATAAAAAAAGATTTGAGTATTTTCTTAAATACATGTATGTATACTTTCAGCACAGACTCTCACATCATGGAACAGCAGGACATTCTCATGTGACTTCTTTATTCCTTGCAGGGCTTTTAAGTCAGAAATGTCACTCATCTTTCTAAGCACTTTATTCATCCATCTCCAATGTACCTTCTCCTGATAACAGATAAGTGTGCGTGAATGGACTCATGCAAATGCACACTATCTCTAGAGGAATTATACCGAATATCCCCTCCAGTGTGTGACTCAGGAGAGTAACCTTTAAATGCAAAAGATATTGCCTTTTTCTGAGTAGTTTCTGTTCCGTGGCAAATTACAATATATGATCCTTTAATAAGACTTTCAAATCATTTGAATGGTTTACTGGAAGTGATACTTTTCTTTTTTTTTCCTCTTAAATACTTGTAGTAAAATGGAAATAAATTTAGATTTTCAAAAAAGAAACCAGAGCACATCAGTTAATACGATGCTATTACTGACACAATAGTAAAAGGCATGTTATAAAAAGACAAACTACTGGCTTTAAATGGAGAAAATAAAGTGTAATTTTTGTATGCTAAAGATGGTTTGTGGGGTTTTTTCCTTCCACTTCATGTCCACTCTTTGAATTCTGAGATCTTCTTTGTCTCTTTGTTGCTGTTTGTTCATTAGCACTCCACAGTTGGGAGGGAAACTGATATGATTTTTATTTATCTGCTTTCAGATCCAGAGTTGGATGCAGCATCTGAATAAGACTCAGTCAGACCTCATACAGATGTTTTCTATTGGAAGATCGTATGAAGGAAGATCACTCTTCGTTTTAAAGGTTAAAAAAATAAGTTGCTAAGATAAAATATCTTTTTCACTTTGACTCATGAGGAAAAATGAAATGACCTTTCATAGAATCTCATATTTAACATCATCTTGATAAGTTAAGAAGAAATAAACCTTAGATTTTTGTGCCCCGACTAATGCAGTTTTTGAGTACTCTAGGAAAATACTGTTCCTGAGATATTCAGTTCTTGATGCCAATTACTTGTAAACTGGTGCTGCTTATGATGAACCAATCAAAACCATATAAACATGGGTTTTATTCCTGTCCCTGAACCACGCATCTTCTTCCAGTTATGAGCACAATTCTTTGTCTCCTCCTAACCTAGCTTCCAGTAGGGTTTAACTTCGTCACCATTGACCTCCTCGCCTCCCCTTCAGACTTTGATCTGCTGGCTTTTGTCTCCAGGTCTTCTTTAAAGTTCCTCTTGCTGAGGTCGGTGAAGACTCCCGGGTGAGTCTCTGTGCTGCCTGGCCATCCCTCGGTCACATTCAGTGCCTCCTCTTCCCTTTTCCTTCTCAAGGTTCTGGTAATTCCCACTTTACCTTCAGCTCTGCTGTCTCTCTACAAACTCCATCTGAATACATCTCTTCCATAGTTATGATCATCCTAGATCTTGCTATCTACTCTCTGGAGCTTTAAAGTTATGCAAGACACGCTTACCTGTATATTCATAAAAGCTGCTCAGACTCAAACTGGTAACACTACCCTCCCAGCTTCTGAAATTTCTCTTCAGTGTCTTCTGAAATTTCTCATCTGTATTTTAATCACTCACTTTCTTTTTAAATATTTTTTTTATTTTTCTGTGTATTAGTGTATTGCCTGCATGAATGTAAGTGCAATGCCCATGGAAGTCAGAAGCAGGTACCAGATCCCCTGGAACTGAAGTTAACTGATGGTTGTTAGCTGCCATGTAGGTGCTGGGAATCAAACCCCAGTCCTCTGCAAGAGCAGCTAGTGCTCTTCAACCACTGAGCCATCTCTCCAGCCCCTTACTCACTTTCAATGATTTACCATCCTTGAGGTGTTCTCCCACTTTCTTGTCTCCCTCTGTCCTGCTGTTGACTGAACTAATGTCTGTATCTGTTCTCCATGGACTATTTCAACAATGGCTTCAGTACTGAGCTTCCTTTTGAGACCCCATCCTTGACCTTCTTTTTTTTNTTAGGCTGGACACTCATTTGATCAACTTGATTGAACCAAACAACCGTCCCCCCCCCCTGGATGGTGGGCTGTAGGTGTTTGGCACAACACCTGCAATAGGTTTCATGAAGGATGCTAAAATCACATGGGAAAAAAAAAAAAAAAAAAAAAAAAAAAAAAAAAACTGAGAGAAAGATGCAGACACAGTAGCAGAATGCAAGTCTGGGGATGGGTGTGTGGGGGGTGGGGGGAAGGAAAGGGAAAAAGCCTGAACTGAATTGGAAAAAGTAGGAAATGCACAAAGCCAATAAAAACAATTAAAAAAAAAAGAACATGGCAGTGCTACATTGAATTCTACGCCAGGCAAGGGGTGTAAAATAAAAGAAGGCTTGATGAAGCAAACTGGAAGTTGCCTGAGACAAGTTAGAGGAAGGCGTCTGAAGCTTGAAAGGGAATTTGAGGACACTGCATTTGAGGAACCACTCCAGTAGAAGGGTCATTGTCGATGAGGCTAAATACGGAGGGAGGGACACAAACTGGGTCCCCAAGCTCTGTGTAAAGAGAGACAAAGTACTTCATATCATCTCTCCTCTCTCTCTCTCTCTCTCTCTCTCTCCTCTCCTCTCTCCCCCATCTCCCTCTCCCGCTCACAGTGTGGAGGAAGGGTTAGAGAATAGAGACTCCAGTTTCAGGGGAATCCGGGACCCTCTTCTGACCTCGGTGGTTATTGCACGACACGGTTGCACAGACCATACATGAAGACAGTAACATTCATACACAATAAAAAATAAATAAAAAATTAAAAAATAAAAATAAAAAAAAATAAAGACACTCACTTTCTTTTTAAATATTTTTTTTATTTTTCTGTGTATTAGTGTATTGCCTGCATGAATGTAAGTGCAATGCCCATGGAAGTCAGAAGCAGGCACCAGATCCCCTGGAACTGAAGTTAACTGATGGTTGTTAGCTGCCATGTAGGTGCTGGGAATCAAACCCCAGTCCTCTGCAAGAGCAGCCAGTGCTCTTTAACCACTGAGCCATCTCTCCAGCCCCTTACTCACTTTCAATGATTTACCATCCTTGAGGTGTTCTCCCGCTTTCTTGTCTCCCTCTGTCCTGCTGTTGACTGAACTAATGTCTGTATCTGTTCTCCATGGACTATTTCAACAATGGCTTCAGTACTGAGCTTCCTTTTGAGACCCCATCCTTGACCTTCTTTTTTTTTATTTTTTTTTATTTTTTATTTTTTAATTTTTTATTTATTTTTTATGTGTATGAATGTACTGTCTTCATGTAGGTCTGTGCACCCGTGTCGTGCAATACCACCGAGGTCAGAAGAGGGTCCCGGATTCCCCTGAAACTGGAGTTCTTATTCTCTAACCCATCCTCCACACTGTGAGCGAGAGCGAGAGAGAGAGGGGGGGGAGGAGAGGAGAGAGAGAGAGAGAGAGAGAGAGAGAGAGAGAGAGATATGAAGTACATTTGTCTCTCTTTTACACAGAGCTTGGGGACCCAGTTTGTTCCCTCCCTCCGTATTTAGCCTCTTATGACAATGACCCTTCTACTGGAGTGGTTCCTCAAATGCAGTGTCCTCAAATTCCCTTTCAAGCTTCAGACGCCTTCCTCTAACTTGTCTTCCAGGCAAGCTTCCAGTCTTGCTTACTCAAGCCTTCTTTTATTTCTACCCACCCCTTGCCTGGCCGTAGAAATTCAATGTAGCATGCCATGTTCTTAAGGCAGCTTGTGGATATTCACATCATGAAGGTTGGATCAACTGATTGCCCTTATTCCGCCCCACCCCACCCCCCAGCTTGCAAATCCCTGAATCCCCAGGGCTGAACCTAATTCTGATATTAAGAATCACTTCCTGGGGTGTTAGTTCAGTGAATTAATGAGTGAAAATGAGATCCCTTATGAATATAATGTCAAGTGCTACCTATTAATAACTGGGTTAGAAACCAGGCTAAAAGTAATATTGATGTACTCTTTTTTTGTTTGTTTTTTGGGGGGTTATTTTTGTAGCTTGTACCTTGATTCCACAGATCAATTTTTGGGTTTCCGTTTTTATAAGGTTTGGCTTTATTTGCCCGTAAAGTCTAACTCTTTAAGAAATATCCCTAAGATCATTGTGATCTGAGAGGATGGGTGTGGGAAAAAGAGATGGAAAAAAAGGGAGAGAGACAGAAGAAGTTCACTTTTTATTTAACAATTATGTATGATATTAAAATATGAAGAAACAATGCTAATTTAGAAATTTCCCTTTTCCTTGTGTATTTCCTAGTTCTTTGATTTCAATTAGGGCAATAAATTTATTGTTTCTACATAAACAAGGCTGGACTTCCCAAGTAGATAAGAAATCTCTTCATGTTTTTGATGTTACCTAATAAACAGAGCCCTAGTGAAGAATTATGTTGAGCCCTTATTAAATTATGCTGGTCAGTGAGTCCAAAAATAAAAGCCTGTGTTGGTGACTCTGAGCACTCTTCTTTTCAGCTGGGCAGAAAATCACGAGCGTATAAAAGAGCTGTCTGGATAGACTGTGGCATTCATGCAAGAGAATGGATTGGTCCTGCCTTTTGTCAGTGGTTTGTAAGAGAAGTAAGTTAAAGCCTTTACAAAGTGTCCACTTCAGCTAGTTCAGAGCTCTGTGTGTATTTATCCTGCTCAAGGAACAATGTGGGGATTTGAAAACAGCAATACCTGATGAAAGATAATGATACCTTGATTCCATGGGCTGCTTTCATGTTTATGGAATCCTCCAAATCTGTGGCTCAGTTTATCCTCACCTCTGCCCTCCGAAGGTAGAACTATCAGCCCCAATTAAAAAGAAAGTACCTGGGGATCTGGGTACATAGCTTCATTGGTAGAGTGCTTGTGCCTAGCATACACTGAGGGTGATCCTTGGCACCACATAAACTGAGCATGGCGGTACACATCTCTAAACCTAGCACTTGGATAGTGGAGGCAGGAAGATCAGAAGTTCAAGGTCATCTACATAGAGAGTTCAAGGCCAGTCTGGGCTACACGAGACCCTAACTCGAAAAGAAATAAACAAAAGGCTGGGACCCAGAGCTTTTATGAACTGGGGACAAATTAAGAACCAACCACAGCAATAAGTATATTGTTAAAGTCTAAAAATGTAAGCTGTGGTGATCTACAGAAATTATCCAGCTCAGGAAGCTGTCGTTTCACTTTCCTTTCACAATGACGTCACTTATGCTCTAGCAATAAGCAAACAAAAGGTGGATTATAGCATCTTGCTCTATATCTGTAGTTTTGAGAACAAAAGATCTTAGTGTCCGCAGACATCATGCTCTCAGTTTCTTCTAAAAGGTAGGTGATGACTTACAATGACTTTTCTAAATAATTTGTCTGACTCTTGAGCCCTGTGAGTTAGTGTACCAAGTGGAACCCCAAGACTGCCCCCAGCTTTTAGATTTAGGGAACGGGTATTTAAAAGAAAGCCAATCACTAATGGTAGCAAAGTGAAGGAGTCTACAGAAATGAAGGTTCTTAGCCTCCTGTTTCTTTAACCCTGTACTTAATGAAGCTATTAAGGACACAAAAGAAATTCAAATATATTTCAGTTGTAGTTTTCCATGTTTCATGTGGAAATTGTATAGCTCTATTAACTTATGGCAAATACTCAGGGTTTACTTTAACAATATCATATTTGCTGTTTCAAATCTGGAGCAAAAAGAAAGAAAATGATGGTGAGGTATGAAACGTGTTTATATAATGTGGTCAGTCCGATGTGCTATGAGGAATTTAAAAAGTATCTCCCTAACATTCCAATTGAAGTCATATCTTATCCCTAAAATCTGTAACCTTTCTTAATGGAATCTGCTTTTCTTGTTTATATACCTACCATCAAGGTTATTTCTGCTCCAGCTCCTAGGACAGAGCATCTTGTTCCCTGCCAAATGCCTAGCACATTAAACAGCACATAGCACTTAAGAGATATTTGACTATTTATTACTGGATGGGAAGGACAAGAATCCAGCCATAATAATGTGGTAAAGACTGGGCAATAAGGGTTGGGTGTGGTAGCCCATGCCTTTAATCCCAGCAGTCGGGAGGCAGAGGCAGGTGGATTTTTGTGAGTCCAAGGCCAGCCTGGTCTACATAGCAAGCTCCAGAACAGCTGGGACTAAAGGGAGACCCTGTCTCAAAAACAAACAAAAAATACCAGGCAATGATTTATCCAGTCACCAAAGGATTTGAATGTTACCACTAGTTTTTGCAGACTACAACTTGTGTTATTGTAGTTTATTACTTGAGCTCAATTTCCAAAGGAAAGGAAGCAATGTAACTAGAGAAAGCATTCGAGGTATATCTGTTCACTGTCATCTGAGGACAGCTGAGTTTGTAGCAAGAAAAAAAAAAAGAATCAGTCAGGCTGGAAATGTGGTTCAGGATAAGTACTTGCCCAGTATGCATGTACTGGTCATAAAGACTGCTTCATGTCTTTAATCCCAGCAGCGGACACCCTGATCCCTGTGAATTCAAGGCCAGCCTGATCTACATAATGAGTTATGCCTTGGGCTATATAGTGGGACAATAGCTGATAAAACAAAACAAAAATAAAAAAAGAGAAAGAATAAGAAGCATCAATTAAGATTAGGTCCCATCTCACAAAGATGAGCAAGGAAAGGGTTTTCCCTCCTTCCTGCACAAGCTCAACTTCTCAAAGGCAGAGGAGTCAGGCCACTGTTGTATCTCTAACTTCTCCACATCTCCTTCAGCCCATGGTTTCAGCTGCCATCTGCTCCTCGCCTTGACCACTTGTGTTTCTCTATCTGAGTCAAGGCATCAATCAGAAGTAGACAAGGGGGCGTGGTCTAAATGTCATTCACCCTAGTGTCTTTGCAGACAAAACCAGGCCTCATGGTAATGGTAATTAGAGCAAGTCAATATTTACATAGCATGTTTGTCCAACATATAGATGAATATCACAAATCATCAGGGAAATGAATATTAAAACTACTTTGAGACAACACTTTACCCCATTCAAAATCTGGCAATAAATGTTGTCAAGGATATGGGGAAAGAGGAATCCGGGTTCACTGGTAGGAGTGCAAACTACTCAAGTTGCGATGCAAATCAGTATAGAAGTTTCTCTAAAAAAATCAAAAATAAAACTCCCATTGGACCCAGCTATTCCACTGCACACATACCCAAAGCCCAGCATGTCCTGCCACAGACATACTTACACATCTGTGTTTACTGCTGCTCTATCCGTAATACCAAGCAAGTGGAACCAGCTTAGATGTCCTTCCACGGATGAATGGATAATAAGAGTACAGCACATATGCACAATGGAATTTTATCTAGCTGTAAAGAGAAATGAAATACATTTTCAGGATGTATCTGAAAAATATAATATTAAGCAAGGTGGCCCAAGTTCAGAAAGAAAAAAAAAACCACATTCTCTTTCATATGTGGATCCCAGATTGGAGAGAGAGAGGCCTAAACAACTAAACAGAAGATGAAGAAAGGGTAAAAATAGTAGTAAGGACATGGGTAGACAAAATACACACTGACTATAAAAGAGGATAAAGACTGGAGAGAAGGTAGCAAGGCAAAGCAGGGAAAGAAGAATCCATGAAGATCTAATGCCATAACAGTATCTAAGAGCTTCTATACTAATCTAAATTTTTTAATTAAAAAATGTGTACAGATATTGAGGAAAACACTCTATACCAACCTCTGGCTTCCACAAGCATGTTCACACACATTCACATGCACCACCATACAAACACAGAGACACAGAAATAGATCATTTGAATATTCTTGCCACTGTTAAGAATATGGATTTGTGATTTTTAAGTTTAAAGGTAACAAGGCCTTTAGTGTTTAACTGGAGAATTCTACCAAATGTTTAAAGATGAGTTAATATCAGCTTCTTATTCTCCCTTTCGTAAAATGGAAGAGAAAGAAACACTTCCAATACATTTTATGGACTTTGATACCCAAACCAGATAGAGACAATGCAATAAAAAAGCTGACATCATTCATCAATATGGACAAAAAAATCTACAAACTATCATTAATTAGAATTTAGTCATCTACAAAAAGAATTATGCACAATGACCAAGTGAAGTTTATTGCAAGTTTGGTTCAATATCCCAAAATTATTCAATACAAACACCATAGTAACAGCTAAAGGAGAAAAATCACCTGAACTTATCAGTTGGTACAGAGAAAATACTGGGCAAAATTCAACATATCTTCATGATAAAAGCTCTCAGAGAAAGATACAGAGAGTTTTTTTCAACTTTATAAAATACTTCTACCAAACATTATGATTAACAGAAAATAACCAAATGCCTTCTCCCTAAACTTAGAAATTAGCCAAGAATGTCTTTCACCTCTCTTAATTAACTTAGTGCTGGAAATTCCAACAGGTGCAGTCAGGTGAACAAAAAAAGAAACAAAAGGTTGGAAAGAAAAGTTGGAAAAGAATAAAATCATCTCTTTCTGCAGATGGTGTGGTTTTTCCAGTCTAGAGGATGCCAAGGAACCTACAGAAATATTCAGTAGGACTAATGAATGAGTTTTGGGGGGTCATACAAGACAAAATAAAAATACAAAGTCAATTATATTGCCATATAATAGCAAATAACTCATTGACAAATGCTATTTTAAAAATAACAAATATAATTACTCAAAAGAGAAAAGTAGATATAAATCTAACATGTACGAGTACTCCATGTTGAAGATTACAGAAATGTTGCTTAAATAAGTGAAATATAAATGAGTGGATAGTCATTAGCTGGCAGATTAAATATAATAAAGATATCAGTTCTTTGGGTTGAAGAAATAGCTCAGTGGTTAAGAGCACTGGCTGTTCTTGCAGAGGACCTGAATTTGGTTCCCAGCACCCACATGGAGGCTAACCACCATCCTTCACTCCAGTTCCAGGGGAACACCCTCTTCTGGCCTCTGCAGGCATTTCACACATGAATGCACTTACATACATTCAGATAGTGCACTCATATACATAAAATAAATAAATTTTTAAAAATAGGTTATTTCTATATCAGTATTAAACTTTACCATAATTCACATCAGAATTACAGAAAGATTGTTTTATAGATAATATTATTCTAATATCTATAAGCAAAGATGAACTACAGAAAGAAAAAAATGAAGAGGGAAGAATCTACTCAGCTTCAAATTACATCACATGTCTATAATAATCAGAAGTATATAGAATCAGTAACAAAATAGACATTGATAAATCAAACAGAATAAAGAATACAGAAATCTATTCAAACAGTATTAATCAGCCATAAAGAAGAGCAAAATTTGGTTCCTTTGTAGGAAAATGGACAAAGCTGCACACCTCAATACAGACTCTCTTACTTCTAATTAATTTGCACATTTATAAGCTGGAGTTCTTGATGGGTGAGGTCTCAACCTCAGCATTCCTTTCTTGCTATCCTTGTGAAAAGTGGGATACTTCTCCTTAAGTGCACTAATCTTTTTAACAATTGCAGATGCTTCACTTAAAACCTCCTTGTCTATAACTTCAAACTTATGTTCCTTTTCTTGTGAACTACCTGCTTTTCATATCTTCTTTAAATTTTTATTATAAAACTCAATAAATGCAGTGATCAATAACCATGCCAAGGCCTCAATGTTGGCTATCTTGGCATTTCTTTACAGCTTATTTTATTACTTTTGAATTCAACCTCACACAAGTGTTCAGACATAGCCAAAATGCACTCTTTTGCCAGAGTATAACACAAATGACCTCTAACCTAACTCCCAATAGTCATTGATCCCCTGTGAAACTTCATAACTTTGGCCTCTACTGTCCATTTTAATCTTCTAAACTTCCACAAAAATGGCCCATGAAACTCTGTTTATAGCACTCTAGGGATCCTCTATAGATCACAGGTTCAAGCTCTTTCAAATTCCTCCCACGCATAAACCAATCTCAAATGCTTACAAAGCAATCTCAAATGCTTACAAAGTCACAGCAATGGTCCACTTCTCAGTGCCAACTTTCTATATTAGCTACTTTTCTCATTGCTGTAACAAAATACTTAGCACAAAACAACTTAAGGGGAGAAGACCTTATTTCGACTCATGGTTTGAGAAGGTACACTCCAGCATAGTGAGGATGGCAGAATTTGTGGTGGCAAAGCATGCATCTGGGAAACAGATAGCAGGGTGTATAGGTGTTCCTTTTTCTCTTTTAGTTCAGCCTGGATCTCAGCCCAAAGGATGGTCCCACCTATATTCAAGCCACGTCTTCTCTCTGCATTCAAACACCTCCTGAAATACCCTCACAAACACACATGGAGATGTGCATCATAGGTGATTCCAGATCCAGTTAGGTTGACAGTGAATATTAACCATCATAATCATATTAAATGAATAAGTCAGACTGAGAAAGATAAGTATCATGTTATTTTCTCTCATGTGTAGAATCAAGAGAAAGGAAATAAATGTAGAAAGGAGACTATTAGAGAATAGGATTGGATCAGACAAGAGGTGATAGGAGACAGCACTGGTGATATGATCAGTGTAGGTTATATCCATATATCACAAATATTTCCAACTGATTTTTGACAAAATTGCAAGAAGGGATGCTGGAGCTTGTTGGCATCAAGAGAAGAAAATAGAGTCTCTAATCCTTAGTCTCATACATCATGCAAAAATTAATATAAAATGCTTTTAGCTGGCTGTGGTCATGCACGCCTTTAATCCCAGCACTCAGGAGGCAGAGGCAAGTGGATCTCTGTGAGACTGAGGGCCAGCCCAGTCTACATAGCAAGTCCAAGGCCAGCTACAGGGAGACTCTGTCTCAAAAAACAAACAACAATAAAAATGTTCTTCTCACCATCTTCCCATGCCACTATCCTGATGCATATGAACGTCCTGGCAATGCTTTTGAGAGCGTCAACAGTGCTGAGAGGTGAATGCCAGGCAGTGCTCCAAAGCCAGCATCAGCTTCCTAACTGTGGTGATGATTTGGGGTTATACTGGTGAGTTTGAAATCTGATGATGACCGAAGTGGGAAAACCATTGTGAACCTAATAGACAGGTCCAACAAGTGATCAGCCACAGATCTGATGTCAGATAAAAGACTTAGAAAAAAGGAGTGATCTTCCCTCATGCCAGTTTGGTCCAAGTGTACTGATAACCTCAGCTGGCATCATGGCATGAGAAACAAGGTGAAAATACACGGGAGGGAAAATCATGGGATTCTTTTTCAAGTAATATAAAAAATACATATAAAATACCTCAGTGGGAAAAAAAATTAAACTGGATCACAGGCTTGAATGTAAAATGTAAGACTATATAGACCTTTAGGGAAAAAAAGCATAAGAGAAAACCTTCAAGATCTAAAGCTAAACAAGTTCTGAGATCTGACACCAAAAATGGTAAGCCCAGGTGTGGTGCCCCATGCCTTTAATCCCAGAACTCAGGAGGCAGAGGCAGGTGGATCTCTGTGAGTTCCAGGCCAGCCTGGTCTACATAGACAGCTGGGGCTACAGGAAGACCCTGTCTCAAAAAGACTAACAAAGAGTTATCAAATGGCACATTATCAAACTTAAATTTTTAAAAGGGTTCCCTTTGAAAGACTCTGTTAAGAGAATAAGAAAAAAATAAGCTGCAGATTAGGAGTAAATACATGCAAACTTTTACATCTAAAAATACTTAACATGTGAAATATTCAAACTCTAAATTTGACAGTAAAATAACATGTAATCCAATTAGAAAAATGGACAAAAGAAATGAAGAGCTATATCACTATGAAAATACATGCACAGAGGAAAAACAAATGTATCCAAAATGATGTCAGGGAAGCTGAAATCAAAACCACATGAGCTACCACTACACACTTAGCAGAATGGCTACAGTCAAATACATAGAAATAGATAGATAGGTCTATGATTATAAAGTATTTCTTTAAATGCCAGGGAAGATGCATGAAACTTGTTTACTCGTACATTACACTAGAGCTGCTTTTGAAAAGAGTTGGCAATCTTTAAAATTAGACACACAACCACCATATGACCTGGTAATTACAACTTGGCATTTATCCCAGAGACTTTAAAACTTATGTTCACTCAAGAACCTGTGCACAAATGTTTACAGCAGCTTTATTTATAATAGCCCAAACTGGAAGCAACTCAGATATCTGTCGACAGGCTAATACTTAAACTGTAGTGTAGCCATAGCTGGGGGGGGGGACTACTCAACAATAAAAAGCAACAAACTATTGATTCATTCAACAACCTTGATGAATCTTGAGAGAACTGTGCAGAATGAAAATGTCCAAACAGAGTTACAGTGTATGATTTAATTTATGTATTATCTTCAGAGTGACAGAATCATGGAAATGGAGAACAGATTAAGGGTTAAGGAAGGGGATTAGATGTGGGAGGAAAGTGGATGTGGCTATAAAAGAACATGGGCAGTCTTTGTGAAGATGGAAGTATTCTGTGTCATGACTCTGTGATGCCAGCATGCTGATTGTGATATTACACTGCAGTCGGGCAAGCTGTTGCCACAGGGAGAAAATGGGTAGAGAACACAGTATCTCTGTATTATTTTCTGTACTTAAATCTGGACTTACATTTACCTCAAAGTAAAAATGTTATCGTAAAAATGCTTGCTCCATATCCCTGGTTGCCATTCTTTTAGAACAAGATGCCGTCCTTTTCCTAGAGAAAGTGACGGATTTGCATCCTCATTTTTTTTCCTCACTTATGTCTAACCCTTACCAATAGATTCCAACTTTCTCTTCCATGGAAACAGAATTCTCAAGGCATGGCTTTTATTCCATCTGTCTGTCTCTTCTTTGGCCAGCTTGACTGTCCCATGCTACACCCTGAGAGCCACTTCCACTTCTGCCCTCACTCAAACTAGCAGATGGACTATGGATATTTATTTTTGAGACACAAAGCCCAGAAAACAGTACTATATACAAGTAAATTAGTGGGCTTATGTGACTGGTGAGATGGATTGAATTCTGTTATTTTAAAAACTGCTTAAATGAATTCAACATCTCGACAAATTGACAGTTGCTAGTTGGTGGACATGTTTTAAATGTCAAGTGCATAAAATATGTGGGTTTGGGTATTATAAATTGATCATAATTTAATTTTAGAATATTTAGAGTCATCACATTTCTACATTTTTAGTACTAGTGCCAGGGATCAAACCCAGGGCCTTATACATGCTAGGCAAGCACCCACTACTCAGTTCCACCCCAGTATTCACCTCTCTCTCTCTCTCTCTCTCTCTCTCTCTCTCTCTCCCTCTCCCTCTCCCTCTCCCTCTCCCTCTCCCTCTCTCCCCTCTCTCTTGCTGTCTCTGAGATAAAGTCTCCCTATGATATAGCCCACACCAAACTCAATCTCCCAGGTGCTAGGATTCAGGTATAGACCATCATACCTAACCATCTACCTCTCTTCCCTAATACTCATCTACCACAAGTTGGTATAATATAAACAAAATAAAGCTAACAGAAGAGCACTTGTATTAGAAAACCTTCCTCATGTAAAATGCTTCCTTAGACCAGGGTGAAAGAACCATTTCTAAGGTTATCTTTATGGTACCTGAAGCAAGGAGAATTGAGAGAGGCGCTGAGACATTAGAATGTGTATTGCAGATGCTTCATGCGCCATGAAAAGAAATACTTTAAGAAACATTATTTTTGGCAATAAAGTATCCCTTAATTTGCCATGGAAAGAGAGATGATTCAGAAAACAAGTGAATTGAAGAAGAAACTAGAATATAGACATACAGGAAAGGAAACTGAGGTAAGAATACAGAACTTGGAGGTTATCCTTCTGCAAGAGTGAACAGATACTATTTACAGGAGGGTGGGGAGACAGCAAGGATAAAAAAGAAGCAGCAAGGATATCCTTGAGACAGCCACTCAAGAAATTTATAGCAGGGGACTTGAAGATTAAAAGTAAAGCAAGCTACTAAAATAAAAATAAAGTTAAAAGCTGTTTTGTACTTCTCACAAAGCTCACCATATGACCCCAAATTTCTAATCTGACATATATTCTCAAGAGAATTGAAATTATACCAGTACAGAAAATTGTACATAGTCATACCAACATTATTCATAATACTCGAACTCCATTAGCTGACTAACAAATCTTTTAAAATATAGTATTAGCCTGGTGTGGTGGCACAAGCCTTTAATCCTAGCACTCAGGAGGCAGAGGCAGGCAGATCTTTGTGAGTTCAAGGCCAGCCTGGTCTACATAGCAAGTTCCAGGCCAGCTATGGCTACTGGGAAACCATGTCTCAAATAAGTAAATCAAAATAAAATCAGATATGGCATATCCATACAAAAGAATTTTCATCCATAATATTAAGTACTATTGATACAAGCCACCGTATAGCTAAACCTTGAAGACACTGTGTTAATCGAATAAGGCAGACACCAAAAAATCACATATCACGTCATTCCATTCATATGAAATGTCCCTCACAGCTCTTCAAGGGGCTGACAAGAAGTGATGGTTGAGCACTCAGCCCTAAATGAGACATTTAGACCACCCTGTCTACATTGGCGAACACTGCAGTGAGAGGCAGGGGAAGAATGTGAGAGCTCCAAATCATGGAGGTCTACAAAACGCCATCTTCTGCATCTCCCAAGCGTGACAGCCATTGCCATCTGGACTCACAGCAGCTGTGGTGACTGCACTGGGCCTGCACAAGACTAGCCCTGGCAACAACCAGCCCTGGATGGGGGGAGGGGGGGCTTGTGGGGCTGTACCCCATCCATGCTGAACTATTGACTACTGAGGATTCTAGAAGAGAGATTTATTGTCCCCAACTGTGCAGCCACTGGTGAACCCACCCAGCTCCATGGGATAGTTCCAAACTCACGGTCACACAGATAAGTCTTCGTTAATCAACTCAGTAGGCCAGACACAAAACAAATGACCTGAATGCGAGAGAGGAATGTGTAGAGAAGGAAGCTGGAGAGGGATAGGAAGTGAGGGAAATTAGAATATAATTAATACATTATGAAAATGTCAGCTGGGCATGGTGGCACACGCCTTTAATCCTAGCACTCAGGAGGAGCCTTTAATCCTAGCACTCAGGAGGCAGAGGCAGGTGGATCTCTGTGAGTTCAAGGCCAGCCTGGTCTACAGAGTGAGCTCCAGGACAGCTGGGACTAAAGGGAGACCCTGTCTCAAAAATACAAGAAAGAAAAAAGAAAGAAAGAAAGAAAGAAAGAAAGAAAGAAAGAAAGAAAGAAAGGAAGGAAGGAAGGAAGGAAGGAAGGAAGGAAGGAAGGAAGGAAGGAAGGAAGGAAGGAAAAATGTCAAACAACAAGTTTAATTTATAGCAATAACAAAATATGAAATGTCCAGAATAGGCAAACCTGTAGAAAACAAGTAGTATATTGTTAGCTGTCAGAGATGGAGATGGAAGAAAATGGAACTAACCACTGCTCAGTTCCTTGGGGGCTGTTAAAAATTATCAAGAATTATTGATAATGGCTATACAACATTGTAAATATACTCACAACCACTGAGTCGTACGCCTAAAATGGCTAAGTAATATTACAGGAACTTTCTCTCAGTAGAAAGAGGAGTGCACAGCTGACATATCTACGGCATGCATGAACCTTGAAAACATTATGTTAAAGGAAAGATAATCACAAAAGACCACATTATCATTGGATTCTGTCCATATGCAATGTCCTAAATAGTCTAATTTGTAGAGACAGAAAATAGGGTAGAGGTTGTCTGTGATTGAGGAAGATAAGGGAGTTGAGAGACATTGCTACCTAGGGATATGAGAGTGTTCATTGGATGAGGAAGACACTAAAAAATTATACAATGGTGATGTTTGCAAAACTCTATCAATATATTTTACGCTTTAAGAATAGATTATGGGATGGAGAGATGGCTCAGTGGTTAAGAGCACTGACTGCTCTTTCAGAGGACCTGGGTCCAATTCCCAGCACCAACATGGTGGCTATGAACCATCTTAGGCCAGGAGTGGTGTTACACACCTTTAATCCCAGCACTCACTTGGGAGGCAGAGGCAGGCAGATCTCTGTGAGTTCAAGGCCAGTCTGGTCTACATAGCAAGCTCCAGGCCAGCTGGGACTAAAGGGAGACCCTGTCTCAAAAAAAAGACCAAAAAAAAAAAAATACTTGTCAAACTTACAAGGGAATATGCAGGAAGAGTGGCTATTGTTTTGTTTTACTTTGATAAATGATTTACTTTCTTCATAAAAGCAATTTGCATTTTTTTAAAAAGAATAGGTTATAAAATGTATGAGTTATACCCTAATAAAGCTTTTTAATTGGTGTTTGTTCCCTTAGAGGATATCTATAAAGAGGACTTGGAATATAGATCAGAGATAGAACAAATGTCCAGCATGCACAAGGCCCTGAATTCAATTCTGAGCACTGCAACAATAATAATAACAACAAATAGTATTTTATATTTTAATCAGTCCAATACATTCTTATCAATCACTGTATTTCTAGTGTTACAGAATCAAGAGAAGTCTAAGTCAGAGTCACAACACTCAAAGAATCCACCTTCTATTTCAGGAGACGTGTGTATGAACAATAAACACAAAATAATGAGTCTTTGGGGCTAAATTACACTGATTGTAGTACCTGAAAGAATGATACAGACAAATCCATCTGAATTTGCAAAAGACAACTGTGTGGAAGGCTTGTAAAGATGAGTCTCAGGTTAGACCTTGACTGAGAAGAATTTAATCAGGGAGACAAGAGTGCACTTCAGGAAAGGGAAATGACTAATGTTGAGGTAAGCACCATGTGTGTCTGTAGAGCAGTGGATAAACAGCTTGCAGCTGTGTGAGTAGACAGTAATACAGAATAAGACCAGCTGCAATAGTCTTTCTAAGCTATAGAAGCCAAGCAGAGTTTGGTCCAACAAAGTAAAATAAGGAAACCCTGATAAGTCTTGAAAAGCATGTGTCAGTTTCAGAGAACGTAAATGTGAAAGGCAATAATATAAGATGAAAGGAAAGAGGAAGAGTCCAGACTGAGAGCATCCAGCTAGAAGAATATAGGGCAAGAATCTATGCTTGGACAGGAAGGAGGGATGTAAAGATGAAAAGGCAGTGTGTAAGAGAGTTCAAAGAAAGAAAATCATTCATTAATCCAGCCTAACAATCATATGTTGAATGCCTTTTTTCACATGAAAGGAGTGTATTAGTTACCTTTTAGCTGCTATGACCAAAATACCCAGCATAAGCACTTTAGAGGAGAAAGGGTTTGTTTCAGCCATGATTTTAGAGGGTTCCATCCATCATGGCAGGGAGTGCACAGGAAGCAAAGTAGTTCACAGCATGGTAGCTAGGGAGTAGAAACAGAGGCAGAAACTGGGAACCCAGTGATACCTTCAGTGGTGTGTGCCCAGTGCCCTTCTTCCTCCAGGTAGGCCCCACTTTCCAACACGTCCACAATCTCTTAAAATAGTGCCACCAGCAGGGACCAAGCAGTCAAAACTTGAGCCCACGGGGGACTTTTTACATTGAAAGCATAACTGGCAGCATCAGGGTACGCTAACCCTGTAATGGTACAAGTACTCTACTGTAATACACATGACATCAATCCTCTTCTCAATTCATGTACAGTTCTCTAGGGAGACACACAGAAAAGGATTCACAAAGAAAGAAAGTCTTTAAGAATTGATGACTGCCTTGATATGGGAATGAATGAGTCAAAGATGGCAGGATCCCCAAGACAGGAATGGTGTCACTGAAGATGAGGAGCATCAGCACAGGTGTTGGAAGTGTCACTGGCTGAAGAGACACTCTCAACCAAGCACTATGCAATAAGCAGGTGGAATGACTGAGGTATTCAACAATAATACCAAGTGTTCTCATGTACTAAGCCATGCATTGCTAAAGCACCAGGGATATGTACAGCAGAGATAAAGGTTATCAAGACCTCTGTTCTCATGCAACTTGAGTCTCCTGAACCAAAGAATAAAATGCTCTTTAACAAAATGGGAGAAATCGAGCAAACAGCCAAAATGAATGAATACTTGATTCACAGGCATAATGTGGGCACCAGGTAACTAGGAGTAAATTCCAGTAATTTCACTCACCGTTAATGATAAGTACTTTTCTTGGCTATGCTGCATAATCTGGTAAGGAGGGACAGAAAGGGGGAGGAAAGATTATAGCAGTCTGCCATTATAATCCTGCCACGAGTTCTAGGAAGTCATATTGATCTCTAGGGCAGTGAAGTGATTTTCAGCAGCAGCCTGTTTTTATATATGTTTTTATTATTGTTGTGGAAAAGCCACTCTCCTTTGAAATCAGTGCAGATAGAATAGGGTTTGCTTCATTCCTTCAGGAACCCCCTCTAATTGGGTGAGGGAATTTGGGCTTTGTTTACCCTTGATATTTCAAAATGATGATGT
This sequence comes from Rhizomys pruinosus, assembly GCA_009823505.1. NCBI lineage: Eukaryota > Metazoa > Chordata > Mammalia > Rodentia > Spalacidae > Rhizomys > Rhizomys pruinosus. The sequence continues at coordinate 460,959 of VZQC01007595.1, forward strand.
CCAGAATTGAGTATCACCAACCATTGCCAGTGTTCACTAGCCCAGGGTCACATGAAGCCCTTAAATTTTGCCTCAAATGATTCAACATTCCTGGGGCAAATTTTACCAAAGTCTCATCTATAGCAATAATTACAAAGTAACTTGGGGAAATATCTATTAGTTTCCAAGGGAAGAAGGCATCTCTAAACATAAGAGCAAAGTAGGAAGGTATAAGATGAAGTGGTTGATAGTCCTGGCTACACTAAAATGTGTTAATGGACAATTTAATAATCAAGCAAACTATTCATTCCATTCTTCTATATAAAAAAAACAGCATAGGGGATAAAGAAATGGCTCAGCAGTTAATAGTAGTGGCTGTTCTTACAAAGGATCCAAGTTCAGCTCTCAGCACCCATATAGTGGCCATTCCAGTTCCAGGGGATCCAATGCCCACTTCTTGCCCCCTTAGGCATTACACACACATGGTGCACATACATTCATGCAGGCAAAGCATTCATGCATTTAAATAAAAATAAATTTCAAAAATAGGATAGCATAGACATTATAATTTCAGTTTTGTAAAATCTACATCTAAAATATATATACATAAAGCCAAAAATGTACCAATCACATAGGGTAGGACTGTGGAGCTTTCTAATTGAATTTTGTGATTTTTTTTAATACAATATAGTTTAATGTCATTTAGATCCACTCCACTCTCCCAACCTTCCTTCACTGCCCCCCCCAATTTAATGTACTCTCATATATATATACATATATATACATATATATACATATATATATGTATATATATATGTATATATTATGGTCCATGTGGTATGATTGTGTCCCCCAATGTCTTTCACATGGATTATTCACTGGGCCCACAAAGCATCCCTTCCCTGTAAGACACTGTCTTTTCTCCTCCCAGCAACCATCAATTGCCAAAAGTCCCTTAGACTGAATTGAGATTTCTTATGTACTTCCCCATCTCTAGGTGAGATTTTTGTCTGGTTTGATCCTGCATAGGCCTTGTGTATGCTGTCATCATTGCTCTGAGATCACATGAGTAAATGACCAGCTGTCTAGAAGACTGTTTCCTTATGATCATCCACCCCCTCTGGCTCTTACAATCTTTCAGCCTTCTTTTCTGCAGTTATCCCTGAGTCTTGCAAGGTAGAGCTTTGAAATAACTGTCCTATCCAGGGCTAAGTACTCTGCTGCCTCTTTTACTCTACACATTGGCCAATTATGAGTTGCTATATAAATCACCATCTGCTGCATAAGAAAATTTCTCTGTTAAGAGCTAAGAGATACATTCATCCTAAGTGTAGAGGTTGCATTGAATATGTGTCACTTAAGGCTAAACATCTCACAGATATTTATTCTCTGTGTTTGATCAGCTCTGGATTTCTGTAATAGTCTCCATCTGTTGCAAAAAGAAGTCTCTTTGGTGAGAGGTAAAAAGTACACTTGTCTGTAAATATGAGGTTGCATATTTAGAATAAAGTAAGAAATTACACTGGTCTAGGGATGTGGCAAAAGTAGGTTTTTCTCTGGGATCTATGACCTCTCTAGACATGTGTATTTGTCAATGTTTACAGTACCACACAAGAGTTCCTTCCTACTGAGCAGGCCTCAATTCCAGTTAAATGGCTATTGATTCCCCCAAGAAAAATATTGCCATTACTGCACCAATAACAATAATTTACTGCACCAGTAATGGTTGTTTATTAAGCTTTGCAGCTGGGTAGGACCATTGATTGGTTTTTCTCCATTGGCAGCTTATATATTACCCTCTGATACTATGAGAGTTAGTCTTCAGGGAGGAGGCTTCCGTTCCAGCTTCACTGTGACTCCATGTCTAAAGTATAGCCTGTCCTCAACAATAGGGTCTTACCTTGAAGTTGTAGGAGGCATTCAAGGATCATGGCAATAGTCTGTATTATTTGGGGAGTCTTTTAGACTACCAGCAACTCAAAAAAGAAGCTTCTCCTGCCTGGCATTGTGCTTTTGTTATATAGCCTTCACCTGTACACATGCACTCCTATATTTATTGTGTATGTATTTTTACTAGGACTTTGAACTAATCCATTAACTTCTTTCTGATACATTTTCAAATTTAAATGTATTAAATTTCTATTAAAATGTATTAAATCCGGGGCTGGAGAGATGGCCTAGCGGTTAAGAGCGCCGACCGCTCTTGCAGAGGACCCGGGTTCAATCCCCAGCACCCACATGGCGGCTGAGAACCGTCTGAAACTCCAATTCCAGGAGAACTCCAGTTCCAGGGGAATCCGACACCCTCTTCTGACCTCCGCGGCATTGCACGACACGGGTGCACAGACCTGCATGCAGACAGTACATTCATATACATACAGAAATAAATAAAATTAATTAAAAAAAAAAACATGTTCAATACCACTAATAATTAAGGAAATGCAAATTAAAACCACTTTAAGATTTCATCTTACCCCAGTAAGACTAGCTATGATCAAGACAACAAATGATACCAAATGCTGGAGAGGCTGTGAGGAAAGGGGAACACCCATTCGGAGCTGGTGGGAATGCAAACTTGTACAACCCCTATAGAAAGCAGTGTGGAGAATTCTTAAAAGACACTAAATGAACCTACCACTTGACCCAGTCATACCACTCCCAAAAGACTTATCCTATTGCAGAGATACATGCACAAACATGATTATTGCAGCTCTTTTCACAATATCGAAGAGCTANTCCCCTCTCTCTTTCTGTCTCTGCGATAAAGGTCTCTCCCTCTGATATCGCCACCCAGGCCCCCAACTCAATCTCCCAGTGCTAGGATTAAAGGTATAGACCATCATACCTAACCATCTACCTCTCTTCCCTAATACTCATCTACCACAAGTTGGTATAATATAAACAAAATAAAGCTAACAGAAGAGCACTTGTATTAGAAAACCTTCCTCATGTAAAATGCTTCCTTAGACCAGGGTGAAAGAACCATTTCTAAGGTTATCTTTATGGTACCTGAAGCAAGGAGAATTGAGAGAGGCGCTGAGACATTAGAATGTGTATTGCAGATGCTTCATGCGCCATGAAAAGAAATACTTTAAGAAACATTATTTTTGGGGCAATAAAGCATATCCTTAGTTGCCATGGAAAAGAGAGAGGATTTCAGAAAACCAGTGAATTGAAGAAGAAACTAGAATATAGACATACAGGAAAGGAAACTGAGGTAAGAATACAGAACTTGGAGGTTATCCTTCTGCAAGAGTGAACAGATACTATTTACAGGAGGGTGGGGAGACAGCAAGGATAAAAAAGAAGCAGCAAGGATATCCTTGAGACAGCCACTCAAGAAATATTATAGTCAGGGGGACTGAAGAGTAAAGTAATAAGCAAGCTACTAAAAAAAAATAAAGTTAAAAGCTGGTTTTGTACTTCACAAGCTCACCATATGACCCCCAAATTTCTAATCGGACATATATTCTCAAGAGAATTGAAATTATACCAGTACAGAAAATTGTACATAGTCATACCAACATTATTCATAATACTCGAACTCCATTAGCTGACTAACAAATCTTTTAAAATATATATTAGCCCCCTGGTGTGGGGCAGGAAACACACCTTTAATCCTAGCACTTTTGCGGCACATTTTCAGGCCAGCTATGCTACTCTGGGAAACCATGTTCTCAATAAGTAAATCAAAATAAAATCAGATATGGCATATCCATACAAAAGAATTTTCATCCATAATATTAAGTACTATTGATACAAGCCACCGTATAGCTAAACCTTGAAGACACTGTGTTAATCGAATAAGGCAGACACCAAAAAATCACATATCACGTCATTCCATTCATATGAAAATGTCCCTCTCAGCTCTTGCAAGGGGCTGACAAGAGTGATGGTTGAGCACTGCTCAGCCCTAAATGAAGACATATAGACCCACCGGTCACATTGGCGAACACTGCAGTAGAGCAGGGGAAGAATTGAGAGCTCCAATCAGGGGCCCTACAAACGCCATCTTCTTCCTGCATCTCCCAAGCGTAACGCATTGGCATCCTGGATACACAGCAGCTGTGGTGACTGCACTGGGCCTGCACAAGACTAGCCCTGGCAACAACCAGCCCTGGATGGGGGGAGGGGGCGTGTGGGGCGTACCGTACCCCATCCATGCTGAACTATTGACTACTGAGGATTCTAGAAGAGAGATTTATTGTCCCCAACTGTGCAGCCACTGGTGAACCCACCCAGCTCCATGGGATAGTTCCAAACTCACGGTCACACAGATAAGTCTTCGTTAATCAACTCAGTAGGCCAGACACAAAACAAATGACCTGAATGCGAGAGAGGAATGTGTAGAGAAGGAAGCTGGAGAGGGATAGGAAGTGAGGGAAATTAGAATATAATTAATACATTATGAAAAAATGTCAGCTGGGCATGGTGGGCACACGCCTTTAATCCGAGCAATCAAGAGGACCTTTAATCCCTAGCACTCAGGAGGCAGAGGCAGGTGGATCTCTGTGAGTTTCAAAGGCCAGCTGGTCAAATACAGAGTGAGCTTCCAGGAACAGCTGGGACTAAAGGGATAACCCTTTCTCAAAATACAAGAAAGAAAAAAGAAATAAAGAAGAAGGAAAGAAAGAAATAAATAAAGAAAGAAAGAAGGAATGAAGGCAATGAATGAATAATGAAGAAGGAATGAAGAAGTAAGGAATGAATTCATGTAAGGACTTCCGTCATGAATTTTCCATCGTCGATAGTGAATATAATTACTTCTTCCTTCCGTCCCATTAATTCATTCATTTAATTTCTTCCCCACTTTCCAACCCCACTTTTCACTTGGTCTATCAATCCCCACATCTTCACTTTCAAATTTCCCCACCCTTTCTCCAACACATTAGTTATCTTTTTATCTTTCCGCTCTGGCTATTTACTACCATGGAACGCTACTAACCACTGCTCAGTTCCTTGGGGGCTGTTAAAAATTATCAAGAATTATTGATAATGGCTATACAACATTGTAAATATACTCACAACCACTGAGTCGAACGCTAAATGGCTAATAATATTACAGAACTTTCTCTCAGTGAAAGATGAGTGCACAGCTGAATATCTACGGCTGCATGAACCTTGAAGACATATGTTAAAGGAAAGATAATCACAAAAGACCACATTATCATTGGATTCTGTCCATATGCAATGTCCTAAATAGTCTAATTTGTAGAGACAGAAAATAGGGTAGAGGTTGTCTGTGATTGAGGAAGATAAGGGAGTTGAGAGACATTGCTACCTAGGGATATGAGAGTGTTCATTGGATGAGGAAGACACTAAAAAATTATACAATGGTGGATGTTTCAAACCTAATCGAATAGATTATTTACGCTTTAAAGAATAGATTATGATGTAGAGATGGCTCAGTGGTTTAAGAGCACTGAACTGCTCTGCAGAGGACCTGGTATCCAATTCCCCAGCACCAACATGGTGGGGCTATGAACCATCTTAGGCCAGGAGTGGTGTGACCACACCTTGAAGCCCAGCATTCAACGTCTTGGGAGCAGAGGCAGGCATATCCTGTGAGGTCAAGGCCAGTCCCCCAACAGGGACATTAAGCCTAAAGAGCAAGCTCCAGGCCAGCTGGACTAAAGGGAACCCCTGTTCCTCAAAAAAGACCAACAAAAAAAAAAATACTTGTCACTTACAAGGAATATGCAAAGAGTGCTTTGTTTTGTTTTACTTTGGATATGGACCAAGTTGTTTTTCTTTTCTTTTAAAAAAAAAAAAATTTGCATTTTTTTAAAAAGAATAGGTTATAAAATGTATGAGTTATACCCTAATAAAGCTTTTTAATTGGTGTTTGTTCCCTTAGAGGATATCTATAAAGAGGACTTGGAATATAGATCAGAGATAGAACAAATGTCCAGCATGCACAAGGCCCCTGAAGTTCAAATTCTGAGCACTTGCAACAATAAATAATGACCAACAAATAGATTTTAATATTTTAATCAGTCCATACAGTCTTATCAATCACTGTATTTCTAGTGTTACTAGAATCAAGAGAAGTCTAAGTCAGAGTCACAACACTCAAAGAATCCACCTTCTATTTCAGGAGACGTGTGTATGAACAATAAACACAAAATAATGAGTCTTTGGGGCTAAATTACACTGATTGTAGTACCTGAAAGAATGATACAGACAAATCCATCTGAATTTGCAAAAGACAACTGTGTGGAGGCTTGAAAGATGAGTCTCAGGTTAGACCTTGATCGAGAAGAATTTACATCAGGGAGCACAGCGTGCACTTCAGGAAGGGAACATGACTCCAATGTTGAGGTAAGCACCAGTGTGTCTGTGCAGCGTGGATCCCCAACAGCTTGCAGCTGTGTGAGTAGACAGTCAATCGAATAAGACCAGCTGCATCAGTCTTCTACAGCTATAGAAAGCCACGCCGAGTCTTGGTCCAACAAGTAAAATAGGAAACCCTGATAAGTCTTGAAAAGCCTGTGTCAGTTTCAGAGAACGTAACCGTGAAAGGCCACTAAGTATAAGCTGAAAGGCAAAGAGGAAGATCCAGACTGAGAGCATCCAGCTAGAAGAATATAGGGCAAGAATCTATGCTTGGACAGGAAGGAGGGATGTAAAGATGAAAAGGCAGTGGTAAGAGAGTTCAAAGAAAGAAACATCATCATTAATCCAGCCTAACCATCATATGTTGATGCCCCTTTTTTCACATGAAAGGGTGTATTTAGATTACTTCATTTAGCGCTATGAACCACAATACACAGCATAAGCCACTTTAGAGGAGAAAGGGTTTGTTTTCAGCCATTGATCTTTAGGGGGTTCCATCCATCATGGCAGGGAGTGCACAGGAAGCAAAGTAGTTCACAGCATGGTAGCTAGGGAGTAGAAACAGAGGCAGAAACTGGGAACCCAGTGATACCTTCAGTGGTGTGTGCCCAGTGCCCTTCTTCCTCCAGGTAGGCCCCACTTTCCAACACGTCCACAATCTCTTAAAATAGTGCCACCAGCAGGGACCAAGCAGTCAAAACTTGAGCCCACGGGGGACTTTTTACATTGAAAGCATAACTGGCAGCATCAGGGTACGCTAACCCTGTAATGGTACAAGTACTCTACTGTAATACACATGACATCAATCCTCTTCTCAATTCATGTACAGTTCTCTAGGGAGACACACAGAAAAGGATTCACAAAGAAAGAAAGTCTTTAAGAATTGATGAGCCTTGATATGGGAATGAATGAGTCAAGATGGCAGGATCCCCAAGACAGGAATGGTGTCCACTGAAGATGAGGAGCATCAGCACAGGTGTTGGAAGTGTCACTGGCTGAAGAGACACTCTCAACCAAGCACTATGCAATAAGCAGGTGGAATGACTGAGGTATTCAACAATAATACCAAGTGTTCTCATGTACTAAGCCATGCATTGCTAAAGCACCAGGGATATGTACAGCAGAGATAAAGGTTATCAAGACCTCTGTTCTCATGCAACTTGAGTCTCCTGAACCAAAGAATAAAATGCTCTTTAACAAAATGGGAGAAATCGAGCAAACAGCCAAAATGAATGAATACTTGATTCACAGGCATAATGTGGGCACCAGGTAACTAGGAGTAAATTCCAGTAATTTCACTCACCGTTAATGATAAGTACTTTTCTTGGCTATGCTGCATAATCTGGTAAGGAGGGACAGAAAGGGGGAGGAAAGATTATAGCAGTCTTGCCATCCTATAATCCTGCCACGAGTTCTAGGAAGTCAAGAGTGCTCTCAGGGCAGTGAAGTGATTTCAGCAGCACAGACCTGTTTTTTAATATGTTTTTATTATTGTTGTGGAAAAGCCACTCTCCTTTGAAATTAGTGCAGATAGAATAGGGTTTGCTTCATTCCTTCAGGAACCCCCTCTAATTGGGTGAGGGAATTTGGGCTTTGTTTACCCTTGATATTTCAAAATGATGATGTCCAGAATTGAGTATCACCAACCATTGCCAGTGTTCACTAGCCCAGGGTCACATGAAGCCCTTAAATTTTGCCTCAAATGACTCAACATTCCTGGGGCAAATTTTACCAAAGTCTCATCTACAGCAATAATTACAAAGTAACTTGGGGAAATATCTATTAGTTTCCAAGGGAAGAAGGCATCTCTAAACATAAGAGCAAAGTAGGAAGGTATAAGATGAAGTGGTTGATAGTCCTGGCTACACTAAAATGTGTTAATGGACAATTTAATATCAAGCAAACTATTCATTCCATTTTCTATATAAAAAAACCGCATAGGGGATAAAGAAAATGGCTCAGCAGTACTAGTAAGTGCTGTCTCTTCAAAGGATCAAAATGTTTCGAGCTCAGCAAACCATATAGTGGCCATTCCATTCCAGGGGATCCACTGCCCACTTCTTGCCCCCTTAGCATTACACACACAGTGCACATACAAATCATGCGAGGCAAAGCATGTCATGCATTAAATAAAATAAATTTCAATAATAGGAAAGCATAGACATTATAATTTCAGTTTGTAAAATCTACATTCTAAAATTATATAGAATAAACCAAAAATGTACCAATCACATAGGGTAGACTGTGGAGCTTCTATAATTGAATTTTGTGATTTTGTTTATACAATATAGTTTAATGTCATTTAGATCCACTCCACTCTCCCAACCTTCCTTCACTGCCCCCCCCAATTTATGTAACTCTCATATATATATACAATATTTTTTTTTTTTTATATACTTATTTATATGTATATATATATATGTTATATCTATGGGCCATGTGGTATGATTGTGTCCCCCAATGTCTTTCACATGGATTTTCACTGGGCCCACAAAGAGTCCCATTCCCTGTAAGAACACTGTCTTTTCTCCTCCAGACAACCATCAATTGCCAAAGCGCCTTAGACTTGAATTGAGGATTTCTTATGTACTTCCCCATCTCTAGGTGAGATTTGTCTTGGTTGGATCCGGCATAGGCCTTTTGTATGCTGTCATCATGCTCTGAGATTCAACATGAGTAAATGACCCGCTGTCTAGAAGAATTGTTTCCTTTGTGGCATCCCACCCCCTCGGCTCTTACAATCTTTCAGCTTCGTTTCTGTCTGCAGTTATCCCGAGTCGTGCAAGGTAAGCTTTTGAAATAACTTGGTCCTATACCAGGCTAAGTACGAGTCTGCTCGCCCTTTTTCTCTACACATTGGCCAATTATGAGTTGCTATATAAATCACATCTGCTGCATGAAGAAAATTCTCTGTTAAGAGCTAAGAGATACATTCATCCTAAGTGTAGAGTTTGCATTGAATATGTGTCATTAAGGCTTAAACATCTCACAGCATATTTATTCTCTGTGTTTTTGATCAGATCCGGATTTCTGGTAATAGTCTCCATCTTGTGCAAAAAGAAGTCTTCTTTGGTGAGAGGTAAAAAGTACACATTGTCTGTAAATATGAGTTTGCATATTTGAATAAAGTAAGAAATTACACTGGTCTAGGGATTGGCAAAAGTAGGTTTTTCTCTAGGATCTATGACCCTCTGACATGTGTATTTGTCAATGTTTACAGTACCACACAAGATTCCTTCCTACTGAGCAGGCCTCAATTCCAATTAGATGGCTATTGATTCCCCCAAGAAAAAATATGTGCATTACTGCACCAATAACAATAATTTACTGCACCAGTAATGGTTGTTTATTAACTTTGCAGCTGGGTAGGACCATGGTTGGTTTTTCTCCATTGGCAGCTTATATATTCCCTCTGATGACTAGAGAGTAGTTTCAGGGAGGAGGCTTCCGTTCCAGCTTCACTGTGACTCCATGTCTAAAGTATAGCCTGTCCTCAACAATAGGGTCTTACTTGAAGTTGTAGGAGGCATTCAAGGATCATGGCAATAGTCTGATTATTTGGGGGGTCTTTTAGACTACACACAACTCAAAAAAGAAAGCTTCTGCTCCTGCCTGGCAGGTGCTTTGTTAATATAGCCTTCACCTTACACATGCACTCTATTTATTGTGTATGTATTTTTCATAGGACTTTGAACTAATCCATAACTTCTTTCTGAAACATTTTCAAATTAAATGTATTAAATTTCCTATTAAATGTATTAAATCCGGGCTGGAGAGAGGCCTAACGGTTAAGAGCGCCGACCGCACGCTGGCAGAGGACCCGGGTTTCAATCCCAGCACCCACATGGGCGGCTGAGAACCGTCTGAAACTCCAATTCCAGGAGAACTCCAGTTCCAGGGGAATCGACACCCTCTTCTGACCTCCGCGGCATTGCACGACACGGGTTGCACAAGACCTGCATGCAGCAGACAATTCATATACCATACAGAAATAAATAAAATTAATTAAAAAACTTGTTTAAATCCCATATTAACGGCCCCAAATTTTTTCCACTTCTGAGAATGGAACTCAGAATCTTGTACATGCTAGGCAAGCACTGTACCACTGAGCTACATTCCCAACACCCAAAATGATTATATTTATTTACTTAACCCAGACAAAACTGGGTTGCATTTTCAATCTAAATTCTCAGTTGGGATTGGATGATATATTCATCCTCCACATATTTTAAAGTCTATTCTACTCAGTAGCAAGCCAAACGCACACAAAGGTTAATAAGATCATTGGGACTGAAAGCCAAAATGGAAATTTTTCAGATTTGATATATATTATAGATATATATATATATATATATATATATATATATATATGGATATAACATGGTCCTGTTATTAAAATGCCACAGAAGAAAAAAGAAAGCTAAGATGTCCTTCGTTCCCAGGGTGTACCACTGTGCTCCTCTGCTATCTGGATAGAGCAAAGCCTCCTCCTTCCAGATTCAGCTTGATTATACTGGAAATCCTGTTCTCCACCTTCCTCCCATCTACACTCAGCACCAGAGTAATGGCTAATCTGCCATGTGCTTGGGATGTACTATGTAGATGATTCTAACATCTAAAAATAAGAATGGGAGACTTTCAGAGGAGGAAGATATTTTCAGGAGAATAAATAGATGTATTTGGAGTCATGATGGGCTGTATGCATAGAACAGGTCTCTAAAGAAGCCTTGGTGCTGTGTCTGTGTAAGAAGTCCTCTAACTGGGAAGACTGCCCCAAGAGGAAAGGCCTCGGGATGCAAGACTTTCCAGGAAGTACTCCCCGTTAGTAAGCATCTTTCAGTTATCATGTCATTATATCTTGCTTCTCCTGAAAGGTACAAGGAGATGCAAATCCTGAAAATCAGAGTCTTTGATTAAAACATGTACAAATAACACACACAATGGATTTTACCAACCATAAAGAAAAATAAAATCATCGAATCTTCAGGAAAATGGATGGAGAAGTCATTACATTAGGTAAAATAAGCCAGACTCAGACAAAAAGCACGTTTTATCTCACCTGCAGAGCATACATTTTAATTTTTATATATGTGTATATCTATATATGGCAAGGAATGTAGCTCATGAAACTAGAAAGGGGGCCATGAGAGAGAAAGAAGAAGTCTCAAGGTGGAGAGAGGGTACCGGAACACATGTGACATGAAAGCAGAGGGGGAGTACTGGAGGGAGGGAGGGAGGGAGGGAGGGAGGGGACCAACAGGAGGGGCGGGAGGTGAGAGAGGGAAATCCAGGAAGGGGAGCAATAAGCACACTGTGCAAATGAACTACAGTGAACCCCATCACTTTGCTGATTTCAAAAACTAATTAAAACAAAAGTGTCACAAAAATGCATTTCTAAGAAGAAAACGTGGATAAAATACAAAGGAATAAGTAAGTAGTGGAGAGGACTAAACCCAGATCAAATATCTAAGTTCAGCTAAGCAAGCAAATATTCAGTTACGTAATGGAAAATAGCTTGTTATATGCAAATGATGTGCACTTTAAAAGTTATCTGACTTTGCTTACTGCCATTCCAATCAATTGCATATTTGACTTGTCGTCTTCTTGTTCCCGAGCACATTGCTTCCCCACACTCTCACATCCTCCTTCTTTCCCCAGTCCCCTCTTTAATCTTCCATATCCGGTGTATCTCTTTCTCCTGTCTTGTGTGGTTTATTACGTCTTAGATATGGGAACATCTATATTAATATTTGCTTGGATTCAATTTATTCAAATTGAAATGCACTGCATCCATTCTTCTCCACTATCTAATAACAGAATGCCCTGGCCATTGCTCGTAAAGCAATCCTCCTGTTTCAGGATAGCACCAGAATAACATAAACCAACCTTAGAAATCAGAAAGAATGTTTTCTTACCATTCTTTCCATATATATATACATATATATATGCCATAAAAATAATGTATATGTTATTTGTCTACTATGTTGAAGCTTTCTACTCAAACAAGGTGGATAATCCTGAGGACTGATGTCCAAGGTTGAACTCTAACTCTGAGAAGAGAGAGAGGGAGAGAGAACATAACTAGAATTTATAAGACCAGCATTTGATTTTTAGTTTTTTTCATCCTTTATATACCAATTTTCCGTGCTTTCCAGATTTCCAGCTATTATTTAGTTAGCCATTTTGTATTTAAAAACATCTTACAGTCTGGTGCCAATGTCTTTTATAGACTTAGCCCCTTCCTTGCTTTTTATTGCCTTAAAAAGTCTCCTGCTCCAATCAATTCTCCCACAATTGAATTTTAAATATATCCCTTTTATTGAGGTAAACCCATTTTGGTGCTGAAATATTTCTTTGCTAAATAAGTTTTCTCTACTACTGTAGTCCAAGTGAAGATGTTTTTCTTGATTGATGGCTGTGTCTCTTCCCTTTACATCACTATGATGTGCTCAGTCCTCTCAATGTGCCCATCACTGAATGTGTGATTCTTATTTTTTTTGTATCTATGTGGTAATTCTTCTAGGAAAAACAGAAATGGAAAAAATCTTAAAGCCACATTTTTTAAAACCCAGGAACTCCAGTCTTCCAAAAGGTGACCCCCTTATTGTCATGGAGCTCTAAGAAAGAAATACACAACCAAATCCAAAAATAATGAATAGAAGGGACAAAGCATAGCTTTGTCCCACCACACACAGACCTTAATAGTGCAAAATTTTATCTTTGAGCCGGGCATGGTGGCACATGACTTTAATCCCAGCACTTGGGTGGCAGAGGCTGGTGGATCTCTGTGAGTTCAAGGCCAGTTGGGACTTCAGGGAGACCTTGTCTCAAAAAGACCCAAAAAAATTTATCTTTGATTTTAATAAAAGTTTATCTCTTTTATGGTATATATATGTATATATATATATATGAGGAAGACAAAACAGCTTAGGTACATAGTGAAGACCAAATATATTAATTCTCTTTATTAACTAACTTCACTCAGGCCCTAATCTAGCATCATACATACATTCCATTTTCTTGCAGAATATAATATTCAAATTTTCTTAGATATTGTTCAATGTAGAATCAAATCAGTTTCAGTGAAGCATTTTTCAAAGATACTGAAGCTGGGTGAGTGCAGTTCCTAGGGACGGCCACACTGAGGCATGTGGTACGTGGTTTTGTGACTGGCTTTCAGATCACCACTAGGCATAAGCTATAATAATGCATAAGACATTAAACTCATAAAGTCCAGGTGCAATTTGATTCATAGTTTCTCCCTTTCTACATGTATGGGTGGTATATGTTGATTTCTAAAAATAGTTCTATACATCAGAAAAAAGCACCCCCTCATTCTTTACGGATGTGTGTTCGAATAATAGGAAACAGACACATGGGCATATTTTGTTGTTGTTGTTGTTGTTGTTGTTGTTTTGTAGAAACCCCACCTAAACCACAAAAAAAGAAATGTTCTGTGCCCTAATATTTGAAGCAGTCAGGCAAGACATCCCAACCATCCTCCTCGGTACTTAGCAGTCATCAGACCATGATCATTCTCGTTTTGTCTGACCAGATGGAGAATAGCTGCAATTCTTAGAGAGTTATAAAAGCACAGATGCAGCACATGCAACAGAGCAACTCCTTGCTTGTCTTGTATGGGAAGAACGTGTTCTGGCAAGTTTTCCCAATTAAATCCATTTCAGAATAGAACACTGGGGAATAGCGTCCTTGATTAATGCTATTTAGGAATAAAGATCTTTGCAATCAATGACCTCATAAGACACAAAACAAAACTTTACAGGAAAGAAAAACTCATGATCCCCAAACTTTCAATGATTAATACAGCTTACAGTTATTTATTAAAAATAAAGATGGGGGCTGGAGATATGGCTCAGCAGTTAACAGCACTGACTGTTCTTGCAGAGGACCTGGATTCAGTTCCCAGCACCCACATGGTAGCTAACAGTTGTCTGAATTCCAGTCCCTGGGGATTAACCTTCAAGGACATGGACATTGCATGACACAGGCACACGTCCATGCAGCCAAAACACTCATACCCATAAAATAAAAATAAATGTGAAAGGGTGTTATAAACAACATGATAAACCGAATCTATGGTGTAGAGAATGTACATTCAATTAGAGGATGCATGTTCTTTTCAAGGACAAATGAAACATTTGCAAAAATTGATCACATACTAGGCCACATAGCAAGACACAGAACCTATATGATCTAGCTTACATTCTTTACAATGCAGTTGTCAGAAGTTGTTTACAAGAAGTGTTAGACATCATTAATCATTAAGGAAATGCAAATCAAAACCACTCTAAGATATCATCTTACTCCAATAAGACTGGCTAGGATCAAGAAAACAAATGACACCAAGTGCGGGAGAGGTTGTGAGGAAAGAGGAACACTCATCCACTGCTGGCGGAAATGTAAACTTATACAGCCACTATGGAAAGCAGTGTGGAGAACCCTTGGAAGACTTGGAATGAACTTGCCACCTGACCCAGCCATACCTCTCCTGGGCACGTACCCGCAAGACTCATCTTACTGCAGAGATACATGCACAGCCATGTTTATTGCAGCTCTCTTTACAATAGCAAGGAGCTGGAACCAACCCAAGTGCCCCTCAACTGAAGAGTGGATAGAGAAAATCTGGGACATCTATACAATGGAGTTCTATGCAGTGGTAAAGAAAGATGACATCATGAGTTTTGCAGGTAAATGGCTGGAGCTATAAGATACCATGCTGAATGAAGCAATACAGTCCCAGAAAAACAAACGATGAATGGTATCCCTCATCTGTGGATGCTAGCACCAATTACCTAATTGTATGGCAAACTGATTACCGTCAATGTGATCTGAAAACAACTGTGCTCTTATATTGTGAATCCCTTAAAATATAATAAATAAATTTAAAAAATAAATAAAATAAGTTGTTTACATAAAAAGTTTTTTAAGTTCAGTTATAAATATTTATAAATAACTAATGATTTAATAAATCACAGACAATTCAGTATCTAGAACTGGATAGAAAAGTTACTACATAAAATTAATGGGTCAAGCTTCAATTCAAGAAATTAACAAAGAAAGAAAAAAATTAACAAAAAATGATAGAACAGAAAACAATATCAAAGAATGCAAAGATATATTTATCCTACTATATCTTTCTTTTCTATTTAATTTGTTTCTCTTCTCTCCCTAGACTGGTTTAAAGCTAGCTTCTACCATCAGAGAGCCAATGACTCAAATACAATTTTTTAAAACTCTCTAAATCCCAATACAGTATCAAACCTGGTGCTAAAACCAAGCAAGAATGAGGTTTAGCATAGGAATGCAAAGATGCTTTAACAATGGAAAATTATTTAGCGAAAATTATTTTAATGACAACCAAATTATTCTGTCCACACATGTATAAAAATCACTTGCTCAAATCCAATACCTGTTAATAACAACAACAACAAAATACCCTAAATATAAACAATGTTTTTAATGTGAATGATACTGTTTTCAAAATTAGTGTGAAGAAACAAGGATCAAAAATAGCCAAGATATAGGGCTGGTGAGATAGTTCAGTTGCTAAAGTGTTTCCCTTGCCCAAATGAGAATCTGCATTTGAACACCACCATGCATGGAAAAATTAAGTTAGAGGCCAGGGGTGGAGACACACACTTATAATCTCAGTGAAGAAAAACAGTCAGATCGCTAGAGCTTGCTGGTCACCCTGCCTGGCCTATTTGGCAAGCTCCAGGCAAGTAAGAGACACTGTCTCAAAAACCAAGGGGTACACAGTAAGGACTGACACCTGAGGTTGAGCTCTGGCCTCTGCATGCACATGCATACATATGCACAAGGACATACATACGCATGTACACACATACAACCATGATGGCCTAGCAGTTAAGAGCATCGACTGCTCTTGCAGAGGACCCGGGTTCAATCCCCAGCACCCACATGGCGGCTGAGAACCGTCTGCAACCTCAATTCCAGGAGAACTCCAGTTCCAGGGGAATCCGACACCCTCTTCTGACCTCCGTGGCATTGCACAACATGGGTGCACAAACCTACATGCAGACAGTACATTCATACACATAAATAAAAACATAAATAAAAATAATTTAAAAAAATAAACTGCTGTTGAGAAAAAAACATTAAAAAATAAAAAAATAAATGAACACATACATACACATACATGCACCTATTGAGATACTGACTCGGGATAAAATTTTAATATAAAGTATGAAAAACCTTTAGATATTTAAAGGAGAAACGTGTAAGAATATTCATTGCAATTTAGAATGAGATCTCAAGTACAAACTAACTGTCCACTAACAAAATAAATTATCAACATATTGCGTATTTACCTATACTAGAATACCATTTAACACTTGTAGTTAAGAAGCTCTCAATAAATCTCAATAAATAAAATATGCTGGAAAAAAATCAGGTTGCATATTGATGCACCATGATCTCATTTGCATAAAATGTTACAGCATACACGGTATTATACATTATTCATGAATCTGTATATTTAGTAACATATACAGCCTTGAATGGAACTGATCATTCCCACTTTAGGATAGGAGTTGCCTTGGTGGAAGGGAAGAAGATGAGATCAGGGGATGACACAGGGCCATTGGTCGTCTAGGTCCCATTTTCTTTAAACATTTGATAAATATAGCAAGAAATGTAGCTGCAATGTTCCTTCCCACATTTGATCTACTAGATGAAAATATAAATTTTAAAGAATTTCTGTGGCACTGGGTGTGATGGTACATGCCTTTAACCCAAACACGAGGGTGGAGACAGAATCAAGCAGGTCTCTCAGAGATGGAAGGCAGCCTGGTCTATATAGCAAGTTCCAGGCCAGCTGGGGCTACAAGAAGACCCAGTCTCAAAAGGAAATTAAAAAGATTTTGCAGCACAAGAGCCTGAAGCAGGAAGATGGCCTGGATAAGACTCTATCTCAAAACAAGCAAATAAAATTCATCTGCTCTTGAGCTTTCCTTGTTGGAAGTTTTCAATTACTTCTTCAGACATTTGTTATTGATCTGTTCAAATTTTTTAACTTCATGATTCAGTCTTGGCAAGTTATATTTTTTCTAGGAACTCATCCATTTCCTTTAGGTTATCCAAGTTTTGGGAAATCATATATATTAGTCAGAGTGAAAATCTTCTGCATAGCAAAGGGACCAGTCAATAACACACACACACACAAAAAAAAACAGTCAATCAGTGGAAATAACATATCTGATAAGTGGTTAATTACTAAGGTATTTATAAAGAACTCTTACTGGCTGGGAATAGAGGTCAGTTGATAGACTACTTGCCTAACATACACACAGCCTGGAGTTCAATCCCCAGCACCACATGAACCCAGTGTGGTGGTGCACGCCGTAATTCCAGCTTTCAGGAATTAGAAGCAATAAAATCAGAAGTTCAAGGTCATCCTTGGGTAGATAGAGCTTTTACAGATCAGCCTGGGCTACATGAGACCATTGCAAAGAGAAAAGAGGAGGAGCAGGAGCAGGAAGAAAAGGAAGGGGAAGAGGAAGGGGTGAAAGGAAGGAGGAGAAAGAAGAGGAGGAAGAGGAGGAGGAGGAGGAGGAAGTAGGAAAGAGGAAGGAGGAGAAAGACAAGGAGGAGAAAGAAGAGGAGGAAGAGGGGGAAGAGGAGGAGGAAGTAGGAAAGAGGAAGGAGGAGAAAGACAAGGAGGAAAAGGAGAAGGAGGAGAAGGAAAAGAATTACTCTTATAACAGCAGAAAAATAACTTGATTTTTTTATAAATGAGCAAGGGGCCTGAACAGACATTTCTCCATTTAAGACTTAATCTCTTAATAGCCTTCAGGTATATTAAAGAACATACTCAATTTCACTAATGAAATATTACCACTATAGGACAGTATATTGCCACTATACCTCACACCTTTGAGATTGCTATTTTCAAAAAAGAACACTCATGACCAACATTGTATATTACTGGACTATAGAATGCAATGTTAGTGAGAATGTTGGTGGAATCTGTCTACCCCCTCCTTCCTCCAGCACTGAGATTACAGGCCAGTGTCATCATACCTGGCTTTTAGTGGATAAAGGAGACCTGAACTCTGGTCCTCATGCTTGAGCAGCAGGCAGCTGTCTGACTGAACCACCTCCCCAGGTCTCTTCTCCTTTCCTGCCTTTTTGCTACAGTTCATTTCTCCTTTCATCTCTTCTCCTGTCTTAAGAGGCATGAGAACCCAGAGCTGCTTTAGGGGATAGACGGGTCAGTAGGTAAGAGCATTTGCTGCACAAGCATGAGGTTCTGAGCTTGGATCCTCACACCCATGTAAAAGCTGGGTGTTGCAGCTCATGCGATAACCTCAGTACTAGAGGTAGAAACAGACAAACAAGGGGAAATGGGAGAGGTCACCCAGTCTAGCCAATTGGTGAGCTCCAGGTTCAAGGAGACACTCTCAGAAAATGAGATTGATGGGCCAGAGACATAGCTCAGCCTTTAAGGGCACTGGCTGCTCTTACAGAGGACCCAGGTTTGATTTCCAACACCCACACTGTGGCTGACAACCATGTGTCACTCCAGTTCTAGGGAATCCAACACCCTCTTTTGACCTCCCTGAGCATTGCTTGATGACATGAGTGCATTTCTATACATACATGCAGGCAATACACACATAAAATAAAAATAATAAAATATTTTTAAAATGGTGGTGCACAGACTTGCATGCATGCAGTGCATTCATACACATACAGAAATAAATAAAATTAATAAAAGAGAGAGAGAGAGAGAAAGAGAGAGAGAGAGAGAGAGAGAGAGAGAACAAGATCAGTTCTTGTTTATCAGCTTAGATTAGTATCAAGAATGTTAAGTAATTCAGGGCTGGGGAGATGGCTCACTAGTTAAAAGCACTGTCTGCTCTTCCAGAAGACCTGGGTTTGATTCCCAGTATCCACATGGTGGCTAACAACCTTCTGTAACTCCAGTTCCAGGGGAATTGAATGTCCTTCTCTGACCTCTCAGAGCACTGCATGGCATGGGTACACTTACACACATGCAGGAAATATACTCATACACATAAAATAAAAATAATAGATAAATTTTTAAAGAATGTCAAATTACCTATAATGAAATTTGTATTTAACCTTTTTAGTAGAATCATATAGAATAGAATTCTCATTTAGTAGAATCATATAGAATAGAATCATATAGATAGAATTCTCACCCCATAGATACCACTTTTAATACTCTCAGAAATTCTACATAAATACATGTAAAAGATTCAAATTTTAAGGATTAAATTGAGAAGGGAACTGGTCAGTATTGGGAGAGGGTGCAAAGGGTCAGCTCTCTGTAATAAAAAGCCTCAGAGATCTACGATACTAAATAGTGCCTATAGTGAGCAGTGCTATATTGTGTATTTTAAATGTTGCTAAAAGGCTATATCTTATGTTCTTACTGTACATAAGAGGGCAGGAGGAACCTTTGGGCAGTGATGACATAGATTGTGGTAATGGTTTCACAAGGGTGTACTTGCCTCTGCATTCAGCAAGCTATATACATTAAATATGTATAGCTTTTTGTTGTCAATCATACTTTAATAAATGGAACTATTTTTAAGGCTTTTTGGAATTACACTTCTAGTATGCTAAAAATTTCAGGCAGCCTAAATGGATACAAAATAAAAAAGATCTCTTTCTCCCACACTGTGTCCCAGTTCAGCTCCCCAGAGATAACCATTGCAGGAAGTGTCCTACAGGCCTCCAAGATCCAAGATGTTCTGTACACAGACAAAACATGCAGTAAAAGAACTTTTTTTTTGAGACAGTGTCTTCCTTTAATCCCAGCTGGCCTGGAGCTCACTATGTAGACCAGGCTGGCCTTGAACTAACAGGGATCTGCCTGCCTCTGCCTTCCGAGTGTTGAGATTAAAGGTGTGTGCCACCACACCAGGCAGTAAAAGAACTTCTTAAACAATTCTATTCTGTAAATATGTTTCCAAATGTCTTTTTTTCTGGACTGGACTTAGTATACATTACTGTTTTCTATTTGAGCCTAAAACTATAATATAAAATCTTCAGACTTGGCATCAAACAAATTTAAAATCAATCACAAGAACAAGACCTCAGGGCTAGAAGAAGAGCTTGGTGGGTAAATTGCTTTCCTTGCAAGCACAAAGACCTAAGTTCAATCCCCAGAGCCTATGTTTAAAGAGTTGAGCGTGACAACACACCATATGTGACCCCAGCCCTGGGGAGGTGGAGTCCGGTGGATTCCTGGGGCATGCTGACCTGTCAGCCGAGGCTATTTGCACACTCCAGGCCAGTGAGAGTCTATGTCTAAGAAAAAAAAAGTGGACAGCACTTAAGGAATAATGGCCAAAGTTGTCCTCTGACCTCCACAGAGACAGACACATATGTGCACCTCACAGACATACACACAAAACACACATCCACACACAGAGAAGACTTCAAGGGAATTATAATAAAGAAGACAAAGATGTGTCATCCCCTAAAATATTTTAAGACAAGTCCCTTATTACATATAGTCTCTATGTAATACATTTCGAGGCTTGATACTTTTACCATAGTTAGAAACAAACATGTGACATGTAACTAGTGTGCAATATATTGTGTTAGGGGAAGATATTAACTGTATGTAGACAATTATTTTGGCCAAAAGTAAATGGAATAAAAAATAAATTGATTCGCGTATATACATGTATGAATATATATGTGTGTATATGTGTGTGTACATTCATACTTGACCTGGGATGTATATCAGAGGTAGATCACCTGCTTAGCATGTGTAAAGTCCTGGGTTCAATTTCCAGTACCATAAAACAAAACCATATCTGACAGCTTGTGTCCAGCCTTCAGAGATGTTCTTTTTCTCTGGACCAGAGCTCGCAGCTTCCTGGGACTGCAAGCTCCCAGATCGTTCTGGCCAGCTGCCCAATGACCCTGGTAGAGAGGGGGAGGAGATAGGAAGTGAATCCCAGTGGGGAGAAAGAGAAAGAGAAAGAGAAAGAATAAGGAAAGGACAGACTCAAAGACAAGACCAGGAGGAATTCTATGAGGGAATAACTCATAGAATTAGTTTATTGCTGTAATCTGGGGTACTTATACCAGACCATATACTCCAGATCACTACAGGAATGTGACAATGCTTTGCCCAAAGCATCAAAGACAGTTGGCACCAGACAAGTTTCAAAGGCAAGCAGGAGATCAGCAGGACTCCAGCCTGAGGGCCGGGGGGTTGCCAGCTGACTTCGTGGTGCTTCTGCCAAATGGAATCCCTACACATATCTACAGTTCTTTCTTTATCCGCCTAAAAATTTAGCCAGAGCTGAAATACTACAAGAGGTTGTCTACCTAACCTGTTTCATCAGCCTTGCTAACATGATATTGATAACAAAGAATTTAAGATAAAAGTCTTATTAAGAGCTGGGTGTGGTAGTGCATGCCTTCAAACCCAGTACACTGAAGGCAGAGAAAGACAGGTCTCTGTGAGATTGAGGCCAGCCCAGTCTATATATCAAGTTCCAGGCCAGCCGTGACTACAGGGAGATCTTGTCTCGAAAACACACACACAAAAAAATAAATAAATAAATAAATAAATAAATAAATAAATAAATAAAATCTCATTAAGAATGTGATGTCATGGAATACGGTTCACATTCACTTCTTACTTTTCAGCCAAACGTATTTAGTGTTTCTCTGACCAGAGATTTCTCACACTGCCCCCCCACCCCTACCCCGTCCCTGCCACAAACTCATATTTGTGAACCATTCATAAGGAAAACATCTCCTTTGTCCTTTAGGCCCTTCTGACCTATAAGACTGACCCAGCCATGAGAAAAATGTTGAATCATCTGTATTTCTACATTATGCCTGTGTTTAATGTTGATGGATACCATTTCAGTTGGACTCATGTAAGTTGTTCTGCCTATCTGATTCAAAAGGGGACTGAATAAGTCATAAAAACACTGATAAGCCAGGAAAGGAGTTTGCTGGCCAGCCCACTAACGAATTCCCAAAATGCAAGAGGCCTTCCCTCCTTCCTCTATCAGAACACCAGCCTTTAGGTTTTATTTTTGTAGGTTGCTTTGCATAACATGTCATAGAAATAAAGATTTCTCCTCCCTAATAAATTATGAAAAATCACTTATCTGTCCTAACTCATTCAGTTTTGCCTGGTGAGAAATAAGGCCAAGAGATGTAAGACAGGGTAATGGGGGGGGCATCAAAAATGGCCAAAATACATTATATACGTGTATGAAATTATCGGAGGGGAAAAAAATAAGGCAAACAGGACAATGGTGGCAGAAAGCAGAGCCTAAGGCTGGATCTCCAGGCCTCTGTCTGCTTCCGGGCTGGTGTATGCATGGAGGAACTCACCCCACAGTGTGTTACTGAGCAACTAAAATGCATGGGAATATTCTTTTGTGATGTCAATTTTTTGCAACCTAGAATCAGCTGGAAATAATCTTAATAAGGAACTATCTAAACCAGGTTGACCTGGGCACGTCTGTCTTGACTGTGAATCATAGGAAGGGCCAAGCCATCGTGTGTGGTACCAGTTCATGGGCTGGGCCCTGGAGCACATAAGAGAAGAGAAAGCTAGTGGAGTACCAAGCAGGCAAGCAAGAATACCTTTATTCTATCCCTGCTCTTGACTGTGGGTGTGATATGACTAGCCTCTTGAGTTCCTGCCTTGACTTCCCTGAAATGATGGGCCACAACCTGAAATTGTGAGCCAATAAACCCTTTATCCTCAAAGTTTCTTCTTGTGAAGGAACTTCATCACAGCAACAGAAATAAAACTATAACAGTTTTTAAGTATTTTTCTCTCTGCCTGTTTGTTTTGATTGTGTCTAGGATCGATTCTGGAGAAAAACAAGGTCAAGGAACTCTAAGTTTCGCTGCCGTGGAGTTGATGCCAATCGCAACTGGAAAGTAAAATGGTGTGGTAAGTGTGGACCTACTGGGATTCAGAATCAAGGACCCCACGGGTACCACTCTGCAAAATGAGAGCTGGGCAGGACCCCAAAAACTGTCAAAACCTAATGAAGATATGGATTAGGGCTGGAGGTACAGCCTAGATGGAGAGCATCTGTCTAGCATGTGTGAGGCTCTGGGTTAATTCCCAAGAACAATAAACAAATAAATAAACAAGCAAACAAGTGTGGGAAGATCCAGTTTGAATGAGGGGCTAGTTTTCAGCTAGCATCCCTCAGGGCATAATGTAGAAGTCATGAGGTTCCTCTGACCCCACACCAGGAGGGAGCAACCCGTGGCCCAGGCACATGATGCTAGACTGGGCAGCACCATATACTGTGATGCAGAGGTCTGGGATTAGCTGCAGAGGTGATATCATATTGGCTCTATAAAGGATGAACTGCCCACAATAAGTTGAATTCTCCATTACCATCACAGAGAATTCCCAGATCCATTATTTTTGCTCATATACAGGCAGCAGCAGGACTGAGTTTCAAGTGTCAGGGGCTAGTGGGTTTGAAGGGGATCGACCCGATCACTAACCTGGTTTACTGGCGGTGATTGGTTGGAAGGGAGGCTTTCCAGGCCACCAACCTGTGAAGTGGTAAAGAGTGTTCTTGCTAGCAGTGAATGGTTGGAAGAACTCTCCAGGCCACCAACCTACGAAGTGGAGAAGAGTGTTCTTGCTAGCAGTGAATGGTTGGAAGAACTCTCCAGGCCACCAACCTATGAAGTGGGGAAGAGTATGTTGTTGGTGGGGAGGCAGAAGGGAGCTGTCCAAGCATCAGCCCAGAGATTCCTGGCCTGGGCATGGTCAGCTCAGGTGGACAGGAGCATGACACCATATACTACAAACAAGTAAATAAATAAATGAAATGGAAAGAAGAAAAGGCAAAGGTATGTATGTTATAGCTATGATTTACAAAAGAAAATGAAAGCATACTTTCTTAATATATAAAAAATATCAAAAATAAAAAAATATCAAAGATTAAAATCTGCCAATCTAATCCCGAAAGTTAAAAAAATTGAACACAGATGTAAGCACAGAAAACCAAGCAATACTTGCCATTCAAGAAACTAAAACAGGAACCCATGGTTTGTGACATAAATCAAGTTCCGTGTTTTCATACTTCCCCATCAGATCAACACTTACCCCAATTCCATCTGTCTGTAGTGGGCAAAGCTGTCCTGTCCACGGCTAGAGTCTACCAACCTGCCGATCATACCTTTACTGGGCACTCACACCAGAAATGGATTTCTCTGCATTTAATACTTGCTTTTGGTGTAGAGGGAAGGTGTTATTTGAAGGAAAGAATCTTTTCACAGAATAACAAGGTAGGCAGGTATTGGGAATTAGAAAACACATTAGCAAGCATACTTGCAGCAAAAGCAGAAGAAAGAAGAGTATTGCAAAAATGGTGCTTTTTCTTTTGCAGAATCTGTAATTAACTCCTTTGAAATATAGACTATTAAAAAAAAATAAAATAAAATAAAATACAGACTATCGAAAGTCCCTCATTCTACCGTCCTTTAGGGTCTGTATTAGCTGCCACTGCCCCCACCCACCAGTGTCAGAATAACTTTAATCTGTGAAATTACCCTACTTTGTGAGATTTTTACAGGGTTTAAAGAAACTTACATACATTGAAGGCCCAAGTCACCTCCAAATCCCGTACAGTAATCTGGATATCAGT
The DNA here is from genome assembly GCA_009823505.1 of Rhizomys pruinosus. Taxonomy (NCBI): domain Eukaryota; kingdom Metazoa; phylum Chordata; class Mammalia; order Rodentia; family Spalacidae; genus Rhizomys; species Rhizomys pruinosus. The sequence goes on from VZQC01007595.1 coordinate 485,951, forward strand.
GGCCTTCTTTCCCTACATATTGAATGGAGTCAATTAGCCTCTGAACATTAATGCAACTGGTGAAACAGCTTCATTTCTTCACATGATAATGAAAAATCGTATTAATGTAAGAGTGCTCACATTTATGGGGAAGAGAAAGCATCACATGAGTACTATGTGATGTATAGATGGCTTTTTAGATGTAGAAAAATGTTTTCTCCAAACTAAACTACGACAATATGTTCATATTACCTCTCTGTCTGAATGTTGTACCCTTTTCCTAAACTTAACCTCCAGTGCAGTAGCATTAAGGGGAGGGATGTTTCAGAGATGATTACTGCACCATGAAGATGGAACCTCGGGAATAGAATTAATGGCCTTATAAAAGAAGTCACGGGGGCTCATTTCCCTTGCTTCCATGTGAAGACGACAGCTATAAAGCTGTATCCCTGAGAAAAGGGGTCCTCCCCATAAAATTGAAATAGCTGACACCTTGATCTCAAACTTTCTATACTCCAGAACTTTGATCAATAAATATCTATTGTTTATAAATTATCCAATTTGAGGTATTTTGTTGTAACAATCAGAATATACTATAATATAAGATAATCCCTAAATCCACTGGTCATTTTTAAAGATTTGTTTATTGGTGCGTCTGTGTCTGTGTTTGCACATGTGCATGGGAAGCTACAAGAGGATACTGGATACTGGATGTCTTTCTATCTAACTCTGCCCCTAGTCCTTTGATGCAGGGTCTCTCATGAACCTGGGGTTCATGTTTTCTTGGCTAGGCTGTAATCTATCAAACCTCAATAATCCTTCTCCTTTCTTTTCAAACTGGGCTCCTTACGTCGGTGCTGGAATCTGAGAAATCTGGTCCCCATAAGTGCTCAGCAAGTGCTCCTAAATGCTTAGCCATTTCTCTAGCCTCCGCTATTTTTGTAATTCATTTTCTTCATGAGGTCAGGGGAGCATTCACACGGTCATAAGCACATGGGCATTTCACTAATTAACGAGTTCCTGCATCCATGTGTATATTACACACATGCCACAATCATCTCAACAGAGGACACAGAATAGGAAACTGAGCTGAGTAACCACAGCCCATAGCAGACAGCCAGCTCTGTCTGTGTAAAGTCAGATTGTTGTTTATACCCAGTTACAGGGAAGAGCCTTGCTGATCATCATCCTTTCTTTCTTTCTTTTTTTTTTTTTTTTTTTTTTTATTTTTTTG